>OY720684.1:44959250-45559250 GCA_963170755.1 Amphimallon solstitiale | reverse complement strand
AAATAATAATAAGCTGATTGGGTTTAGGAATAATTCATTAATAATAATCATTCCTGATAAATATTATTTGTTCTTATTTTGTTTTTGTTTTATAAAATACCAATTTACTAAAAGATACGATCTACTGTATACTTTGCATGCAGTGATTAATTGATCATAAACCTTTTTCATTTTCACTTTGAGAATCGATGTATTCAGATCAGATCAGCAGCAGCATTGTTACAAATTATTGAATGTTAAAATAGTGGTGCTGCTTTATAATATAACATTGGTTCTCTATACGTGACATTTTAAATTACTTTTAACAGGTCCCGATCGAGGTCTAATCCCAAGAGATCTAAATCAAGATCTATGTCGAAAGACAAGGACATGTCTAAGTAAGTATTTTTATTGCGTGTTAAATATTGCAGTTCTTGATCCATTTGATGAAGTTAATATTTTCTTCATGTGATTCTCTTCTTCAGGGATAGATCCCATTCGCGATCAATGAGCAAAGACAGGCACAGTAAATCCAACAGTCGTTCGCCAACCAAAGATAATTCTTTAGAAAAGAATGATTAAATTTATACAAATGAGAAACTATAATTGAACTCTTCTGATTTTACATTTTTGTATGTATTATAGGTTAAGAAGGATCATTTTAACCCCATTTTTGCATTATTTTATACGAAAGTAAAATGTATTTTCAATTAATTTATAATTAATTATTTGAGTAGCATTTACTTTTTTTTGCTGTTTGCATTCCTTGCAAAATGTTTTAATTAAATGCCATTGTATGCACTAATAGTGTCATTTACGTAGTATATATAAAGTATGATTAAATGAATGAGTGTTTTAGGAATGTATGTTTATATTAAAAGTAATAGATGTTAACATGTAATAAATATAAGTATGTATTCGTGCAATCAATGGCGAGAAGATTATGAACAGTAATTGTAAAAAATATATAAATATAAAGATAAATTGTAAAAATGGGGTGCAAAGTAAAAAGTAAAACTTTCATATTTTAGTAGGTTTAAGAAATTTGTCATTTTTTTTTTAAGTTGGACCATGAGGTTTTGCTATTAGAGGCTGGTTTTTGGGTCCAGAGTTAGTCAGCGTATTTCTATATTTAAGTCGGACAAGACAAAATTGATTAATTATGTAACTGTAATATATTGGACTCATTAGACATTTTTGTGTGTATAGTATATATTACGATTGTTTATTTTAAAATATGTAAGAATATTTTTCTTTTTTTACATGGTAATTTTAAATATATAATTCACGCTAGGAATTGTAGAGCATATTTGCTATTGATTTTTTATACCTTTTTGTTTGTGGTAATATTCTTATAATAGGTAGTATTAATTTATCGATTTCATACACATAATTTTTTGAGGACAAGAAAATTAATTTATTGTACCTACTTTATCTCTATGATTTACATGCACCAATTGTGTCCTATGTGGATATAAACTGATTAATTGCCAATATGTGTACAGACTTTTTAATAGGTAAAGACTTGCCAACTTTTTTTTTTAATTCGGGTTGGAATTTTTTAACGACTATGCTAATTTTTGTAATGACTATGCTAATTATGTAATTTAGAATATTGTTAATCTAACATATTGATTAAAACGTTATTAAACAATACAATAGAGTACAATTTTTGTCTTTATCTTTTCAACCCATTCCTCACTTGCGACGAAACTTCGATGAATCAATAATAGATAGAAGAAAATAAAGAATTACCTTCTGAAGCTCTTAATATGCAATTCAATTGCATTGGTAAAGATGATTAAGCAGCCTGGAACAAAATTCCTAAATTTTAGGATGTTTAAAACTATTTAGAAGAGAAGGTACATTATTTATTCAAAGTAATTGTGAAAACAAAAATAGTTGCAAGTGTACTTAATTATAAGTTTGAATTGTTTTAATTTGTTATTTATGGAGTAGATTACATTTAAAAAGATAGGCAATATGATGGTAAAATTTAAAATTAAGCACTTGTTAAATTATAGCAGTGCTTTTTAAATATGTTTGAAATGTGCCTTGTATTTGAAGTTATAAATATACAATTAATATACATATGAGTCCAAATGCCAAATTATATAGAACGAAACAGGCAACTGTTTGATGAAAGTCTGAAATAATTGGGATAAAAAAGTCACAAGCTGTGAAGAAGCAGCTTTCCCTTTTCCAGTAGTAATATTTGCAGATAGTGATATTATTTCGGCGTTGCAACTAGTTAATAAACAATTCTAGGGGAATCTTAAGAAAATAATCAGCTTTATTCTCAATTTACATGTTCGTATAGCATCACCTGTAGTGACAATATTTATAAACAATTGGTCAGAGTAAATGGTTTAAGATTAAGATGCTGTTTCGGCAACAGCTTCTACTTTATCTTATTTAACTTTATTTGTAGATTCCTTCTAAGAGCATATTCCTGGAATTCAGAACTAAACAAATTTTAATTTGTCGTGACCAATTATATTGATAAAATCATAACACTTATGCGAAGTTAATCTTTATTTATCTGTGTTTTAACTATATTACATCCTTTTACTTTTTTATACGTAGTATAAGCCTTGTTTATTAATACTATAGTTATACAACTGAAGGTTAGTTCGGGTAGGTAGCCAACAGAGGGGTTGGGCAGTAGGATGTGCCCATTCATAAATATCTCCCGCTAAATTTGTTATAGTAAAAGCAGTAGTAGTGTGCAAAATAAATACTTTTAAGTATCGAATACATACCAATACTTTACACTTTTATATTCGATACTTTGTATCGGATACTTAGTATTCGATACTTTGTATCGGATACTTAGTATCCGATACTTTACTTTTAACTCAAGTCGATAACTATACTTGTATTTCATCTTTGCTAATTAATAAGAAAAGGATCGTATTAGTAAAATAGTAGGTACATTTTACAAGCATCAATGATAACATTGTTTATATGCTGAATAGTAAAAAACTCATCTCATTTGTCAATTTGGAATATTTATTTGAGACTAAATTATAAATGACCACCAATGGAATATTTTGTCTAGGCACAAATTATGACTATCCATACATGCATACTTTGTAAATTATGTTTCAATAGTCAGTTGATATCCTGTTTATTTTAAAAAAGAACGTAACTAAGGAATAAATTATATCCAGTTGTAGACAAACATACATCAGAAAAATGCAAGTACATCTAATAAACTTTATAAACGTTGAGTATCCGATACTTTTCATTGTCGGTATACGATACATTTGCTCCCTCTAGGTATCCGATACAAAGTATCGAATAGATACTTTTTGCACACCACTAAAAAGCAGTCTTCTCGTAGTAGTAAAGAGAAGCCAATGGGAGCTTAAAGGAAGTGACGCAATTATCCAATTACACCAATCGTGTTTGTTACAATTTTCTAGGCGTTTTGCTTTAGATTTAAATATCTTAAAATATTTTGAATTAAGGGATATGATAAGTCTACTGACACAAATTTTTCAAATTCCAAAAATAAGTGATGATGTGATTGTGGATGTTAAATGTTATTCTAAAATACATATTGCAAGACGATGTAACGAAGAAATGTCATTTTTCCTATATATTTTATCTTATAATTGACAATGGATATTGCAGTACAAGCTGAAAAAGGTTCAAAGTACTAACCTTTAATAAAATCTTTGCTTGGTTATGGATTAGTTTGTTTGTATAACTTGTTGGGTATGTACTATCCTCAACAATAATTGATGATTATTCATTCAGACTTGTATCATGGAAGTTGTTACGATTCAGGCCTAGATAAAATAAAAATAACTATAGTCCATTTTTTAATTAGGAGGAGTGTTTTTAAATTGATGCGCCAAAAAGGAGGCTTGCTATTTGTCAGTTTTCGGGAAGAATTACAGTATGGAAATTTTACATGCTGTTACAACAGCTGTTGTATACATCGTTAATTTTGTCAATGCGTTTCTGTTCAATTTTTTACGTTCAATCTGCGTTATAATAGTAAAATAGTTCTTTTAACAACTGAATCGACTGATATACTCTCCGTGTAAAACATTTTCATAGCGTTTTTCTTGGATATGGAGGAAGTAGCAAGCACTTCTTGATCGCAAATATCCCTGTTGAGAAGGCGAAAATTTGTGATCTTAGGACATCTATCTGTTATTGTGAAGCTGAATATAGTAAATATATTCAAAAAATTATGTGCTGATAACCCCAGAATGAGGATTACTGCTATTAAAATAATTAATGCTGTAAGCCGTTACTTTGTGATACTCCATATTAAAACAATAAAAACACATTTACAACAACGTGATACAACAAAGTAAATGTGTTTTTATTGTATTACTGCTATTGTCGCAAGAATATCGAGTATGATAGGTTAGTATTATAATACATTACCATCATTAGGTATATATTATTATGTTATCTTGTTTTTAGGAGTGGCACGGTCTACTGTCTATCGTACCATAGAAGAATATAAGCAGAAAAAGAAAAGACAAGTTATCCCACCCAAGCAAACTTCTGGAAGACACTCTTTAATTGCTGATTATGGTGAAACCGTCAAGAATTCTATAAGGCAAATAATTCACACTTTTTTTTATAAAAATGACCTTCCTACACTTGATAAAGTGCTGAATGAAATCAAACAGTGTGATGATTTGCCACAGATGAGCTGTTCAACATTATACAAATTGATGAAAATGATAAACTTTAGGTCAGTGCCAATGTTCTAATTAATATGCAAAAAAAATTGAGTATATAAGCACTCGAATTTATATTTTACATACTTTGACATGTTAGAATAAATATGATATATTATTGTAGGTTTATGAAGAGAAATCGAAAAAGTGTTTTAATAGAACGTGATGATATAATTAGGTGGAGAAGAAGATATTTGACGACAATTAAAGATTATCGTCGTCAAAATAGGCCAATTTATTATTTAGATGAAACATGGCTAAACGAAGGTTATACCAAACAATGAGTTTGGGTAGATGGCAATATAAGAAGTCGAAGATACTTTTACTAAAAGCAATCCAGAATATCACTACGGACAATTGGAAGAAATGTGTAGGCCATGTGGTTAATGAAGAAAGAAGAATGTGTGAGTTAGATGGGTTGGTCGATGATATAATCGAGCCATTTATTATATCAGTGGGTGAAGATAGTTCAAGTGAAATGGAAAGTGATAGTGAATAATTATAAATTGTTACTGTTTCATATATATATGCTATAATTAACATTTGTCTAAATTGTTGTTCACTTGTATATAATAATAAAAAATAGTGAATAATTATATAGTTGTTTTATATGTATATGCTATAATTAATATTTATCTACATTTTTGTTTGCTTGTAAATAATCATATAAGAATAAGAACCATCTGTTTTCTTTTTAAATTTAAAAATATCCAAATCACCTTTAAAACTTTTGATTTAAGCATTTCACTAAATATGATGATTCCTTTTTATTTCAAATTAAAATTATCTAATTTTTTAAATGAATTTTTAATTAATTACATACTTGACTACAATTTATATAAAATCCTCGCTAGTTTTTAAACTGCCGCCAAAAAGGAATTTTCCAAAATTCCATTGTGTAAACGCGCCTTTTTATTTTACTCCGAATTAAAAAATAGACTATAGAACCATAATAAAATAAGTAATGTCAAAGCCGAGTACATTTACGTGTGTATCTAATTAACTGTTATGAAGTGATATACCTCACTTCAACTAGTATGAAGGCTAAAATTCTACATATATAACAATAAAATCCATGAAGATTTCAAACAATTGCAAACGTGGGTGAAAGAAAAATTAAATAGTAGAAATATAAGTAAGCTAGTTTAATAATGACATGTAATGTCGAAACTGCAGTCACATAGTGATTAAAATAAAGTTAAGTTATTCAAATTTAATTGAGTGTTTTATTTTACTTATATCCAGTATCATGAATCTTCACAAAGTAACAGCCGAAAGTGTTATATATTTTAAATTAGTTTTGTTTGATAACCCCAACGTAACTTCAATTATTAGGAATTACTATTATTGAGAGCAATTTTTAAAATCGCAGGTAAATATATACAAATTGAAGAAACGTCCATATACAGGCCACGTGTAGGCAGTACTTACTATGTTGATAATTACCAAGAATGTAAATGTATAATGAAAGTTGCTGCGACTTCCCTGATGAGATGAAGTATTGTGGGTGTAAAAGCAGGATTAATTATAACACTTCTACAGTAAGAAGGATAGTGTTTCTATTATAATAATAAATTTATTATATCAATAATAAGATATACATACAGTTTACAGAATAGCACATCAAGCAAAAATTTAATGATAACGTCAACACAGGGTTAATTTATGTCATTAACATTGTAGAATGCTTCTTGAAGGAGAATGTCCTTTATTTTCTCTTTAGATACGAAAGTAGAAAGATGTCTACACATAACTTTGATTTTGTTAAATAATTACCAGTGATGTGTTGTACTGAAGTGGCTTTTGTCCTATGTAATGCGGGATGTGCAGCAAATGGTTATGAGGGGTGGAGACTTCTGTAATCTCACCCCTAGTCATGAGCTGTGACAGCTTTTTCAAAGCCCTCCTTAGTTGTTGCAGAATATGTGTCTAGGCTAATAGACCTATCATAAGTTCTCTGAAGAGAGGTTTGCAGCGAATAGTTTGTGAAACACAGACAATTGCTCGAACAGCCTTCTTCTGCAGGATGAACACCTTTTCTACATAGGCCTACTTGCCCCATATTGGTTAAACATTGTTGATATGTGATTTGATAGTCCATAGTATGTCGTTATTCCAGTAGACTATCAGTTATAAATCTGAAACGTCTAATTGCATAAGTAGCAGAAGATAAGTGTTAATTCAACTATCTGCGGCTTCTATGTTAATCTTGTGTCTAGTCTAATATCAAGGAATTTTCAATTCGTAGAATATATGCTTGATCTATGTTTACTAGTAAAATAAATTGTCTCACATTTATCCTGGTTAAGTGATAAATGATTGATACGTTTAAGGAGTACTTAAATATAAAATGGAATCTTAAATTTAAGCCGGCGATATCCAGAGCTTAAAGCTTACTTAACCTATAAGTTTTTGTTTACAACGTACCATACAACGCGTAGTACCTACACAAGAACATTATTGTGGTTATATTTTCATTAAAAAGATGGAACGGGAATATTTCAATTTAATGCAAATGAATAATGATATTATAGATATAATTGTGTTAGATTTAGTGGTTAATGGAATTCCACGGCAAATTAATATTAGAAACGATCATTTTAAGTCTGCCTGACTTACAATTTTTTAATTATTTTCGTCTGCGAAAAGAAACCGTATGTACTAGATTTATTACCCCGATTAGAATCTAGATTAGAATATAGAAATCCAAATGATGACAATAATGAAATGTTAGAGCAACTCATACAAAATGGCAATAGTTATTAGGCATTAATGCTTTTAATAATAATAACAACGGTTTTCAAGTTAGATTAGTATTGATAAATTATATTTCTCAGCTGTAAATAGAAAATATAATATGCATTAGCAGTTTTAATAAATTATTATCATGTCTTTTTATTTAAAATAAGTTTTAATGCAAATTCAAACGAAAAAAAATTCTACATTTATTTATTTACATAATTAAATATACATATTTAAATACGTACACATATTTTTGAAAATTGCATTTTATTAGAGTTAACAAAATTGTCCACCCAATTTAGATTTATTTTCTTCAATTCCTCTAATTTTAATTGTAGTTCAACTTGTAGAATTTGTATATTTGACAAACATGTGCAGCAAACGTGTATAACCCAACTTTTACTACTATACGTTTTCTATAGAGCGGAGACTGAATACACTATTGTCATTGCTACCTTCTATTGTAAAAATCTTTTGCCGCTCGATATGCATGTTTTCAGTACGTATAAGCGTGTATAAGTTTAAGTCGTGACTTAAATCAAACGGTGCAACTAAATAGGAAAATAAGTAACACTTATATTTAAGCAGTACTTAAATTTTTCACAGTTTAAGATATGTGGGTGAGATCGGGCATTAGACATACCTGTTGAACACATAGAAAAAAAATAAGAGTAAGTAGAGTAACCCAAACTCTGAACCCGAAACAGACTGACATTTCATGTAGGTGAGTATTTAATAAAAATGCTGACTTTTTAATACCGTTTTCTTGTTTAGATTTATTTCTTTAAAAAACATGAATACGTTTTTTAAAAAGCCTTTTTGTATGTCTTTTTTTTTGGTAAGACTTTGGAATGTCTGACTCACAACACTTCGACTTTAGACGCTACACGCTAGTACTGACCATATGGCGCGCCGATCGGATTCAATTGCAGAATGACGGCAGTTTGAATTAAATAAACTCGTGTACAACAATGGTTTTTTTATATAAATGTTTATAATCTCTGTTAATATAGTAATAAATTTGACGTATAGTTTTTTTTCAACGTTATATAAGGTAATACAGGTTAATTACTTTATTTTGTGCAGAAATATTACATTTTAAAGTTTCCATTAAAGCAGTCATTCAATCAATATGAGTAAAAATACTTACCTCGAGAATTATGAGGAAAGATGGACGAAGGGTAGGTATATGAAGTCGATTTTCAAATAAAATAGTTATAATTTTGGTACACGGTATAGTTGGGGTAATATTTTAGACATAAATAGAAAAATATATTTAATATGTGATTTCTATAACTAAAATTATAATGCAGGTACAGTTACGGACAGAAAAAAGTGGGACAACTCTTACATAAAATTTTGCTTTTAGTTGTTATTGCTGACTTTTAAAATTTTACCGAATAGAACATAGTAGTCCCAACTTCATAAATGTCATCAATTTGTCAACGATACATTATTTCCTAAAAATGTCACACGTTAATATTGTTGATAAGACAAGAATAATTGCTAACGCAACATGGCTAAATGAACTATTGGCTCGTATTATTCAAATAAGAAATGATCGACCACAAAATGTGCAAGACTTACTAAAAACAATTAATAATGCGTAGGGCGATAATTCGGACCAATACTCATATTGATTGAATGACTGCTTTAATGGAAACTTTAAAATGTAATATTTCTGCCCAAAATAAAGTAATTAACCTGTATTACCTTATATAACGTTGAAAAAAACTATACGTCAAATTTATTACTATATTAACAGAGATTATACACATTTATATAAAAAAACCATTGTTGTACACGAGTTTATTTAATTCAAATTGCCGCCATTCTGCAATTGAATCCGATCCGCGCGCCATATGGTCAGTACTAGCGTGTAGCGTCTAAAGTCGAATGTTGTGAGTCAGACATTCCAAAGTATAGCCCTTTTTTTTTTATTATGTTATAAAAGCGTAATTGTGAGTATAATAAGGGAAAAAAATAGTAATCCTACGATTCTTTAATAAAACATTTACTTAAGGCCCGGTTATAGTGTTACCGACCGACTCCATTTTGTACCAGAATTTTATTTCATGGTTTTTGTGAAAATAAGAATATGAATAATAAAATTTAAAAAGGGGAATCATTTATAATTAAGTAGTGATTAGTCTAAAGCAATTAATTGTTATAAATCGTAATCAACTAATTCTAAAAATCAAGAAATATAACCAAGGGCGTAAGGATAGCATTAGGATAATGTCTGCATGTTTTGCGAAAAGATAGTGCAAACAGAAATAAAAAATAATATGCTTTTATTTTCCTGAAAAGCATGAAATACATATGATAAAAAACATAGGCGTTCTGTAAAACGCTGCTTCCTAATAGTTTGTACATTATTTCATAGATAGCACCACAAGATAAAATAGTCAAGGCCAATTGTGGTGTAGCACATACAGTTGGCCTTGAAATAGAAAATAATGTGGGAAAGAGAAAGAAAGCTATATACCCTTTCCTTATTAAAATATTACAAATACATTTGATACTTTTAAGGCTTGCGCCCACTAGACCGGGCCGGACCGCACAGCAACGGAACGGGAATTTATTTTTTCATGGTACATAAACGAAGCAGCGCACACTACTCGGCAACGGAAGGAAACGTTGCGGCCGGTCGTCGGCGGAAATCTCCGGCGAGAATACTTTCGCCGGTGGTTCGTTGCGTTGCGTCGTGAGGTGTAGTAGTGCGCGCTGTTTTTTGACCACAAAAGATAATGGACGAAGAAAAATTAATAATCCTTGTTAGCGGCTACAAGGAATTGTTTGATTTTTCTGCGTTCTGCTGGTGGAATGCAAGCATCTGAACGTTGTATTTTGTTTTGTCAGATCAGGTTTCATAATACTCAAAAGTTCTTGAAGTTTTTCGTAACTCACTCGGAAATACTGAAAAATTTTTTCTTCATGTTCTACTAATTGAGGAAATAAAGTGGCAAATTCACTTTCGATTTTCCTCTTTTTACAGATTTCGTGTACCCATTTTCGTTTTCTTTTTTTGTTTAACTACTGTATTTTGTTTTTCCTCTTCCTCACTCAGTAAACTTATAATTATAATCTTTGGATCCATCGTACCTAAGTACCTAAGCGATAAGCGTACCCTAAAAAAAATGCCGGCCGCCGTCGTGCGTTACTTTCCGGGCTGTTGCCGACTTATGCGCGCAAGCCTTTATACTAAACTTGAGGGGTAGCACAATTTATTAGTTTGTGTACGAATATTTTATTTTTTGAGCCGCATCCAACTAAAGAATAGATAAGTATATTTTATTACTTTCTTATACGTAGTATAAGGATGTATTTTGATGAAAATTTTCGACCTCCAGATTTTTACAGATGTCCACGTTTTGAAGTCCTCTGATACCAAATAATGAGCTGTGGCCACCACACGACTTTCTTATACGTATGAGAGTTTAAAATCATAGAATTTTAAGAATTTTTTTATATAAAAATTATTCAAAATCGTATTATAAATACTTCTATTCTCTTGATAAATCCCTATAGAATGCATACTTTGCAAGACATTCGAAAAAAAATGAGGTGTGGCCACCACACGATATTCTTATACGTATGAGCGTTTCAAATTATAGAGTTTTAAATTTTTTTATATAAAAATTATCTAGAATCCTATTATAAGTACTTCTGTTCTCTTAGTAAATCTCTATAGAATGCATACTTTGCGAGATATTCGAAAGAAAGTGCTACTCGCTAAGAGTAAAAGTGTTACTTCCGGTCCGAATTTTGAAATTTCATTTATACAAAAAATATTTCAAAACCAACTCTAAATACTTTTGTACTCTTGACAAATTTTTATAGAACGCATAATTTACGACATATTGGCAAAAAATCGCTATTCGATAAGAGTAAAAGTGATACTTCCGGTCCGAATTTTGAAAATTTTTTTATACAAAAGATATTGAAAATTAAGTTCTAAATACTTTTGTATTCGTAGCGTACCTGTCTGTCTAAAAAGCATGACTTGCGAAATATTTGCACAAAACTGATTTTTGATAAGAGTAAAAGTCCTACTTCCGGTATCAATTTCGAAAAACTTTTTAAATGAAGTTGTTCTCAATTTTAATTTTAAGTACATATGAATTCTTTCTAAATTTGTTTAAACTTAGTAGTTGACAAAATATTGGCAAAATTCGATTTTTTCACTGAAGTAAACTACTACTTCCGGTCTATGAAAACCTAATCAGATCTCAAGAGGGATATTGTACACGTCACGCGCACAGACACACACACAGAGAGAGAGACAAACAGACATCTTTCAAAAACCACTTTTTTGGTGTCAGGGGATTTCAAAACGTGGACATCTGCAAAAATCTCGAGGTCGAAAACTTTCGTCATCACAATACTTCCTTATACCACCTATAAGAAAGTAAAATGGTTTTTAAAAAATGTCTCTCTCTTTGTGTGTGTGCGTGTGACCACGATAGCGATCAAACCGCTATAACTATCAATGCCAAATATTACGAGTATAATCTCCCTCTTGAGATCCGATTAGATTTACAGTAAAATCGGCATACCGGAAGTAGTAATTTACTTAGTGAAAAAATCGAAGTTTGCCAATATTTCGTCAACTACTAAGTTTAAACAAATTTATAAAGAATTCATATGTATTCAGAATTAAATTTGAGAAGAATTTTATTATGAGAGTTTTTTGAAATTCCTGCCGGAAGTAGATCTTTTTCTTATCGAAAATCAGTTTTTTGCCAATATTTCGCAAGTCATGCTTTTTAGACAGGTACGTTACGAGTATAAAAGTATTTAGAACTTCATTTTCAATACCTTTTGTATCAAAAAAATTTCCAAATTTGGACCGGAAGTAAAACTAAAGCGAAGTTTAAACAAATTTATATAGAATTCATATGTATTCTGAATTAAATTTGAGAAGAATTTTATTATGAAAGTTTTTTGAATTCCTGCCGGAAGTAGGTCTTTTTCTTATCGAAAATCAGTTTTTTGCCAATATTTCGCAATTCATGCTTTTTGGACAGGTGCGTTACGAGTATAAAAGTATTTAGAACATAATTTTCAATACCTTTTGTATCAAAAAAATTTCCAAATTTACACCGGAAGTAAAACTTTTACTCTTATTGAATAGCGACTTTTTGCAAATATGTCGTAAATTATGCATTCTATATATATTTATCAAGAGTACAAAAGTATTTAGAGCTGAATTTGGAATATTTTTTGTATAAATAAAATTTCAAAATTTGGACCGGAAGTATCACCTTTGCTCTTAGTGAGTTGCATTTTCTTTCGAATATCTCGCAAAGTATGCATTATATAGACATTTATTAAGAGAATAGAAGTACTTATAATAGGATTTTGAATAATTTTTATATAAAAAATTCTTAAAATTTGGCTAATTTTTCTATGAAATAACACTATTTCAAACAATTTTGTATAATTTGAAATGCTCATTGGTATATATATTTTTTAATTTTTTATTTCAAAAGTAGGACAATTTATTTTTTTAGATGAAGGAAATACAGCAAGAAAATACTACATATAAACTAAAAAATATAGAAGTACATGGTAAAGTAGATTTAAGGCCCGGTTATAGACGAACGGCTAAATCACAAGTTGCGTTCCATGTTCCAATTGGTCGTTCTATTCGATGATTGATTGGCGATATTCGCCTTAGTCACAGATCTCGTCGTCGTAGTGAAAGTTTTTTAAAGTTAATTCAGTATTTTAAAATACTGTATTTTGATGTTTGGAAGTGATCGGAAATAATTTTTGTATCTTTCTCTTTTAATATTTTATTTTCAATAAACTTATCTTTTAAATTGTGGTAGGTATGTAGGTATGTAGGTACATCTAAAATAATATGCAGCAAAATATTGTTTCGTGAATTCTAAAACGAATTCTACATTAAAAAATAAGGGAAAAAACTATATTCGCAAATATTTCGTTTTTGAAAAACAAGGTGTTAATGGCCTTTTCTTTTAATTAGGGTGTTTGTTACGTAATAGTTATTTGTACAACTAGTTTTGAAAGTCATAATTTTTTTCACGAATTTGCAGATTGATTAACAAGATCCCAGCCCAAGTTAATCAAGCAAATGAGTGAAAAAAGACTTTTAAAAATTTGTTCTAGCTATTCTTAAAAATTTCTAGAAGAAAAAATATAGAGAATGTATTAGGTACATAATTTATTTCATCATATTACAATACCTACACTAACTAAACCAATAGATATGTGTAATAAACTTTAAAATGCCGGTAAAAAACAAAAAGAGAATACAATTTATAACAAATAATTATGATCTTCTGAAAAATTAGAGGAAACCAGATCACAAACAAACGTAGACTATGGAATTAGAATAAACATAACCTCAAAGAATGAACAAACACATAATTAAAAAATGAGGTGTGGCCACCACACGACTTTCTTATACGTATGAAAGTGTTACTTCCGGTCCGAATTTTGAAATTTCATTTATACAAAAAATATTCCAAATCCAACTATAAATACTTTTGTACTCTTCATAAATATATATAGAATGCATAATTTACGACATATTTGCAAAAAATCGCTATTCGATAAGAGTAAAAGTGGTACTTCCGGTCTGAATTTTGAAATTTTTTTTATACAAAAGATATTTAAAAGTATGTTCTAAATACTTTTATACTCGTAAAGTACCTGCCTAGAAAGCATGACTTGCGAGATATTCGCAAAAAACTGATTTTCGATAAGAGTAAAAGAACTACTTCCGGTAGGAATTTCGAAAAACTTTATTAAAACAATTTTTCTCATATTTAATTTTGAGTACATTTGAATTCTTTATAAATTTGTTTAAACTTAGTAATTGACGAAATATTTGCAAAATTCGATTTTTTCACTGAAGTAAACTACTACTTCCGGTCTGCCGATTTTGCTCAAAATCTAATCAGTTCTCAAGAGGGAGATTATATTCGTAAATACAAAATTTGGGATTGATATCTACAGCGGTTTGACCGCTATCGTGGTCACACACACACAGACACACACACACACACACACACACACACACACACACACACAGAGAGAGAGAGAGACACACAGACACACAGACATTTTTTAAAAACCACTTTTTTGGTATCAGGGGACCTCAAAACGTGGACATCTGCAAAAATCTCGAGGTCGAAAATTTTCATCATCACAATACTTCCTTATACTACGTATAAGAAAGTAAAAGAGATGGAATACAGAACGCAACTTGTGATTTAGCCGCTCGTGGTTATAGTCGGTAAAAATTTCAATAGGTACGAAATTAGCTAGAGTTCAAAATCTAATGCTATATAGATGTCGCTAAATGTACATACGGATTACACTAAAATTAAAATTTAGTTCGTTGCCATGGGGATGCAGACGAAAGTAAAGCAAACGATTTATTTACTGAATTGTAGAACGAACTGGATCGCGCAGGTAACATTATGAATGAATATCGGTCTTCTAAAGTAAGAGGGGGAGAATACCTTACAAGTCGTATACCTCTCTTTCCGTCCTACACATTATTGTAAGTCGTAAGTGGATATAAAGCAGAGGTATGTGCTAAAGGGGTAATATAAGTGTCTGAATATTATTTATTCGGTCAGAAGAGAGATTTAAAATAAATAGAAAACACCATGGAATAATGTAAATTTCTTTAACACTCTAATATATTTAAAAAATGTTTTTTTTTCTGATAGGCGCATATATTTCTATTTTCAACTACAAATATGTTCTCTACATTGCTTATTAGAAGTTTCCCTATATTTGTTGAGTTATATTGCCCATGATAAAATTTTATTATTTTTCTATTCCCATGCTATAAAGTTCACTTTACGACACCCGTTTTGGTTGTATAAAGTATTACTTTATCGCCCGCTAATTTTATTTTTTTGAAGTTGGTAACAAAAAAAAATGGAACCAAATCGTATTTAAATGTCAAAATATAAGCCTTTAAAGTAACAAAAATGTGCAAGAAAATTGTACAAAGAATAAAAAGCACACATGCTAACATTTCACTTAGGTACTAATTAGCAATATAAATTGTTAAGCAGAGTTGGATGAGAAGTTTTCGGATGCTACTATTGACATTTACTTACCATGTTGAATAGTACAATTGTTATAAAAGTTTGTTTTGATAAATATGTAGAGAGTTTGTGGACGAAAGATTTTGTAAATTGGCTTCTGCTATTTTGCGAATCTCTGGGGGCGTACAGTTATTTATTTCGTCCTTTTTGTTGATAATTTGAAATAATTTATTGTATAAATCAGTCTGAATTTTAAACACAATTACATATAGCACCACCGATATTTAAATATTTAAAACGTTCTACTTAAAAATCAGAGTAACCAACTTCAAAAAAGTAAAATTTCTAAAATATTCGAACAAAACATGTCTCTTATTTTAAGCTTTTTTGAACTTTTAATAACCGAAATAGAAAAAATAGTAAAAAATACACGTTTCATAAGACATTTTGCGCACTTGTTCTTTAGAAAACTCGCCTAGCGGCTCGTTTTCTAAACTTGAACGCGTGCGCAAAAATCGTGTCTTATGAAACTTGTATTTTAATATACTATTATCACAGTTAAGCTATATAGGTTATGTTTATATGTAATTCAAGGGCAAACGATGTGAAAAGCAAATCAAACAAAATATACTCTTATGTAAAATTTAATAGAAAATATCAAAATATATTTACATTTTTTATAAACTAAGCTTTTTAGACAGGTACGATACGAGTATAAAAGTATTTACAACTTAATTTTCAATACCTTTTGTATAAAAAAAATTCAAAATTCGGATCGGAATTAACACTTCTACTCAGCGAGTAACCTTTTTTCAAATATCTCGCAAAGTATGCATTCTATAGAGATTTATTAAGAGAATAAAAGTATTTAAAACAATTCAGAACAACATGTGTATAATTTGAAACGCTCATACGTATAAGAAAGTTGTGTGGTGGCCACACCTTATTTTTTATCTTGCGATTTATCTGTTGATAGACGTACCGTCCGACCATTTTCCATAATAGTTAAATTCATAAATCCTTAGTTGGAAATATAATAATGTGTATGATTAATTATGTACGAACACGTAAAAAACGCAAAGTACACTTTCATAACAACGTAGGGTAAGTGATACAGTTGTTGGCCAGGAGGTAGTTATTGGCCACTTAATTTATACATAATGATTTTAAGCATCTCGTTTATGTATAGAATACGTTACCTTTACCACTAGATGTTGGCAACATTGCTTTACTATAGGTCAAAATTTCGTGTGTATAAGCTTGTACAAGTGCGCGCCAACTGCATACCTATGTTATGCTGTGTGTCAGTACATGTTTATAATTTAGGTAAGTCTTACGAATTCACTAAGCAATCTCATGATGGTTTTCATTACACAATGTTATAATATGTAATGATTCTTCAAACTACGGAGTTTATATTTAATTAAGAATCATTGTTCAGCAATGTTTTCACGTTAAAATTTGATAGGTTATAAATAAAACCGCCAATTTAACATGCCAATAACTATGTTACAAAATTGGCGAAAAAATAGTTATTGGCCGACCAGCCAATCACTGTAATTAATTGCAAAAGTGTTTTTAATAGAGATTTTGACTAGGTGATATACAAAAGAAATACTGTTCCTTTTTTTAACTATATTTTTTGCACAATGAAACTATAGACAGTGATTGGCCGGGGGCCAGTAATTGTCTCAGATTGTGGCCAATTACTATCGGAATTGCTTTTTCCCTAGTTACCTGCTATTGAGAAAAAGCATGCCGAAGGTGTCTGTGGGTACTCCGTCCTACAGGAAAAATACAAAGAAGAAGATATTTCCAAAGCTCTAAAAGCAATTGAAAATGGTTTGAGTCAAAGAGAAGCATCTAGAAACTATCAAATTCCAAGAGCTACTCTTCAGTTTCGATCAAGTTCAAAATTCAGCAATAAAATTTCTCATGGACCCAAACCAGTGCTGTCTTCTGAAGAAGAAACGCTGTTAGAAAACTGGATTTTCGCTTGCCACAGAAAAGGTTTTCCGCTCAGAATTGAAGATGTACAAGCTTCAGTGAAACATTTTCTTGATGCAACTCCCAGAGAAAATCCATTCAGAAACAATCTTCCAGGGAAGGGATGGTATGCAGCGTTTTTAAAACGCCACCAGAACATTACACTAAGAACATTCGAGGGAATAACGGCAGCTAGCTCAGTTGTATCCGAAAAGGATATTAGGAAATGGTTTTCTAACGTGGAAACCTATTTGACCGAAAAACAGTTAGCAGGTGTATTAGAAGATCCCACCAGAGTATACAATGGTGATGAAACTTGCTTCTGGCTGTGTCCTAAGAATAAGAAAGTCCTTGCTCCAAAAGGGGCGAGAAATGTGTATGAGATAGAACACCACCCTAAAAATAACATAACAGTTATGTTCACGTTTTCGGCTGCCGGAAATGTCACTCCCCCTATGGTTATCTATGCCTACAAGAGATTACCATTCGATATTTTGAAATCAGTTCCAAATGAATGGGGAATTGGGTGCAGTGATAACGGGTGGATGAAGAACCAGTTGTTTTACGAGTACATCGGAAATGTTTTTCATCCGCATTTAAAAAAAAATGGGATAAAGTTTCCAATTTTGTTGTTTGTTGACGGCCATACCACACATTTGACGTATGAAATCAGTGAACTTTGTTCAAAATTACAAATAATTTTAATCGCACTATATCCCAATGGCACAAGAATAATGCAACCAGCGGATGTGGCAGTATTTAAGCCTCTAAAAGAAGGTTGGAAAAAGGCTGTGTTTAATTTCCGGAGAGAACATCCTACTGAAGTTGTGACAAAAGATAAATTTGCACCAATACTAAAAACACAAGAATAATGCAACCAGCGGATGTGGCAGTATTTAAGCCTCTAAAAGAAGGTTGGAAAAAGGCTGTGTTAAATTTCCGGAGAGAACATCCTACTGAAGTTGTGACAAAAGATACATTTGCACCAATACTAAAAACTGTAGTAGATAATATAAAACCAGAAACAATAACAGCATGGCTTTCGTGCTTGTGGGCTCTACCCTTGGAATCCCTCAGCTATTGACTATAGTAAGTGCACTGGTAAAAACAATGCAAGGATTAACAATGACAACTTCAATCACGATACAAATGTCATTACTTTTAAAACATTCAAGAATATTGTTGGAGAACAGAAAATTGAGATTTTCAAAAATTTTAACGAAAACGATGTACATACCGAAGACTTGAAGACACTTTTTTATCTACACGAAGAATTTTCAAAGCCAAACCAACCTGAAGAGGTTCAAGTTCAGGATTTATCAAATGGACAATTGGAATTAAATAATGCTGTTAAAGATACTAATTTAAACCATGACGAATATCAGCCGATGATCTCCGAAACAGTTGCATATCTTCATAACGAAAGTGAATTTGATATCGCCCACATGCCAATTATAATAGAGGAAGATGCAAATTATAACTTGCAGATGCCTAGCACTTCATCAGATAACTGAGAAGAAGTCTTAAGTACATCATTGCCCAATGATTTTATAATTTGGCCTAAAACTCCTGAAAGAAAAGGCAAAAGAAAATCGGAAAAGCTACCTTTTGTACTAACTTTATCGGCAAGAAAACAAGCTGAAAAGAAGAAAATAGAAATCAAAAAGGAAACCGAGTTGCAAAAAGAAAAACGAAAAGCTGAAAGATTAGAAAAGAAGCAACTAAAGAAAGAACTTCCAAATAAGAAAGGAACAAGAATCCCAGAGAAGAAAAGGCTATTAAAAACCGGAAAGGGTGTAATAACTGATAACAATGCCAAAAATATATTAGAGAAGAAATACAAAATGCCACAGAAACTAGAAAATAGTGAAGAAGAAGAAGTAAATGTAGCAGTAGAAATGACCAAAGAGGAGATGGACGTTACCAAATCAGACTATGGAACTGAAACCAAAAAATACAGTGAATCTAACACCAACCATGATCTGTCTGAAGATTTAAGGCACGAATTTAAGATTAATATTACAAATGATAGATATGAACTACACGGAATTTCTAAAATACATGAATGCTGTACAAACACTTTAAACCACACACCTGAGAATGGCTATACATATGAGTCTGACAAAGTACCTGAAAACAAAATTGCAGTTCCGGAGAAAACTAAGAGACAACTGTTTAATGAGAGCGAAATAGAAAATGTTCCTAAAGCAATAAATGTTATTAGTATGGTAATTTCTAAACCATCTGCACCCAACCCATTCCAGAATAAAACCATTTATTTCGGGCTATGTTTTACATGCGTACTAAATATAACTCGTAGTCAATATGGTGTTAAATGTATACATTGCATGAGAACATTCCATGTAAAATGCATTTTGGAAAACAGCACACAAGAATGTTTAGAAAATCATTTTATTTGCAATGTTTTTAAAAAAAAGAATAAACAATAAATTTTTGTAAAGAATTTATATTTTACATCAATAAACATGAATTACCTACCTATCTAAGTAACTACATATGTAATTAACATGCAAAATTAGTCAGTGGCCAATTACTGTAGTATGGTATGCTAATTACTATCTTTTTCTGGCCAATAACTATATTTTTGCAAAATTCACGTTCATCATCAATTTAAAATGCAAAACATATTTTAAAAGAAATATAACTATACATCATTTTAAAATTTGAAGTTTTCTTTTTCTTTAGGTACAACAGCAACGTAATTGTTATCTGTTTCTAAATAAAAGTAGGAAAACCAAAAATTTCCATCTCTTAAGAGGCCATAATTGTATCACTTACCCTAAATACAATTAATAAAAATCGCGCCTAGCTTAACAATGTTGTGCCGAGTTGAATTTTGTTTTTTAGGAGCATACCTTTTCTCAATGCACACCACATACTTGCGTAAATAGAAACGTTGTTTGTTTTATGGTGGCCGAAAATTGGATCTTCTCTACGCCAATAACGACGATGTTTTTAAAAACATATTTTCACTGAAAACACTATTTCCATCACTACAAAATCAAATCAACAATACAAAGTAAAAATTGTTTCCACCAAATTGGTATCAACTAAGAATACCTACGTATTTGGATCGCACTATGAAATTATGAAACTTCACAACCTCAAAACATTTATGGAACTTACTAAGGTGAACTA
This sequence comes from Amphimallon solstitiale, assembly GCA_963170755.1. Lineage (NCBI taxonomy): Eukaryota > Metazoa > Arthropoda > Insecta > Coleoptera > Scarabaeidae > Amphimallon > Amphimallon solstitiale. The sequence goes on along the minus strand of OY720684.1, from coordinate 45,538,636 downwards.
ACATAATAATATATCCAAATAACAGAATCCGAAATGTTTAAAATTTGGTGTGGACGAAATACAAACCATTTTTCCTCGTTGATTGGCGCATTATAATATAGTTTGTGTCAGTTAGTGAATATAATTTTACTTTATGGTGAATCAAACAAATTTGAAAACTTGTGCGCATCAGCAGCTACATTTTGGATACAGATCTTATGTATGCTACAGGTACAGAGATATTTCCTCTCTTATCTGAAATGTATCATAAATGATCTAGTGAAGTTTATAACCTAAATCATAGAGAGAGCTCTTTATCCGAACGTATACAGGTTTCTATTTAAGATTTATAACTGTCGTTCAGAAAATTTAAATGTCTGCAGATATGACTTAAATTTTCCATGGTATATACTTTGACTCTTGATATCCATTATAATTCAGGAACGACTGAATGATAGACTTCTGCAACGTTTCCAAATGTCGCAATGTAGTACTATACCTACATATATTTACATATGATAGTCTAAATTATTTCCCTAGTAGTAAGTACTCAAAATTAATCTAATAATGTGTTTAAATTATAAAGTAATTCAAAATACTTATGTTACTATCTCACATTCTTTTTTCTAATGTGTTAATTGGTGATTTCTAAAAGTACGAATTAAAAATGTATGTATTGTCGTTTTCATTACCTTTCTCGCACAGTCAATTCATTTAATGCCGGAAATTCAGGTTGTACTAATGTGTTTTCTCATTCTGTAGAAGTTTTTAGCACTTTTAGAAAACTCATCTGAAAGATAATTTCTAACGTACGAAATTACATTATTATTAGCTCTACAACAGTTCCAATGTCTGTAATTAGATTTTGGAGCAATTTGCTAACAATATTTATTCGATTGAGTAAATCATCACACAAAATGGAATTTTTTAATTTTGTTGCATAATAATCTGGTCCCATGTCTAGTGTGAATGCCTATCTCACTATTTTTCTACAACTCACTTAAATAGGGCATCATAAGTTTCACCAATTTGATACCGCATTGATTTAAGGCATTAATATGAGATTTTCACCGTGTCTCTGATCATGATTTTAATGTAAAAATGTTAATATATTTTTTAAATCATCCCATCGGTTAGTTGATGCTGAAAAACATTATAAATTTCTTGAATTATTCCAAAAAATGTTATTGTTTCTCTATTAATTTGCGCAGCGTCGTTATCAACTAAATTGAGAGAATGTGCCCAATATGGAATAAAGAATGCTCTAGAAATAGTGAGGTCTTCTCCGATTTTAATAAACATTTAACAAAAATGTCTCATAATGCATCCAGCTTATTACACAATGTTGTCTGTCATGAATATGGCAGAATGTTATAACAGTATTGTTAATATGGAGGGAAAAGAGTACGTTTTTCTAAAGGGGATCCTACCAAAATAGAACACTTACAAGTGTTGTAAATTTTAACAATAATCGTCCATTTTTCTAGGAAGTAAAAAAAAATGGTAAAATTGGAAGCTTTACGGAAAATTTTTGTTTGAAAAGTAATTAAATTTAATTTAAATCCAAAATGGCTGTAAGAACGTATTGCTATGATAGCATATATTTGTGGGTATAGTCATCTGTATATGCTGTGCTTTAAAATTTATTCTTTTTACACCAAAAGCTTATAATTGGTTTAGTATTTAATTTATATTGTGATAGCATGTACCTAATAACTATTGTGGGTTCTGGCAATGTATGTGGTTCCTTCTCCTTCACTGGTGGCCTTTCTCTTACTTATAATAGGGACGAGGTAATAGTTTTGTTTAAAGAAGAAAACGGAATGTCTATATAACATGATCATACGCTTTTTATTTAATAATTTGTAAATTCAAATATCTTTATACACCTTAATGCTCTAAACAAATACATAATTGAAAATATATATATATATCATTTATACCAGATGCCGGTTGTAATGTATGTAAATCTTTTATTTATTTATTCATGATGCTAAACAAAAAAAATAAATATTTATCCTGTAAATAAATAAATGTAAACTTTTATTGTTCATTGATAATTTTATTTATCAACGTAATTGTTTTGATATTGGCTTCAATTAATTGCTTTAGACAACCATTTGCACGCGTTGTTTCTAGCTTCTAATCTTTGCCGTGTAAAACGATTAATTGTGTATTAATATGACTTGAAAAAGATTAATAATGCCTGGATAAATTATTGAAAAAAATACTCATTCGCACGCAGCATTTCTCCAACTACCCAACACCATTAGTCCTATATCTTTTTGTAATTACTTAATGAATTAAAAAAAAAACCTTACAGGATAATATTTGCGTATCTATACTGTTCAACGGTATATTGAGTAATCATTTGCACGCAAAACCAATATCTGTTTAACAGTTTAGATAACTCTTTTCGAACAAAACTTACTTGCTATCTACAAACATTTCATCAAATTGTTTATTTTGAATGTCCATCTTGAACTCTTCAAAAATGAATTTAAATGTATTAATAAAATAAAAACTATTATAAATGAACGTGATAAAAAAATAAAGAAATTACTATTCTACTATACAGGGTGTAACAAAATAAGTGTAAAACATTTCAGGGGGTGATTCCTTAGCGAAAAAGAGATAGGGTCTTTCATATAAAAAAACTTTAATGGAGCATCCCTTGTTAAGATACACCCCCATAAAGGGGGTACATAAAATTTGTTTTACAATTTTTCTCACAAACACTAAAAATGTAATTTATTTCCAATGTAACTTTTTGTCTGATTATTTGTTTACCATTTAAAAATCTATTTCCAATACCTTGTTTCATTCGAAACAAAAAATGTCTCTTGAATTTTTTGCCCAAAAGTAATCAGTTCGCAGCAAAAAATTATTTTACGAACAACTACAAAGATACATCGTCATAAATGCGAACTGGATTAGTATTGTTATTTTGTAGTTACTACCTGCATCAAAATACATATGATTAAAGATGAATAAACAAAACTAATTTATTAATAACAAAACATAAAACATGTAGAAATCATAGTAAATGTTCAATATGTCCACCTTCAGTCATTACACATGCGTCTAGACGTCGGCGCATTGAGCCACGTATTCACTCAAATATTCCTGGATTCTCTCTAATTACCCTGCACGCATCGATGATGCGGTTTCTTAAGTCCTCTACATCGCGAACAGGAGTAGGGTAAACCAAAGTCTGTAAATGGCCCCAAGTAGAGAAATCGAGAGGGCCGATTCTGTGGTCCTCCTCGACCTATCCAATGATTTGGATATGTTTGGGTTAAATGCTGACGTGCTGCTTGACTAAAATGAGCGGGAGCCCCATCATGCATAAAAAACATATCCCTTCTGACGCCCAAAGGAACTTCCTCCAGCAGTACTGGATGCACTTCTCTTAAAAATTGAGTGTATGCCTCACCATTTAATCGAGGAGGTAGAAAATGAGGGCCAATTAAATAATCCCCAATAACTCCGAGCCACACGTTAAGAGAAAAGTGTTCTTGATGGTTAGCTTGTACAATAGCGTGAGAGTTTTCATCAGCCCATATGTGGTTATTATGAAAATTAATTATCTTGTCCCGAGAAAAAGTACATTCGTCTGTGAATTCGATCGTCTTCAGAAAGTCAGGATTTCTTCTAATCATTTCCAGCATCCAATTGGAAAATTCAAGACGGTTCGGAAAATCTCGCTGTAACAGTGCCTGTACTCGTTGCAGATGGTAAGGGTATAAGAGTTGTTCCTTTAAAATTCGAAATACCGTCATATGATCAACATTTAACTCGAAAGCAATCTTTCTAGTACTGCTAGTAGGTTGTTCTTCAACCAAATTAAGTACTGCTTCTTCAAGATGTGTTGTTCTAACTTATCGATGGCGACCACAATCCTGCGTTCTTTTGTCGAATGAACCATATTCTCGCAATCGTTGATGAAGTCGGGCAAATATTCTATGCGAAGGAAGCTGCCGTTGAGGATACATTTCAGCATATCTACTAGAAGCTTCTAACCCATTCCCCTGCGACAGACCGTAAACGTAATGCATATCAGCCATTTCCTCATTTGTGTATGCCATTTTAATAACAAGTGAATTATTAAACTAACAAATTACGAACAAAACAACGACACAGAATTAAGTATTAATTCAATTTCAAAAATTTACAAACTGACAGCGTGATACCACTACTAGCGGCCTACTAAATAAATTAGTTTTACATTTTCGTTTTATGACGATGTATCTCTGTAGTTGTTCGTAAAATAATTTTTTGCTGCGAACTGATTACTTTTGGGCAAAAAATTCAAGAGACATTTTTTGTTTCGAATGAAACAAGCTATTGGGAATAAAGTTTTAAATGGTAAACAAATAATCGGACAAAAAGTAACATTGGAAATAAATTACATTTTTAGTGTTTGTGAGAAAAATTGTAAAACAAATTTTATGTACCCCCTTTATGGGGGTTTTTTTTATATGAAAGACCCTATCTCTTTTTCGCTAAGGAATCACCCCCTGAAATGTTTTACACTTATTTTGTTACACCCTGTATAACAATTAACAAAATCTCAATCGCAATTATTTTAAAAGCGTCTTATTCTCCCGAAGTCGTAATAAGAAGTCCTTCTTGTCGGATCTTGTTTTGAATTTATACCGACAAAGAAATGTAACGTTGACTAGTACGCCCTCTAGTCCATCTTTTAGGTTGGTATTGGAGTATACGTTTCAGTGAAATCGCTGCCCACATGTTGCCGCCGTGATACACACACGCACACACGCACATATTGTTCTGACAGTTCTTATTCACCAACGTCAACACATCGAAAATTGTCTTCCCATCCAAGAATCTTTTTCACAGCCTCGTACTGCCTTTCCGACGATAGGTTTATTCTTGTTGTTAATACCATCCTTCTTTGTATTTATTAATGAACCTATTGCCTTGTTCATTGTTCAATACATATTTTCTTTTTCCATTTATTAATGTTATCTTCACTTTTCTTGTAGCTGGATTGTGACTCGGTAGGATCGGAAACACGTTGAAAAGAACGCATATTTTTCTTCCAACACTGCCTGCACCTGGAAGACACGTTTGTTTCTCCATTGCATCTCTGTTTTCTATCGATGATCTTTCCATCGGTAATATGTCTATCTGCAATAAACTTTACACCAGTTTTACATTTTGTTATCTTTTGTAGGTCATGAAACTGTACACGTCTGTTTCCAGTCTCTGAAGCATTGTGTTACAAACAAATCATAAACACATACACTTTTTATTTATGCTATCAGCTACCTTTTTATACCAAATGTTATTGCTGATCGGGTTTACGTTTTATATATTTTTATATCCTTTTCTAGTCTCTAGTTATAAGCTAAGGTAATTTTTATCTTTTAATATAATTTAGTTTTTAAACTCTTTCATAAAGTTTTATTACTTTATGCACGTAAATCATAATAATTTATTCAGCCATATTTATCTTTCTTGCATATCGTATTTGATCTTTTTCATGATATGTAAACCATACATCTTGTGTATCCCTCTTACAAAAGAAGTATATTGCTTATATTTATTTTGTCTTTTATTTCATATTTATTTATTTTTATTTTACATTTACTCACTATTCACTTGAATAATAATGACTTTTAAATTATTTGCTTGTATATTGACCATGTGTATGCAACTTTATATACATCCATGTAATTTGTTGCAAATTTTAAACTCTTTCATATCCAAGTACGATTTTTGTCATTTTTATTTCATTTCAAAACTTAAACTAATTCTTAAAGCTATTCTTATTTTATAAACTTGCGAGATACCACGGCAGTATGTATCGATTAACTTCCAGCAATTTTGGAAAAAATTGCAAGCTTCGACCAACCACTTCGACTGCATCGACCGTGAAACATTTAACACAGCGCACCATTACAACATGGCATTGTCCATGAAGCAACAGCTCCAGGTCTTTTTGAAAATATGTACAATTTACACGTGAAAGAATGTGGCATGTTTATTCATCCACAATGTAAACTTTTGGCTGCCTCTCCAGATGGTTTTATCGATCAAGATGCTACTTTGGAAATAAAATGTCCATACGCTGCCCGAAATATGGACGTAGAAAATGCAGTAAAAAGCAACATAATTGGCTACAGTTGCATCGAAAATAATAAAGTTACGATAAAAGAAAATCATAGTTATGTGTACCAAATTCAAGGTCTCTTGGGAATAACAAATCGAAAAAGTTGCTATTTTTTTATTTATACTTTTAAGGACTGCCATTGCGAAGTTATTGCAAAAAATAAACAATTTTGGGAAGATCAAATGGTCAGTAAACTGGAAATGTTTTATTTTTCTTCATATTTATCTGAATTATTAGCTTCAAGATCCAATAGATCGAAACATGGCTTTAAGAGACATTTAATCATTAAATGTAAAGATTTATAACTGATAGTCGTTTATAATAATTAGAGGTGTATATGCAATTTTATTTTATCGTCAATGATAAATTGTATCCCTATAAAATGCAGAATAATGTACCTCTTTTTTGTTTATTTTATTTGTACCTAATAAAAAGCATATTTTTTACTATTAAAATTGTATGTATCTAGTTATAAATATTCTATTGTGTCTTTCTTTAATTTTAAGTATTTTTTTTATTATGTTATTTTATTAAAACTGTATTGAATAAAGAAAACACAAGTTCATATTTCTTGCAGCTTTTTTCTCGCTCCTCCTGTCTTTGAAACAAATTTTATCTATGTACATTTTACCATTTACTATAATATTAAACACAGGCTTCAGTGGGACCCTCTGTAAAGTGTCTAGTAATAACCGTAGATTTATGGGTCAAGTAAAATCCCAGCGGCTGGTAGACTAATCTCTTGATTGACAGCTGTTAATTTTACCTGAGTGCGTTTTGTATGGTTGGTTGTATAGTTACGAAAAGATATTTTAGTTGACTGATGGGCACCCTTAAGGCTTCGTCAGTGTACGTGATGGCAATGGCACCTAGGTGTATGTTGTGTATCCTAGATTTGGGAAAGCATAGGTCAAATCTCTTTCTTGGATTAGGTTTAGAAGATCAAGTTGATTCATTTCTTCAGAATAACTGTTGTATTCTGTAATTCGTCACGAAGAACTGGGAATTCAGTAAGGAGCTTATCTTCACTTGTATCTTCAAGATATTTACAAGTTTGCTGTGTTTTCCCGCCTCCCCTCATGTTTATGAGTCACAAGCCAACCCCCTTCCCCTAGCTACCATGCAGTTATAGGACAAGCATGAGTATGATTTCATTGCATTGACAGAGGCATGAATGGAAGTGTTTCTTGTGAAGAATTTTTTCCAGAAGATTATATCGTTGTTCGATGCGACAGAAACTTTTCCGCTACCAATTTGTATGAGAATGGAAGTATGTTATTTGCAGACGCGTTCTGGAAGATATACTGGTAATGATCAGTAGCGTCTTACTATCCTATTGTTTTTATTTTGATTTTGCTTTTCGTCTACCTACTGACTTTCTTGTTTTACTTATTTTTACTAGAAGGGCTTTTCTTATTGCCACTTTACATCCTCATATTAGTATCGGTAAGCGACAAAGTAGTCATAATAGATCCGATAAAATATAATCAACATTCGCTTTTAGGTTAATGATGGTTTTCACATATCTGCACAACGAATTTATAGTTGAGGCATATATTCGTTCAGGAATACGCAATCATCAAGGAATATGGGATAATTCCTATCAAAATTTCCACCGGCAATTTCAAGAAGAATTTCCCAACGTAGATTTTACGCATGATTGTTTTGTACAGAATGCTCGGCGTGCAATAGCCAGATTTCGCAGTGAATGTTGCGAGAGGAAAATCTACAGGTCATCCTACTGTTCTAACTGAACAAGTTGTTGCGGATATTAAACAATGAATGGATGCGAGTCCTAAAAAATCTTTACAGTGCTTATCAGCTCAAGCAAATTTATTACTTGGAACCTCTCAAAAGGCTTGCAAGAAAGTTCTTCATTTACATCCATACAAAATAACTGTAAATCATGAATTGTTATCTCCGGATTTTCCTCGTCGTACCCAATACTGTGAATGGTTCAATGAAGTTTTAAACAATGACGATATCTTGGGTATTACTTTCATCAGCGACGAAGCATGGTTCCGTCTCAGCGAATATGTAAATTCACAGAACATAGAATTTGGTCCTATCTTTTTTCATCTAAACATTGATGGCAATACCTATCAAAATATAATTTTTAATTCATTTATTGGACAACTTCACAATGATGAGTTGCAACTAGGTTTCCAACAGTATGGTGCTACAGCCCATACTGCCCAGAGAACATTAGATTATCTGCAACAGTTTTTCGCGGACAGATTGATTGGTAGAGACCGCTGGCCACCTCGGTCACCAAAGTTGACCCCTTTGGTTTATTTCATGTTTGGCGATTTAAAGAATAAAGTTCATTCTAACCGTATCCATATATTGGAGGAATTACAATATACAATTTCGGAAGCTGTAAATGACATTAGACCAGAAATATTACACAATGTGTTCAACAATATGAAAAGAAGAGTAAATTTGTGTTTGAATTTACATGGGTGCATTTTGAACAAATATTGTAATTTTCAAAATTTTAAATGTTAAATGTAAACATATACAGTAGTATATTTATATATGTAACAGTTGGCAGTAGTGGAGTAATGTGTGTAACCAAGCATAACGGTTGATCTACATTAAATAAAAGATAAAGAAAGAAGTTTGTTTTAATTATGGGTATAAAATTAAAACAATGAAGTCAACTCTAGACTTAATTTAACATGGTAGCGGAGGTCCGTAGTTATTTCTAGATAAAGCAATATACACGAAAGCAAAATAAAAGAAAATTGAAAAAACGTAATGGCGGCAGGCAGCGTGGAACGGTATGGAATTGACAGATTTAATGGAAAAGATTTCAATAACTGGAAATTCCGAGTTGAGGCAGTAATAGATCAACTAGATTTAACAAGATGCATAAAGGAAGATATTAAGGAGGATGCAGGTGAGGAATTACTGAAGAAAGACAAACAATGTAAAGTATTAATAATACAATGGATCACAAATGAGTACCTGGAATATGTTAAAGAAAAAACAAATGCTTATAATATGTGGAAAGCACTAATGGATACATTTGAAAGAAAAGGTGTGGCTTCGCAGTTGTATTTATGGAAGAAATTATTAGCATTGAGATACAACGAAACTGAGAAATTAGAAAATCACTTTAAGAAATTTGATGAATTAGTTAGAGAATTAAAAGTGTTAGGAACAAAAATAGATGATATGTTGGTTGTATGTCATTTATTATCTACATTACCCAAGTCATATGATAGTATAGTAACAGCACTAGAAACACAAGATCCAAAATTACTAACGGTGGATTTAATTAAATCAAAATTATTGGACTACGATATGAAAAACAGTGCAGGAGCAGAAAATAAAAGAACGTTCCAGCAAAATTCATCTGCATTTTATAATAAAACCAATAAAAATGTAAGTGTAAAACCAAATAGAAGTACTAAATATAATAGTGGGAAAGGCAACCCAAATGAAAATATGAGAAGTGTGCAAAAACCTGACATAGTTTGTTACAAATGTGGTAAGGCTGGTCATCGAAAATTTGAATGCAGAGCGAAAATTCAAGCAAATGTGGCAAATAGTGATGACAGTGCACAAGTTTCATTTTTTACAGCTACATTATCAGTTTTTACAGAGGAAGATGATGGAGCAATTACATTTATTATTGACTCAGGATCGACAGAACATATGGTAACAGATGAAAAATTCTTTAAAAGAACATTTGAGTTAGAAAAACCAATAAGAGTAATAGCAGCTAAGGAAGACACTGCAATGGATGTTACAAAAGAGGGAGAAATCGATATTTGAATGAGGAATGGTAAAGAAATAATTCAAGGTAAAATTAAAAATGTATTATTAGTTAAGAATTTACGTCATAATTTATTGTCAGTACCTAAATTAGAAGAAAGTGGAATTAAAGTAACTTTTAATAGTGGCAAGGTCTTTCTCCTAAAAAATAACAAGTTATTAGCAATTGGAATCAAGAATAGAAATTTATTCACGATCACTTTTGAACTAGATAATGTTATCAAAGAAAGCGAAAGTAATAATTGCATGAATGCTGAAGGATTAGAAATATGGCATAAAAGATTTGGGCATATGAATTATGATAGTTTATTAAAATTGAGAAATAGAAATATGGTAAATGGTTTAAATTTTGTATCAGGAAATATGAACTGTGAGCGCAAGTGTGAAAAATGTGTTCGAAGTAAACAAACAGAGAAATTTGGAAAAAGTATATTAAGACAAAGAAGCTCAAGGCCATTACAATTGATACACACAGATATATGTGGACCCATTGATCCAATCTCAATGAATGATGAATTGTACTTTCTGGTATTTGTCGATGATTACACTGGATTTAAAATGGTCTATTTGTTACATAATAAAAGTGAAATGTTTGATTATTTTTCAGAATACGAAGCTTATGTGACAGCCCATTTCAATTTGCGTATTGCAACAGTTAGATGTGACAGAGGTGGAGAATATAGATCTAGAAAATTTACAGAATTATGTAAAAGAAAAGGAATAAAGATACAATACACAGGGCCGTACAATCCACAGCTGAATGGAGTTGCAGAACGAGCAAATCGGGCAATAACAGAAAGAGCAAGAGCAATGATTCTAGAATCTAATTTGCCAAAGGAATTTTGGGGTGAAGCGGTGAGAGCAGCTACTTACACACTCAATAGAAGCCCAACAAATGCGTTGAATGAAAATAAAACACCAGCAGAAATGTTTTTTGGCACGAAACCTGATGTAGGGAAGTTGAAAATGTTTGGATGCTTGGCATATAAATATATTCCGAAACAATTTAGAGGTAAATTTGACCCAAAGAATGAAAACTGTATTTTTATTGGATATGTAGACAATGGATATAAGTTATGGGATCCAATCGAGGAAAAATGTAAGTTTGCCAAAAATGTAACATTTGATGAGACTAAAATCATAAAAGACTTAAATTTAGAAAATGAAATACTGATACCTCTAGATGAAATGAGTATGGAAAACGACAACGAAAATAGTAACGAACTTGAACAGAATAAACAAGAAGAAGATTTAAGAGGAAATGAGAGAGAACAAGGAAGAGAAAGAAGATTACCAGAAAGATTTAAAGATTATGTAGTGGGATCATTTTTAACATGCTCTGAGAAGATACCAGAGAATTATGAAGAAGCAATAAATAGAGAGGATGGAGATAAATGGAGATATGCTATGCAAGAAGAACTGAATTCTATGAAGAAAAATGAAGTGTGGGAATTAGTTAAAAGACCAGATCATGAGAAAGTAATTGACAGCAAATGGATATATACTATTAAAAATGAAAATCAGAAGGATGAACGTTATAAAGCAAGACTTGTAGCTCGAGGCTTTATGCAAGGAGGAAACACTTTGCAGGAAGAAATTTACTCACCAGTAGCAAAAATGACTACAGTTCGTATGTTCATTATAATAGCAAATCAGTTAAGACTACATGTTGCACAATTAGATGTGAAAACAGCATTTTTGAATGGAAAAATTGAAAATGAAGAAGCAATTTATATCAAACAGCCAGAAGGGTTTGAAAAAGGCGAAAATATGGTTTGCAGGTTGAATAGAGCCATATATGGATTAAAAACTTCTCCAAAGAAATGGAATGAATGTTTTAATGAATTTATTTTGGATTTGGGATTCAAAAGATCTGATAGTGATAATTGTTTATATACAAGAATAGATGGAAATAATCGAATATACATATTAATCTATGTAGATGATGTATTAATTGCTGCAACGAAGAAAAATACTCTTAGTAAATTGGAACAACAATTAAATAATCGTTTTGAAATGACAAATTTAGGAAAACTTGAACACTTCTTGGGCATAAACATAGAATGGGATGAAGATAGAGGAACAGTCAAATTAAATCAAGAAGACTATATAGATCGTGTCATAAAGAAATACAAAATGACAGAATGTAAGAAAGCAGCAACGCCAATGGAGACTAACTTGAAGTTGGAAAGAAACAAGGATCCACAGAAAATTACAGACAAACCGTACCGAGGACTAATAGGGAGTCTTATGTATATCGCTTTAAGTACAGGACCTGATATTATGTATGCCATTAATTACTTCAGTCGATACCAAGAAGCTCCAACAGAAGAAATGTGGACATATTTAAAACGAATAGTGCGATATTTAAAGGGAACTAAAGAATATTCATTACAATATACAAGGACTAATGATAAACTAGTGTTAAAGGGTGCTTCGGATGCTGACTTTGGAAATGATCCAACCGACAGAAAATCGATTAGTGGATATGTGTTTATGGTAAACGAAAATGTTGTATCATGGTCATCAAGGAAACAAAATATTGTTGCTTTATCATCAACAGAATCAGAGTATATAGCATTGACAGCAGCCGCTTGTGAAGCAATGTGGTTAAAACAACTGATGAAAGACTTTAAAGTGTTAACGCAAGAAAAGATAGTGATAATGGAGGACAATCAGAGTACAATAGCACTGAGTAAAAATTCCGAAAATACAAAACGTACCAAACACATTGATGTCAAATATCATTTTATTAAAGACAAAGTGTTGAATGGGGAGATTGATGTGGAATATACCAAATCATCAGACCAGGTGGCAGACATATTTACGAAGAGTTTGAGTTCAGGTATTTTTTGTAAACATTGTAAATGCTTAAATGTAAAATGATGTATTTGAGATATTTTAAATGATGTAATGTTTAGGGAGGAGTGTTAAATGTAAACATATACAGTAGTATATTTATATATGTAACAGTTGGCAGTAGTGGAGTAATGTGTGTAACCAAGCATAACGGTTGATCTACATTAAATAAAAGATAAAGAAAGAAGTTTGTTTTAATTATGGGTATAAAATTAAAACAATGAAGTCAACTCTAGACTTAATTTAACATTAAACGATAAATATCTGCTGACACGAATTTATATATTTTCTGCAAAAATTCGTATAAGTTTGTATTCTTCTCTATTTAATTATAGATCGCTAATACATGCATATACGATTACGTATAAATGTATACCTATATGTTAATTTTGGTTTTCAGATATCTCTAAATAACACATAAGGAAATCTTTTTAAAAGGTGGACTTGTTGTTACAGGCATTGATGGGAAGTATTTCTGTTCTGAATTAAATTGGCTAGAAAAGTTAATCATATTGTCACAAAAACGATTTTTATGTACCTTTGCGAACGAAAAAGTATATTTACTTCACCCTGTATAATACAGTATTATATATTTATTTACAACTGCAGCTAGATTTTATAATTATGAATTTTAGTATATGGCACAGACAAAATTAGACAAAATGAATTAAAGTTGACGATGATAATTAATTTTTAATGAAGTCATTGAGAAACTAAGTATATCTCAACATATAAATAGACCTATACGTATCCATAGCTACTCGTCTATAGAAACATCCAGGCATGTATGAAACTGAATTGCTCTACTCGAATGTGTTTGTAACTAGGTTTAAAATGGCATGAAGCCTCATCAATTTACTAAATTCGAAGATTCGCTTCAATGTTTAAGTACACTTAACGAGGATTTTAACATTGTGGTTGCGAATTTACCATTACTGAAAATATTATAATGTTGTAACTGCAACAAATTAAAATTTAAACCTATCAGTAAATTATATAATTCAGGTAAATAACAAAGTCTAAACAATCATAATTAAGTTTATATGATTTGGGAAGAAATTGGCTTTTACTATTTGAGCATTTAACTTAATCTTATTTTTTAAAATAGAATTTATACACTTAGGGCTAGTTTTTCTAACACCAATTAAAATACTCGGTTAACTAATCATCGATTAAGCTTAATCATTGACAATCTCTAACCGGCGTTTTTCAATACGAAGAAGTACGCCGGTTATCTAAACAGTATTCAATAATTTATTGAACAAAGTTGGTAACATATTGGCTGGTGCATTTGATCTAAATAAGTATATTTTGTTCTAAAAATATTGGCCCTCTTTCCTGCATTTGAATTTCTTCTTTGTGCTTTTCGCCTTTAGTTTTTTTTATAAAGATTTTCTATATAATTAAAAATTTCCTTTTAGTAAATAAATTGTAGGCATTTATTTTGTCAATGTTGCATATGAGAATTTCTGTGTAAATAGCACATATTTAAAATTTCTATTACGAAATAAGTAAGAAAGTGCAACAAACTTGAGTTATACTGAAAGAAATTTATTGATTACTTACTGCTATTGAGAAATATAAAATTATTGTGAAAAATGAAAAAACTAATACAATATACATACGTATATTCATATGAAATTAACAGTTACCAAAAATGTCTAAAATATACATATATCTAACAAAATCATGAAATTGGAATAGTTTGTTGAAAAAGAAAAATCTGCATCTAGGGTCTTAAGCTAGTTTATCAATCATATTCTGATGATATAAGATATTGTACTTTTCACTGCCATGCCTGAGACGATTTAAATTGCACCAAACTTCTGTAGGACAAATAAACCTAGATACTTTTACTCAAAGTTCATATATCAGCTGTTTATTAAAACCAATACATTCTAACTAATTTTATGTCCTTCAATCAACGAAGGTTGATTCAGAAAACATTGTTTCAAAATTGGTTTACACGATTTCAACTTAAAAAATGTTCTGGTGGAATCGGAGAGAGTTTGACCATGCCAGTGACTTACAAGTATGTACATTATTTATCTAAACCTAGGTCGGCCAAAAGTAAAGTGTCTGCATAAACTCTCAACGTGAACCCAGCTTCTGTTTCTTATTTTCAATTTTATTTGAACTTTTTCATTATTATTATGTTAATGACATTTCTAGAGTTAGTCAAAATATGTTCGACTAAAATGATGTTCTAATAAGGTGCTGTTAAATGCTACTACAAAGAAGAAAAGAGCAAATGCAAGTATTAATTGCCACAGGATCTTAAAATCTTCATCGCTCCAAGTTACGCACATATTCAATACATATTATGCTAGTTTTATTTTTAATTTTACAATTAATTTGATTTATAGAAGAAGTAATACAATTACTGCATTACTGATGTTAATTATTAATTCCAAAAAATACTTTTATACAGTAAAACAAATGTATGAAAACATAACAGCTGTCAATAATAACAAAATTTCAAATTTCCTAGGTTATGCGCATGTGTAAGTAATCCTAGTCACTGGTTAGTAATCTATCACGTTCTTTAAGTACCGGTTGAAATTTGGCCGATTAACGACGTTCTTAATCAATGATTAGTCCTAACCGGCGTTGGAAAAACGCAAATTTGTACTAACCGGTGTTTTAATCAATGAGTACGGTAACCGGCATTTTAATTGGAGTTGTAAAAACCGGCCCTTAGGTAAAACTATCTAATACAACCATAATGTCGTCTCCCGTTTATATTTCTCACATTTGAATTATATTAGGGGACGTTCACCCAAGAGTACGCACTTAACTTGTTCTTTTAAATAAAAATTATAATTTTTGTTTAAACTATTTATTAATGTAATGGTATTGTATATTGGGTTATGTTGCAAAGTAATCTCAACACAAAAGCAATGTTTAGTTTTAGTTAAGAAGAATATAATACCAAAAAAGAAATAAGGAAAATGCGTACTCTTAGGGTACATGGTTCACAAGAGTACGCAAGGGATATACCCAAGAGTACGCATGAACAAAAAAAAATTAAACTGAGATAAATAGTGTTACTCTTAACTAAAATGCAAATTCTTTTA
The DNA here is from genome assembly GCA_963170755.1 of Amphimallon solstitiale. Taxonomy (NCBI): domain Eukaryota; kingdom Metazoa; phylum Arthropoda; class Insecta; order Coleoptera; family Scarabaeidae; genus Amphimallon; species Amphimallon solstitiale. Next base: position 45,522,799 of record OY720684.1, on the reverse strand, counting down.
ATAGAAAAACCAAAGGTTTTTCGACAAATTTAAAAATCGCATAAGTCGCAACGAAATTGAGCGCGTCCCTGATAACTGGAGCAGTCTTCATGCCACCATTCCTGGCAAATTTGACATTGTATCCACTCTGAAGTGCTGAAATGTTCGTTGCATCCAGGACAAATGCTTTGATCCTGCTTATTATTTATTTTCTGTTCTTTTGTTGGGCGTTCCTTAGCTGTAGATTTGAAAACGTTTTTAACACCAGCTGCAGGTTTCTTCTTTTCCTGTTCCTCCAACAACTGGTTTTTATACGGCGTAGAAGAAAGCATTTCTGATTTCTTGGACTTTCTTATTTTTGTCTGTTCAAGCTTGGAACTTGCAAATGGCAAAATCATTTTGGGAGTTACTGAAGACGGGCCAGGAATATTTAAATTAATTTCAACCAAAGAAGTTGTGTGTATTGGACTTTGATCGGGAGTTTTTTGCCTTGTGTCTTCAGCAACATTTTGTTGGGTTTTAGATATAAACACAGAAAGCGGTAGTAAATTTTCCTCTTCGCTAGAATCAGTAGTTGTTGCATCCTGATTATTTGTGCTTTTGTTAGGTTTTGTTTCAGAGCCTGATTCGGTTCGGTAAAGACATCTGGGTTGTATGGGTACAGCCCAGTGCATGCAAAAGATTTCTCACAGATTTGAATGGTTGCTACTTTTGAATAAGCTGCATGGAAGAGAGCTGCCATCTCTTTCATCATGATAACTTTTCCGGCATTATTAACCATCCATTTGTCACATTCGTTTGAGAAGGCTGATTTTAGAGGAAAGAAAAATCCTCGATCCAAAGGTTGGATCTTATGGCTTCCATGGGGAGGCAATGTCAAAAGAACAATGGAGTGTTCTCTAGCAAATAAGATAGCCTCGAGAGAACAATGGGATATGTGGTTATCTAATGTTAATACCACAGGATCAGCTTCGGTTGGTTTTACGAAATCGCAGAAGTGTTTTAGCCAAATTAGAAATAATTCCGAATTCATATATCCCGTATCCGAAATCATTTTTAATGTACCTACTGGTGCTCCATAAAACAGTTCTTCTTTCATGCGCTTCCTGGCGAAAACAATTCCCGGTGGCACCCAGATACCTGAAGCGCTCATACAACAAACAGCCGTTGCCAGCTGGCCTCTTTCAGCAGAGACTACTTTTGAGACGGCTCTTTTACCTTTGGCAGCATAGACCTTGGGAAGCTTGTTTGGAACTGTCGAAAGCCCTGTCTCGTCCATGTTAAAGATTCTGTGGGCTGGAGCATGTGTCTTCTCATAAACACATTTCAAATTTTGAAAAAATCTGCCACATTGTATCTTATTAAACCCACTAATGCGAGCCACGCTACATTTTGCTGGACTTCTTACCGACAATAAATTCCGTACGGCAAAAGCTTTAACCCAATGTTTGCCTGCCATTTTTCTCTCTTTGTCAAATCGGTGCGGAATATGATTAATTTCAGCATATTGGTACGCTAATGTTCTTACATCTTTAACACGCAATCCATAAAAACGGACGTCAAGTTCACGAATGTGGTCCGCCAATTCTTTCTCTTGCGCTGCCGTGAATACTGGTTTAAACCTGCCCAAGCTTGTTGGTACCGTGCCCTAAAAGTTATAAAAAAATAAATCACGGATCAACCAATATACGAATATAAATTACACACCAAACGTAGTCTTTTTCTGAGTGAACACTCGTTGACATTGAATGATTGAGCTACTGCTCTTTTACTTTCCCCTTTCGCAATACGTTCTTTAGCTTCGTTTAACATATCTAGGGTAAATTTCAGCTGTCGGTTACTTTTTCTTGCATACTTTCCCATTTTGACACACCGTCTGTGAATACATAAAAATATACCTATAGTAAATATTTTAAGCTCCTAAGAGTACGCGCGTACTCTTTGGATGCGTACTCTTGCCAGCGATGTGTGAGTACTACATTAATTGCATTATCTATGGGAAAACTCAACATAATCTTACAATTGGCACATGATGCTCTGTCTTCTAAGCCGCTTTCAAATTGGTATTAAAACGATTTTAGCACACTTTAATATTTACCTATATAATCGTTACGTTTTAACATGCACGAATTATAAAAAGCATTGTAAAAACATATTTCTTACCGTGTTTAGGTAATCTTACGCACGAACACCACTAAATTTCAGCACCAACTATGTGGGTTGTTGGTGGAAACTGACGACAAATGGCCGTTAAATCGGCGTTACCAAATCCAAAATATAGCGACTGCGTACTCTTAGGGAACGCGTACTCTTAGGCAAACCTCCCCTACTATATAAACATTTTACGATTTATAGAAAAAATATCTTTTAATTAATATTATTGTTTTCATATCTTCAATATTTTAAAACTAGATGTCATAATATTTTAGATTCTTTAAAATATGCTTTATAAATTACTCCTTATTATAGCCGTTTATCTTGTCTGTTCGCATGGGCTCTCTACCAGATAAATTTTATTATAATCAATTACTTCTCATTCACGTTCGTTCGCTAAATGTCACCATATTTTCTTCTATTATATACATATTTTACTATCAAAAACCTTACAATGTGAATTAAGTTCATAGTTTGTTTAAGATTTCATTGTCTAGTAAAACTTATCGCTCTTTATTGTCATCACTCCTTGGAAAATAAAGATACGTATTTATTATTTATATTCAGTAATACATTACTAATTCGATGTTTGTTCAAGGTTTATAGCTTTTAGTTTCTCAACAAATACTCACTTTAATTATGCTGATTCAAATGATTGAATTTAAACTACAATGATCACAGCAGGTAGTCTGTAGTATTTTTTCTTTCTACTTTTTAGCATGCTGACTTTGTGTTTTAGCTTTATATCGTCATATAGTGCAATTTATCATGGTATTTAATAATGTATTAAATTTATAAAAACCTCTACTACATCAGTGATTTATAAGACAATTTAAAACTACCAGTTACTCCCTTTATTCTATTTGATGTAATGTATATTTTAAATGCTTATGGTGGCTAGATAGGAGGGTAATGTTTCGATTACTTCTTCAGAATTATCTCCAAAACGTACACTACCCGCGGAAAATAAGGATAGACATACTTAACCTCACACATTTACTCTGTAACCACTTATGGTTTTAGTTGGAGTCTCGTAGACACGCCAAGGATTCATCCATCGTTGCTACGAGGCAGATATTGTCCACCTGTGTGCCATCCGAAAGCCGTAATATAATAACCGAAGAAAAGTTAATGCAGATCAATGAAGAACAGGAAATGAGGAAACAAGGTTGTAACTGGGTTAGTCCGCTGAAATGCAACTGCAGACACGTGTTACTGTCTCATTGGTCTTTGTCAGTGCAGTGTAATCAAGGAATAAGGCAGGAAAACCTTGGAGATGAAAAGACAACAATCGGGTAATAGTTTATTATATAATGATATAAACAATAAACATACGTTTTTTGAATGTCAGTATATGAAACTGCTGATATTAAAGGAAGCAGTATTGCAAATGTTTTGGCTGGGGTGATGGACAGAGACATAGTAATGTCTACACGTCTACTTGCATCTAAGAGACTCGAAGAAACTAATGCAGAATCCATATCATATAACGGGTCTCGTGTTTGAAATCGCTATGGTGTGAAAAATAAAGAACAAGTGTTATTATTTGTAACAGATGCATCTGCATATATGATGGCGGCTGGTCGGCTTTTGCAACAAACATGTAGTGGTATGACGCATATTGCTACCCGAATGCAGATAATTGATATCTTCTGTCAAAAAAGTTTTGTGAAGGCACCTGAACTCATGCATTTATTTAAAGTGCAACTACCATGGATACGAGCAGTGTCCTATTATCACATACATTTTGACGACTTTTAAAACTATAATACAGTTACTGGATCCGAATCATGCTGTTTCTGTTTCACAAGCTCAATAAGCATTTATGGACCCAAGTATTCAGGTAGATTTAGCGAATATTCATAGACATTATTATAGAATACCTGTAGCCATCCGCCATTTAGAACATACTCCGACCAACCCACAAGTATTCTATAACTAACTCCATGAATATTGCATATGATATTTCTCATTTCCTTCCAAGCACGTTCATTCGACGTAAAAACATAGTCTCGTGGTCTAGTCCATTGATTATGTATAAGAAGATATTCTAAGTCCATAGGCAAACAAAAAATTACAAATGTCAGCGGAAGATGTCGCCTAACTATCCAAAATATGAAAAATTGCAATTTCGCGCGTGAATGCATTCAAGTTTAAAACCAAGGCACATTGACTCGTTGCGCTATCTACGAAAGAATAGTTCGTGTGGCTGTTTATAAGCTCTTGCGTAAATCAACTAAAAGCAGAGAGCAAAGTAACCAACACATATTGTGTTTTTCTTAGATATTTAATATCTATATATATCTATAATATATAACTGTGATATATACATACACATAATATACGAACAGGCGAATGAAGGGATGTATTGTATGAAGCCGGTTTATTTATTTCTTCTTTCTCTCTATATTTGAATAAAGAAGGTCAATTTTTCTGTTTTCTGAATTTAAAATCTAATAAAATTCTATACAAAAATAGTCACTAAGAATAACATAGACCATAAAAAGATACAATCTTAGAGGTTACATCTTTATTTTTCTATAAATATACTGATAAGCATTTTAATAGTTATTTACAAACCAAGTACGGGAAGACTATGTTCTTGCATGAGCGCACTTTGTAAGCACGAGCGACCGCAGGAAGCGAGTGCTTTTAATTGCGCGAATGCGTGGAAGATGTCTTCACGCAAGTAGTTTGTACAATATTTTTTGTACGAACATTAAATTAAAGAAATATTATTGATTAATGTCATTAGTATCATACCTAACCTAAAATAGATTACCTAATTAATTTAAGCATTTCATGTACGTAACTATTATTCACCATTCCCTAAAATTAAGTTATTATATTCTTACACATGGCAAACATGAGGTATTTATTCTTATATTTATAAATTTATAGTACATTTATTGCATTTTTTGGTTTAAATACAAACAATTCCGAACTGCCAATATGAATGTCGATGTGGTTCAAATAGATGGCGTTGAATGTTGCTTAAAATGTCGCTTAAAATGTCATCAAATAGATGCCGCCACAATTTTTTTCGGAGAATTTTTAATTATTACTCCTATTTCCCCAACTTTTAGTGTAGAATAGTGGAGGGAAGTATTTTATAGACTAAATTTTACTACTACCAAGTTAGATTTTTTTTTAAATGTTCCAAAGTGCCAGTGTTTTTTCAATTTTTACAGTCGCCTCGACCGGGAAAACGTATTTCCCAGTCGAGCTACACATGCGCCAAATGTCACTTTACAGGCGGTGAGTTCAAAAAGAAATTTTACATTATGGTACAGTTTTATTTCTTATATTTATACTAAACACCTAGTAATGTCAAAGTACCTATGCAAAAAACTATAAATAATGTGAAAAAAATTTGTTCCTAGATTTAACACCAATTTGACAAACAAAGAATACGTTTACTGTCAGGGAATGAACTAGGTAGTAATTGTGGAGGAACGGGGTAATACTGTCTTTTTTGTTATCTCGGACAAAAAATGCCGAATACATTTCCTTATAAAATTTCTTTGGAGTAATGTACCCGGCATACTTTGACGCCAATTAAAATATGAAAGTGTATAACGGCAGTGCTTTTTGCATAATAAAAAGCCACATTAAATTTAGGTCGAATATATTCCTGTCAATATTTTTTGACGTATCTGGACGATTTTTTTGTGACAGATATTAAATTAATTTAATGGAAGTTCTTATCTTTAAACTATAAATATTTAGCATTTATTAGCGCTCAAAATTGTATTCAAACAGAAACACAAAATGTGATAAGAGGAGAAAGGATCAATTTATGAAATAATGTTGCTTTTATATTACCCAGATCGATGTTACTAATTATAATACAAAAAAGGAAGTTTGTGTATTGAGAACGATTAATTTTAGCTCTGTCAAGTTGCCCCCCCCCCAGTTTCAATTTATATAGTATAAAATGGGTATCAATTGTGCTCCATTTATGCTGAGTTGTGCCGTTATTAGTTTAATTTGTGCTCTTCTGTTTTCAGAGATTTTTAAAAAAAATCGAAGGAGGCTAACTTGACGATTGGCCCCCAAAAATTTGAAATTCTTTTTAAAACTTGAAGCCTTGGCAAAGCACTCCAATTGTGCTCAGTTGTACCGTATTGCATCTTCCCGCCAACCACTAACTTTCGAAGTTATACCAAAAAGAATTCCGAAACTGACGAAAGTCTATTGTCCTGTCCCACTTTTGTTATAACTTGTATAGTATAAAATGTTTATCAAATGTGCTCCATTTGCACTCAATTGTTGTTAGTTTCATTTGGTCTCAGCTATACTGTTTAAGGAAATTAGAAAAAAGATCGAAAGTAAGTGAATATCATTCAACAGTAGTCGAAATATGTGATAATTTTATGGAGCACATTCTTCTTGAGAATAATTACTTATCAAAAAAGTGCATGAGTTATTACAATTTTAATAAATGATTATTTTGTTAAGGTTTATTTACTTTTATTTATGTTCTATATAATATTGCATGAGGATATACCATATCACTACCATTGCAGTCTACTTTGCGTTGCCGTAAATGATCGTAGACTTCCCATTTTTCGTTAATTCTGAAACAGTATGTTTTAAAATGTCCATTAACGTTCTGCTCGACGACTCCAAGGGGCCCAGAGCAAGCGATGAGGCTACCCCAGTCAACACGCACATAACTGAAACATATCTCAGAGATGACATTTGGAGCACAATGTCATGTGTCACAGTTCCCGTTAAGTTCTTGGAAGGTAATTTAAAACATATTTAGCCACATAACAATTACATGTATCAGCTACGTATCTTAATTACTTCTTATGAGATATTAATGGTAGAATATCAGCATTTGTTTGTCTTTTACATTTTGTAATAATTAATTAATTTGAAAAGGCTTTACACATGTAAGTTTTATAATATTTATTAATATATTGCTGAGAATTCCATGCATTTTTATTTTACGCATGAAATGACCTTATTTTGGGTAAAAATCTACTGTGAAATGTTTTTAATTATAGGCAGATAGAACTGATAAAAGCTTACTTCATTTTTTTTGTTAGCATATTATCATCATAATAATCAATGATTTGAGTTAAGGCGTTATCGGTTAACAATCAAGTACGAAGTAAGTCGATCTGGGGCGAACTCGACGCGCATGCGCAAGTGGTTTTATGTGCCCGGCTGCCCGACCGTTATTGAGTCTTGTGCTCGCTTATAGTGGGATAGGTACGACCGTTTAAGAAAAATATATAGTTATTTGGTTTATGCAGTGATTCAATTTTTTAGTTTAGTGCCTAGAATAACACTACAGCAATATTCTGGAATTCCGGATTGTTAAATTTATATAGAGGTAAGTGTCTTTTGTATTTAGCCCTATTATTTCTATATTTTAACGCGGTGTCAACTCTAACCTCATTTATTGAATACGCATGTTTAATAATTTCTGGCCGTCCATTTTAAACACATATTTATCACCTTATTTTCGATTCAGCATTTTGATAAAACGTGTGTATTTCGTAATTGTTCGTCGTCAGTTTGGTGTGCTCTTAAATAAGTTTTTTATATTTTATTTTATTTTATTTTTTTATATAGATCGTGTCGAAGTGACGACACGATCTACAGCAACAAGCAGAACTTTTTGATAATGGCAACAGCGAGAGTGCCGAAAGCTCGAGAGAACATAAGTCCACATACGGACTCCACGACAACGCGGAACAATCCCCGAAGCAGAAGCGACATATATACAGGGTGAGTCATTAGTAGCTGCTTCTTCGATTGCTCTACTGGACATTGCCGGAATTAAAAAATTAAAATGCGATGCTCTTGATTCTATAAAATTATTACTTTTGGGATAGTTGGATATAACATTTACTTTGTTTGACAGTTGACTAAGGAAGTCGGGCGACATCCCTGACTTCCATTGGTTGAACGAATATTTTGGTGCATAGAACAACAGCGCTCGTAGTACTTTAATTGACCGCTAATTGCTCCTATAATGATTATCTCAGAAATTACAAGAGATAGGTATAGGACATTGTTAACAAAAATGAAAGAGAATAAAAAAAGGAACAAAATGCCTCAATAAAATACTGGGTGTTCCATTTAAAAAAAATAAGTTTTTGGTATGTGAAAATTTCAGGAAGTAGGCTTTGAAAAAACAAAGTTTTTTGAGGTATTGCCGAGTGCAACTTTACCAAATGATGCAAAATTTTCTTGTCTACAAGCACCACCAAAGTTAATGTTTTTGCTTTTAAAAACAATGCGAAAATGAGTTTTTTCTGAACACGTGTTTTGGTCAAATATTTTCAAAAAAAAAATAATAACTCAAAAACTATGAGCTCAATTTTGAAAAAGAAAAAACAGTCGAACAGACAATTTAAACCAGTACAAGAAAATCCAAAAATATATTTGGTGAGTCATTTAAAAAAATTAGTTCCGTGCATTTCCGGTGAAACCGGAAGTGCGTCAGAGCTTAAAGTATTTTTACAATATGCGCCCCAAGCAACCATGGATCCTCTACAAATTGTTTTTTCTTTTATTTAAAACACAAAAGAGCAATCGAAGAAGCGGCTACTAATGACTCACCCTGTATATACATAAATATTTACAACTTTTTTACAGGTATGACGTACTGTGTACGCTTTCTCACAGATTCGTCATATTCAGAGTTGCCAGAAAATTGGCTGATAGATAAAAATTTTTGCTGGTGGCCTATTAAAACAAAAAATCTAGTTTCATTAATGAATAGGAATATTATACCTACAAATGATGGTAACTGGGAAACATTTGAAATTGTTATAGAGAAGTATTGTTGTAAGTAAACTTGTAGGAATTACATATTACTCTATAGCTGTTTGGATTACATTTTTAGCAAGTATCAACACTGCACGCCGCTTTGCTGAAGACAATCAATACCGAAGCACCGATAACGAAGACAATAGGAAAGGACGTGGAAAACGAAGCAAACGAGTATCTTGATATATCTTAGAGAGAGAGAGAGCAGTGAATATGAGAAATCAAGTGGAGGTGAATTACTTTCTGAGTAAATAAATAAAAATAATCAAAATCTTGTTTTCAATATCTACCATGTTGTCAATATGGAGAATATCTTAAAGGTGTAGCGTACTTACTATATTTGTTTTCTGTCTTTTAGCTTACAGCCCTCCACCAAAACTACATAAAGGAAGTCCTGGAAACACACAAACTACAGAACATCAGTCTAATGTTTCACAAACCCCAGCGTTAGACGATCCCAAAGTACCTAAAGAAACGGTTAGTAAGTTAGTAGCATAAAATGAAGAACAACCTTTTGAGAGGTCACAGGCTCCAATATTAGATTAATTCTGTTCAGAAGAAGTTACCCCAACTACATCATCTGGTATTAATTTTAATACACCAACCTCATTGAAAAGTAAGTTAATTAATTGATTAATGGTAATATAATTATATATTTTTTTTTTGATATTGTGATAGGTCAGCATTTGACACTGAGAAAAAACTTGCAAGTAATATTTGATTGATTTTCTGTCATAAATAGTTTGTTTTATTGAACTTTCTTTTCCAGTTTATAAAATTCTAAATATTTTTTCATTTATTAAACTGGGTATATTATAGGTCGTCCTTCTGCTCGATATTTAGTTATACTTCTGATGTATTTACATCGCAGGTCACGTATGTCAGTTTTTTCTATCAATACTTTCCGGATATCTGTGGTTCTTTTCCACCTACGTGTAAAAAGAACATTAAAAGGTGTTTGAATTAGTAGTAGCTATACGTACCTAAATTGTAATTTTAGTAATAATTTTCGGAAAGAGGACTGGGCATCAAACTTACTTCATTATATAAAGCAGTAATCGTTGGTCTTTGTTTGTGTGTCATATGAAAATTATAAACAATACTACGAATCGCTTCTTCCCCACAGTTATCAATGGTAGACTTCGGGGCAGCCTTGACAATATTCGGTTTTGGCGTAGAAAATGAGACAGTTGCACTTTCTTCAACTGCTTTAAAACCCTCACTAATAATCCTGGGAACACTTCTTCTTGAAATTCCAGTAGCTTGGGTGACAATGGTTAAGATATTACCTGTTTACAACAAAACGATTATCATAATAACATATTGATGAAAGACATTGAGAAAGACATTTGTAACTGTACTTTAACCTCAATTTGTTTATTCTAATCGAAAAATATCTTTATCTCATTGTATTTCTCTGTTTGTGATTTAGAAATCTTCTAAATTAACTAATAATTAAACAAACACAGTCTTATACTAATTACCTTTATGGTTCTGCATCTTGAAGTAATTATATACATTCCACACGATTTCTCGAGCTTGATAATGTATAATCTTGCGCTTTTTCGATACAGGTTCAGAAGAATCCCCCATTATCGAACTTTTAACCTTCAAATAAATAATATTATAATTACATATTTCTACTTTCCTGCTAGTTTGTTTTGTACTTATGTTCGGAATTAATGAATGCAAATATAAAGTTTTGAAAAAAACTGATTTTGTTGTAGAAAACGAGGATAAAGCGATTTTCTTATAAATAGCAGAACGACACCAAACAAATATACTACGGTAGACAAAGCGCAACTAAATTAAATACGGACTAATGTTTTCAAGTCGGTCCTTAACCCTCCATATGTAGCGAAATCTGTGCCTATCTCACTCGTTTCATGCTGCTTTCTCCTTTTTTGTCTCACAATCGTCATCCACGCAAGTGCCATCAGGCCTTAACCGAGCTATACATTCAGGCAAATATGATTTAAATTTTGGTTTTATTTATGAATTATAGCATGATATCATGGATTTATTATAATGAAATCGTTTTGCGGTTCTTATCCTTTTGTCTTTTATTTGTCAAGGGAACGAATGATTCATTAAGATATCGGCTTTATTTTGTAATTATTTAAATGATATTTAATTGCGAGAATGTATTAGGTATATACGAATTTTTCATCTTAAATAAATATACCCGGGTCGACATATTTTAATTTCTGATACGAAAGTAGATAGAGGAAAAGAGCGCGACGAAATAAACTAAAGATAAACATAAGCGAGGCTGCCACACTCGACAAACGTTTGCTATGAAATGTAAGGCGTGGGGGTCCCCCGCCATTGCGTTGCTCTCCCACCACTGTTAGCAAGAAGGCATCGCTGCATATCATAAGGTCATCTTCTGCATATGATAGAAGTGCAAACCGAAATTAAAATTTGGCGACTATGGTATGTTATTATAATAATAATAATAATTATTATTATTAAATTTGCTTATTAGTTATTATTTCTGGTAGAGATTTGTATTCACTTTAGATGTTAAAAGCTTTTTAATCGTAATAATATGAGCAATGTCATAAACAACTAAAATATTACAACATAACGGTTATTTATAAATAAAGAGTTCCTAGCAGCTTTTCTAAGAAAAATAAACAATGTAAGATATTAATTAAAAAAAATAGATAATATTGATAACAATCGATTCTAAATTGTAGTGTTAAAATTTGCTTCCTATCAATGATTAGTTCGAAGAGTCCGGCAAACCTCTAATTTCGTATCTTACCGACGGTGAAATTTTTGTGATTTTATTTTGCTAATTAACAATATCGGTGTCGATTGTGAAGAATATAATTTTCAAAAAAATTTTTTTTTCCATTTTGAAAGGAAAAGATTTCTCTAAAACGTTGCTCCTATTATTAAAAAGCTTCAACGTGTAAAATCTTGGTGAGAAATAATAAGAACTTGTACAACTTAAATAATTAATAATAATTATAATAATAATAAAATAAAATTATTTTAGACTAAAACTTAATATCCAATTAATTCTGGCAAATATCTGAAAATAATTACAAATTACATAAAAGGGAAGTCTTAATAAAATTAAATAAATAAAAGCCGGAGGAATATTAAGGAATAGCAAAAAAGAAAATTCTAATAGACCAGTCGCATGACTATCACGCAATAAATTTAAATGCAGGAGACAAAAAATATTCTAAATACTCCAGTTGACCAGGCATCGCTTCATACTTCTGGTCATAATCCGTGGGCCGCGAAAAGGCCACGTGCATGTTAATCTCGTGAAATATATTAGGTATATTTTTAGACAACCCGACATACACCTTTAGATTTTTATTTGGCACAAGAATCAGTAACACGAAACTTTTGTACCAACTCATTAACTTTTATATAGTAATGGTAACAACAAGCTCCAACAGGAATTTGTAAGTATGCGCGGTGCAACCATAAGACACAATGTAAAGATAATTTCAGGGCAAAAATATTATGGTTCGATAGAGGGATTCGGTCTAGAAGATTCTAAAGAAGGGATTGTTGTCATGAATGTATTTTGTTCTGAAGTCACAAGCCGATAGCATAAGAAGTCGGCTGTGATTACAAAACAATATATAATAATGACAGGACAACATCAACACGCTAGGTCATATTTAATGTCATCAGTAGTAATGGTTAGGCCGCGGACATGACCGAGTTAAACTACGACGAAGTTACAACGGAGCAAAGAAATAATGTAAACAACACACATTTACTGAATAGCATTATTCACGCATTATTCATATGGTGAACTGCAACATCTGTTATTGACTCACATGTTGACGGAGAAACAACCCAAAGAAAGTCCACTTAAGTCGTAAATATCCTATTTTCATCGGCGGATATATAGGAACGTCAGAGGTTTTTAAAATTTATTGTATTTAACTATTATAGTTATATATGTGTATACCTATTCATACTTACATTAGTTTCGTTTTTTCATTGTTTTGACTGTTAATCACGTACTTCGTAATTTATGTAATAGTTCCTGTTTAATCCCGTTTCATTGAATCGACTTCTCCCAATTATCTAGACGTAAGTGTGCAATGGATTTCGTTCAGTTTCAATAATATACGTATACATTTTTAGTTATCATTTATTTAGATCTAGAACATTGTTTATGTTACTATGATATGGAAGAACGTCGAGAAATACATTGTGAAACAATGGCGAGTTGGATTGAGGGTCATACTGATTGTATGTCCATTGTCAGTCCGATATTTATTGCAAAGTCTGTAAAATATCGTTACAGAATGCCCAAAAATCGCATATGTAATAGCATCTATAGTTATAAATACAATTGATGGGGAAACAATTGCTAAAACCATTGACGAGAAACAACATGCTTCATTCGGACGACAGGTACAGGGAAAAAATACTTTTATTTGTTAGTGACAGTGCCGTATATATGTTAAAAACAGGCAGACTATTAAAGGAAACATATCCTTATATGCTGCATATTACTTGTGTAGCACATGCTCTCCACAGAATCTGTGCATACATCAGAGTCTCCTATCCGGAAGTTGATAGACTTGTATCCGCTTTTAAAAAAAGTTTTCCGAAAAGCACCATCGAGAGTGGCCCTTTACAGGGAAAAACTTCCATCTTTGTCACTGCCACCCTCGCCAATTATAACTAGATGGGGAACATGGCTGGAAGCTACTAGTTTTTATGCAGAGAATTTCGATACATGTTTAAATGACGACGCTCGAAGTAGTGCAAGGAACTAACACAAATCCCAAATTTGTAAAATCAGTTATTCCTTCAGGAACACTTTGGAAATTTGCGTAAACTAATCACATATTTTGAAAATCGAATCTCAAATTAAAAAATGGATTAACCACATTAGATGTGGCTATTAATTATTCCAAGTGACTTCGGATGTGGCCTTCGGCAAAAGTTAGACGCAGTTTTTAATAGAAATCCAGATTTATTAACATTGCGGCAATTGTGTATGCTAAATACGCTGAAATAAAAGAATATTTCCATTACGCAAATATAACCAGTTGCGATGTAGAAAGGACGTTTTCTTTCTACAAGGATGTACTTAATTCAAAGAGATCAAGTCTTACAGAAGAGAATATGAACAAATAATAAGGTATATTGTATTTTATTGATCACCAGCCACTTACTTGTTATCCAATTATATAAATAAAATTAAAACCTCTTTAAAAATACAACATTTCAATAGTGCGCCCATGGGCGATGAGTCATGACTCGCTTGTGTCTGTGCCCTGGTACATTATGTAAATGCAGACTCGGTATTATCAGCAGCATAATGTTATTTCGGATAGTTACTTCTATCAACATGTACTTCTTGTTGTATTCAATTTTTGTTGTTGTTGCATTTACTAATTCAGTTTTTACGCAGATGTTGCGTCTGTCACTTCTATCAAAGTACTTTGTTAATACTGTCTGCAATTCTAGATGTGACGCACTGTTTTTACTTTCTTATACGTAGTATAAGGAAGTATTGTGATGATGAAAATTTTCGACCTCGAGATTTTTGCAGATGTCCACGTTTTGAACTCCCCTGATACCGAAAAAGTGGTTTTTAAAAAATGTCTGTGTCTGTGTCTGTGTGTGTGTGTGTGACCACGATAGCGGTCAAACCGCTGTAGGTATCAATTCCAAATTTTGTATTTACGTGTATAATCTCCCTCTTGAGATCTGATTAGTTTTTCAGTAAAATCGGTAGACCGGAAGTAGCAGTTTACTTCAGCGAAAAAATCGAATTTTGCCAATATTTCGTCAACTACTAAATTTAAACAAATTTATAAAGAATTCATATATACTTAAAATTAAAATTGAGAAAAATTTTATTTAAGAAGTTTTTCGAAATTCCTACCGGAAGTAGCTCTTTCACTCTTATCGAAAATCAGTTTTTTGCGAATATTTCGCAAATCATGCTTTTTAGACAAGTACGTTGCGGGTATAAAAGTATTTAAAACATAATTTTCAATATCTTTTGTATAAAAAAAATTTCAAAATTCAGACCGGAAGTGCCACTTTTACTCTTATCGAATAGCGATTTTTTGCAAATATGTCGTAAGTTATGCATTCTATATATGTATATTTATAAAGAGTACAAAAGTATTTAAAACTGGATTTGCAATATTTTTTGTATATATGAAATTTTAAAATTCGGACCGGAAGTAGCACTTTTACTCTTAGCGTGGAGCACTTTTGTGATAATATCTTGCAAAGTATGCATTCTATAGAGATTTATTGAGAGAATAGAAGTACTTAGAATAGGATTTTGAATAATTTTTGTAAAAAAAAAATTCTTAAAATTCTATAATTTGAAACGCTTATACGTATAAGAAAGTCGTGTGGTGGCCACACCTCATTTTTTACTTTCTTGTACGTAGTATAAGGAAGTATTGTGATGATGAAAATTTTCGACCTCGAGATTTTTGCAGATGTCCAGGTTTTGAGGTCCCCTGATACCGAAAAAGTGGTTTTTAAAAAATGTCTGTGTCTGTCTGTCTGTGACCACGATAGCGGTCAAACCGCTGGAGATATCAATTCCAAATTGTGTATTTACGTGTATAATCTCCCTCTTGAGATCTGATTAGTTTTTCAGTAAAATCGGTAGACCGGAAGTAGCAGTTTACTTCAGTGAAAAAATCGAATTTTGCCAATATTTCGTCAACTACTAAGTTTAAACAAATTTATAAAGAATTCATATCTTCTTAAAATTAAAATTGAGTATAATTTTATTTATATAGTTTTTCGAAATTCCTACCGGAAGTAGGTCTTTTACTCTTATCGAAAATCAGTTTTTTGCGAATATTTCGCAAGTCATGCTTTTTACACAAGTACGTTACGAGTATAAAAGTATTTAGAACATTATTTTCAATATCTTTTGTATAAAAAAAAATTCAAAATTCAGACCGGAAGTACCACTTTTACGCTTATCGAATAGCGATTTTTTGCAAATAAGTAAGTTATGCATTCTATATACAGGCTGTTCCTAAATATCATGTACATAAGGAAGGGGGTAACTATTTGGTTTATTTTGTGCCTAAAATTTCATATAAACATAGGTCTGCAAACGCTTCGTTATCAATATGCAGGGTGTTGAAATTTCAAGAATTTTTCACTTTTTACTGTATAGCTCCTGCAGTTTTTGAGATATTTTGTTCAAATTTGGAAGGTAGGTTACGCTATAAGGCCTGCATCATTAGCCATGCCAAATGATTATGTAAATCTACAGGGTAATAATTTTTTCGGGGTCATGCCCTCTTTTCTTACCCTGAACTTTTTTGCGATGCGCCACTGCTAGATTCTAAAATACGCAATAAATTTTCTGTCTTGTTTAGAAACTTTTTGATCTCTTATATTTTTTTCTTATCTCTGACCGTTATCGAGAAAAAAAATAGAAAACAATTTTCTGTAATTCGCCAGAGAAAATTAAATTTTTTAAAATGGTCTAGCAGGCTCTGGCTTTATTCAGATAATCACTTGAGTTTATTAATTTGACAATTGACATTAGAAATCGTAAAAAAACTGCAGGAGCTATACAGTAAAAAGTGAAAAATTCTTGAAATTTCAACACCCTGCATATTGGTAACGAAGCGTTTGCAGACCTATGTTTATATGAAATTTTAGGCACAAAATAAACCAAATAGTTACCCCCTTCCTTATGTACATGATATTTAGGAACAGCCTGTATATTTATCAAGAGTACAAAAGTATTTAGAACCTCATTTTTAAATATAACTTCGAAAGTGAGTGATTGGCAGAAAAATGGTATACGGCACAATTGAGCACAATTGGAGTGTTTTGCGATGGCACGGAATTTTAAAAAGAATTTCAAAATGTTGGGGGGCCAATCGTCAAGTTCCCTTCGACTTTTTTAAAAATCTCTGAAAACAGACGAGAGCACAAATAAAACTAAGATGGCATAATTGAGCACAAATGGAGCACAATTGACACACATTTTATACCATGTAAATTGTAACTCGGGGAGGCCAACTTGACAGAGCTCAATTGAGATAATGACACTTATTCCCTGACATAATTTACGTTACTGATTTTACTTGTTGGAATAACGAATTATTTTAGGCTACTAAATGGAATTCTAAAAACATGGATATACGAGGGTGGGTCAATATGTCCGTGACTTTTTGAATTTTTCGCGTCTTAACTGAAAGGGCAACACTGCTCCTGTCAACAGACATCTGTCAGTTGACTTCTGTCAAAATTTGAACAAGCCGCGTCATTTAGTTTGTGTGTGACAACCATTAATAGCAGACTACAGCGTGATTTGAGGAGAAAATGAAAAAATGTGAATTTCTTGTGCTCATTAAGCATTATTTTTTTGCGGAAAAAACCATCACTCAAACCAAGCTTGATAAATACTATGGGAACTTTGCACCATCAATTTCAATGGTAAAAAAGTGGTTTACTGAATTTCGTTGTGGCCGTACAAGCACGGAAGATACCCAACATTCTGGACGCCCAGTAGAGGTCGAAATAATTAAAAAATTCACGATATGGTGTTGGCCGATCGGAGCTTGAAAGTGCGGGAGATTGTGGAAGCTATAGGCATATCACATGACTTAGTGGTTTCAATTTTGAATGATGACTTAGGTATGAGAAAGCTTTCCGCAAGATGGATGTCACGTTTGCTCACAATCGACCACAAACGCAATCGTGTGACAGCTTTGCAGGAGTGTTTGGCGTTGTTTAACCGCAATATGGACGAGTTTTTGCTCCCTTTCGTAACTGTGGACGAAACGTGGATCCACCACAACACACCAGAGACAAAAGAGCAGTCAAAACAGTGGGTTTCTCGGGGTGAATCGGCGCCAAAGAAGACCAAGGTGGGTTTGTCAGCCAATAAAGTCATGGCGACCGTTTTTGGGATGCACGCGGTATAATCCACATTGGCTACCTTCAAAAG
This sequence comes from Amphimallon solstitiale, assembly GCA_963170755.1. Lineage (NCBI taxonomy): Eukaryota > Metazoa > Arthropoda > Insecta > Coleoptera > Scarabaeidae > Amphimallon > Amphimallon solstitiale. The sequence goes on along the minus strand of OY720684.1, from coordinate 45,504,927 downwards.
GGTAAAACAATCGATGGCGAATATGATGCCAACTTATAGAGTCGATTTAATGACAATTTGAAAAAAAAACACCGCATTTGGCCAAGAAAAAAGTTATTTTCCGCCAGGACATGCAAGGGCGCACAGATGTGCAGTTTCCATGGCAAAAATCCATGAATTAGGCTACGAATTGCTCCCTCATCCACCTCATTCTCCGGATTTAGTCCCGAGTGACTATTTCTTGTTTCCAAGCCTAAAGAAATGGCTCGGCGGAATGAGATGTGACTCCAACGATGAAATCATCTCACAAACAAATACCTATTTTGATGACCTCGACAAATCTTATTTTTTGGAAGGGATAAAAAAATTGGAGAAACGCTGGACAACGTGTATAGAGCTCAAAGGAGACTATGTTGAAAAATAAAATGATTTTTTATCCAAAAACCTGTTTCATTCAAAAAGTCACGGAGATATTGACCCGCCCTCGTATATACGAAATTTAATCTATGGCGGTTTTCATAGTTTTGGAGTACAGTACTTTATAGAAATCTAAAATTTACAAGGCATAATAGGAATATTTAATAGTCAATGCAATAGAAGAAGGTTATACGTCTTTACAAGATATTACTATTATCTAAATTTTATTTATAAATATTTTCATATACATAACATTGTTTTTGTGTACTATGAATGAAGCAAGACCTTCATTATTACGAAAATGAAAAGTGTGAACACATGGATGTTAAAACTAACATCAAGCAGTAAATAATTACTGCGTCTTACATATATACCTTTATACGTAAAACGTATATGTATATATGCATGTGTTTGAGATACACACATACATTAAGTGCCATTGTCGATAATCGAACGCACAGACACCGGTGTTTCGACCTATGAGGTCTCATCAGTGTACGTGGAGATTCTCGACAATAGCTTCAAGACTTAAATCGCTGCCTATGTCATTTTTGCATATTAAATGCAGTGAGAGTGTGCGTTCGATTATCGACAATGGCACTTAATGTATGTGTGTATCTCAAACACATGCATATATACATATACGTTTTACGTATAAAGGTATATAAATGTAAGACTTTATTATTAGTTGGACAATCTATTTTATACAAATATATCCAGTGGCGGCCCGTGATTTTTTGGGACGGTAGGGCACCGGGGGGGGGGGGGGGGTCTGAGTGTTTAATATCAAAAATTAAGTACAGACAAAAAATAAACTCAATATGCTATTTAATTAACTTGTTTGAAAATAAAATCCATCCGCCGTTCCTTAAGATCAGCAAAATGATGAATAACTCATTCATTGAAGGCTGGTGTTGATGTCAGTAATTGTTTTTCAATGGAACACATTGCTAAGACACGTAGTCTGCTTTCCCGCATGGTATTTCTAGAAAATGTTTTTATTCTCTTCAAAGTAGAAGAACACCATTCACTTGATTTTTTCTATTTTGGTTATTAAAAGTTCAAAAAAGCTTAAAATGAGAGACATGTTTCGTTCGAACATTTTAAATATTTGAATATATGCGGTCTTTATGTAATTATGATTAAAACGTCTATGGAAACTGTAACTTCATACGTGTTCAGACGTCTTCGGAATGTCAGTGGTGGTCTTGCTTTGACTTCGGCCAACTTTATATGGGAATATCGGTGAAGGCCTTGCCTTGTCTTCGGCCAACTTCGTTTGTGTTCGGACGTCTTCGGAATGTCGATGAAGGTCTTGCCTTGTCTTCGGCCAACTTCGTGAATATTTTAAATATTTGAATATAGGCGGTGTTATATGTAATTCTGATTAAAATTCAGACTGATTTATGCAGCAAATTATTTTAAATTATCAACAAAAAGGACGAAATAAATAATTGCACGCCCCCAGAGATTCGCAAAATAGCAGAAGACAATTTACAAAATCTTTCGCCAACATAGTCTCGACATATTATCAAAAATAAACTTTTATAACAGTTGTACTATTCAACATTGGAAGTAATTTCAATAGTAGCATCAAAAAACTCATCATCCAACTCTGCTTAGCAATTTATATTGTTAATTAGTAAATAAAATGTTAGCATGTGTGCTTTTTATTCTTTGTACAACTTCAATTGCACATGTTTGTTACATTAAAGGCTTACATTTTAACATTTAAATATAATTTGCTTCCATTTTTTTGTTACCAACGTCAAAACAACAAAATTAGCGTTCGATAAAGAAATACTTTTGCAACCAAAACGGGTGTCGTAAAGTGAACTTTATAGCACCGAAATAGAAAAAAGCATTTTGCGCATTACACCCACACAACCAGTCTGATAAACTGTAAGAACTTCTATTGAATTTTCTCGTCACGGTTTTATTAGTTTTCGAATTGTGATCTTCTAGTTTAATCAAGAAATCTGGTCTAGGGAGACCTAGATTTTTTAATTCTCTTAATGTCATAGCTCAGTGTGTTATTTTCTTTCATTTCGATTATGTTACTAACGCAATTCATAGTTGCATTTGCACCGATAGAAATTACAACATACACTCACCGCTGTATATTATATACTGGACCGCCACCCGGACCCGGCACCATAGAGTAGTGCCCCGCCGCCTACATATATACGTGCGCTACTTGCGCCAGTTTCATCGCTTGATTTCTAATACAGACGGGGCAGTCGCGCGAGATGTCCCGGAGCCTACGTCAGACTGCGACTTTTAAACGCACTGAAAAGACGGATTGTTACTTCCGAAAACATATTATTTGTTATCAAACAAATCAGAAAAATTACATACAAATTAGTTATTTATAATTAATTTACCTGTTAAAAGAAATTTGTCACCGTGAAATTTATCACGGGGGGCAGTGCCCCGTTGCCCTCCCTGCAGCAGCCGCCACTGAATATATCTATAATGCATAAAACGAATATAAATTGGACAATGCATTATCGGAATATACTAAATGTAATTGAAGCAAATATTAACTCACAAGGGTTCGTACTATAAGGGAAAGCGTCTTCACAAAGAATCAATTGTAGACAAATATCCATTTGCGAAAAACAAATTGTATTTGAAATAATGTGCTGATTATAAGAAACACAAATAAAGTAATAATAGATACAAAAAACATATTTATAAATATCTACGTGATATGTTAGAATCGATTTTTATATTCCTAAATGACATAATAAATTGAACAATAGTTAATAATCAATATATAAAAATGTAAGTGAAGACAAACGCCTATCCGTCTTCGAAATATTACGATTACGTGAGAATTTGGTATATTGTCAGTGTACTTATACAAACGAAAAAAACATACAAATAAAAGTATTATATCTATACCTTCTTTCTTCGGCAAAGCCCGACGTTTTCAGATATATGTATATTCTTCATTCATAATATATATGAATGATCTTCCTTCTAACATAGGCGGGGTGGAGGTATGTATGTACGCTGATGATACCTCTCTTTTGATGCAGGACATAGATCCAGCAGCACTGCATCAGAAGTCGATAGGGGCAATTGCGGACGTTGAAAATTGGTTTGCTGCTAATAATCTGAAAATCAATAGTAATAAAACGCAAAATCTTCTATTCTGTACAACTGGCTCAGAACGATTGTCGGGAGTAAAAATTCTGGGCATCACCCTAGGACACAAGTCTGAAATGGACTCTCCACATAGAAGACCTAGCGAAGAAATTGTCATCTGCTCTATTTGCAATAAAAAGACTCACATTTATTGCAACTCGTGAGGCGGCGAAAGCAGCATATTTTGCAGGATTTCACTCGGTGTTGTCCTATGGTGTCCTCTTCTGGGGAATGGCTGCAGAAGCGGACAGGATATTTGTCCTACAGAAGAGGGCGATTAGGTTTTTGTGCGATCTGACATGTAGGGAGAGCTGTAGATCACACTTCAAAAAGGAGAAGATACTCACTCTACCATCAGTATTTATCCTCTCTGTAGTTACTCACGTCCAGCAGAATAAAGAAGCATTTCCCTTGAACGGTCATCATCACAGCTATCCTACTCGTCAGCGACAGAAGATAAGAATGCCTCATCATCGGCTGGCTTGCACTCAGAGGTCGATTGATTACTGGGGGTGCAAATTATATAATAAATTGCCGGCAGAATTGAAAGATTTGCCTTTGACCAGTTTCAAATAAAAGGTTAAGGAAATGCTTGTGAATAGGGAGTGCTACACGATTGAAGAATTCCTGGACACTTAATATATCAATATTGACTTATGTGCTTCGTTTTATGTCTTGTTGGTTCTTATTGTTGGTGTTTATCTTTGTATCATGATTTTATGTTTATATTTGTGTTTCTGTATCTTTATATATCTATATATATATATTATCGACAGTTGTACGCTATGTACAAAAAAAAATCGAATGACAATTTTCTGTTATGGTCTAATTACAAAATATACAATATACAATATACAATATTCATTGTGTTTATAAATGCTTTGTCGTAGAGTGGAACGTAAATAAAATGTTTTTTAATACTATTAGTATTTACACATTTTATTAATGACTCTGCGCAGTAGGTATATGATCAGAATTATTATTATTACCTATATAAAAATTAAATTAAATTTATTTACTTTTTTTACAGCGTCATCTGTTTACTGATAACCAAAACTAAGAATTTTATTATGTCGGTTAGAGGTTTAAATCTCAACTATTTTAAAATTACCCCCACCACATGTGGACACTTTGACCACGCCCTACTGGTGGTGACATCCAAAATGTTGATTTTAGGCGCAACCTTTTTCTTATGGACTTGGAATATCTTCTTATACACAATCAATGGTCTAGTCTAAATAAAATGAGTGCCTATTTCAAAATGTAATTTTCAAAAAATAAGAAAGTATGGTGATTTTCTATCATTTTGCAGATATCCATCCACGTTCTAAGTCTCATAATTTGTTTGCAAAAAAACGAAGGTTTAATGGTTAGTTAGTTTGTAGGTTACACCACAGAATATTCAATATAATATTTATATATAAAATGTTTATCGGAAGAAAAAAAATACAATTAAACCACACAATTTAAAATTGGCCTTCTAGAATGTCAATTGCGTAAATAACTTTTATACAAAAATATAATACCAATATTAAAACGATCATATATTAGCGTTGCAGCAACTCAAAAAAATTTTGAAACGTAATTTTGTATTCGGTTGTTAATATTATCGGTGTAATTCGGTTATTCAATAGAAGTGACGAGGAATGATGATATACGAATAATGAACTAGTGAGTACGTAACTCGAAATTGCGATTTGCGGTAACCAATTTGCCGTGTCGATTACAACTTGGAACTCCAAATTAGAATATACAAAATGAGATTGGAAATAATAGGTTGCTTTATTAGATAAACAGCTATAGAAGAATATATGTCTCTAATTTTCAAAAATCTTTACAATTAGATAGTTCCAATATATATATGTATATATATATATATATATATATATATATATATATATATATATATATATATATAAATGTAATGAAAATTGAAAATCTTCTTGTAGAATTGGCAAAGAATTGTAATATATTTTATTAACTGCCTGGTTGAAATAAGGCATTACACAGTATTAAGTATTTGCACAGTTGTTTTACACTTGGACATTTTGGATTGACATTTTAAGGTAATACTATATTTTTTATTCAACACATATTGATGCTTTAACATACACCTTCTTTGTTATGCTGCACTGACGAAACCAAACTAGGTAGAAACATATATGTCTGTAGCTACAAATACATCTTAACACATACATAGTTGCATCGTTTATTGTTTATGTATTTCAATCAAATTGTACATGTTTAGGTGAACCTAATCCATTTTGATAGGATTACATAGGTAATGCCGATTGTCCTATGCTTATTTGCTTTCATTTACATTTATACATGACTGATTTTACATTCTATATTGTTATAATATCAACAGTTCTACTCTTAATTTCTCATTACATAGTTGCGTCGTTGTTATTTGTATAATTGCATTGACTGAACAGTTTGTGGTAAATCCCAAGCCTTTTAATGTGACTATAGAAGTAATCTCGACTGTCCTATGCTTATTAATTACATTTTCATTTATACATTTTGATTTACATTTCATATTTGTCATTGTTTTCTAATTGACAACCAGTTGTCATATTGTTATTACTTTTATTTCATTGTATGCAACTACTACCAAGAAGATTTTCAATTTTTCAATACATTTGTATATTTGGCAAAGAATTGTAATATATTTTATTAACTGCCTGGTTGAAATAAGGCATTACACAGTATTAAGTAAGTGCACAGTTGTTTTACACTTGGACATTTTGGATTGACATTTTAAGGTAATACTATATATTTTTTTATTCAACACATATTAATGCTTTAACATACACCTTCTTTGTTATGCTGCACTGACGAAACCAAACTAGGTAGAAACATATATGTCTGTAGCTACAAATACATCTTAACACATACATAGTTGCATCGTTGATTGTTTATGTATTTCAATCAAATTGTACATGTTTAGGTGAACCTAGGCCATTTTGATAGGATTACATAGGTAATACCGATTGTCCTATGCTTATTTGCTTTCATTTACATTTATACATGACTGATTTTACATTCTATATTGTTATATTATCAACAGTTCTACTCTTAATTTTTCATTACATAGTTGCGTCGTTGTTATTTGTATAATTGCATTGACTGAACAGTTTGTGGTAGATCCCAAGCCTTTTGATGTGACTCTATAAGTAATTCCGACTGTCCTATGCTTATTTGAGTACATTTTCATTTATACATTTTGATTTACATTTTATATTTGTCATTGTTTTCTAATTGACAACCAGTTGTCATATTGTTATTACTTTTATTTCATTGTATGCCACTACTACCAAGAAGATTTTCAATTTTTCAATACATTTGTATATTTGGCAAAGAATTGTAATATATTTTATATATATATATATATAACAATAATAAATTATCAGGGTTATCGGTCCGTATATATATATATAAATCCTACTAACAATATAGCGTCCTTACGGAACTCATGAATGTAGCGTCCACCTTCGAAAAGTTAATTAGTTCGTTAATATTTTGCATATACTTTGTGTTTTTGATCAAAACATGTATAGTATTATCACTAAATTAAATATCAGATAAAAAAAAGTTAGTTACATTTCACTTTAATGGCGAAGTAGCGCCCTTTTATTTTCTCGTGCATGAAGCGCCTGTAATATACCATTTAACTTTCACTTCTTCGCTATTCTGGCTTCCATCGGGTATATTACATTACATTTGGTAGATATTAGAGAGTCCAGCAATGTTGCCACAATGTGTCTGTATGCTTACTTTATAAAAATATATGTACTTTAAATCAAGAGGAGCAATACAATGAACACATTTATCTACATTCGGCGACACAGTGGGTTATATTGTTCAGAACAGAAAATAGTAGTAGTTTCTGTTTGTTTTTTTTTTTTGCGTCATACATAGAGAAGAATATTCCCTCGAGAAATTAATGTCTGGAAATTCATAATAACCATTCGATAGTCATTCAAGATAAAGACTCGCTAAACATAAAATTCTATATTTGGAAAGATTTAAAATATATATAATATTCAGTTCTAAATATTTAACATTTTTATATAGGCGTTATTGGCAATTAATAATTACATATTTAGTCTTTTTATTAATATTTGAAACATACATTTTCTGATTTAAACTAATTTATCTATAACGACCAGCTGTATGAATAAATTATATTATGCCGATGCAATAGTAAAAGAAAAAAAATGAGGTGTGGCCACCACACGACTTCTTTTTATACGTATGAGCGTTCCAAACTATACAATTTTAAGAATTTTTTACACAAAAATTATTCAAAATTCTTCTATTCTCTTAGTAAATCGCTATATAATACATACTTTGCAAGATATTCGAAAAAAAGTGTTTCTCCCTAAGAGTAAAAGTGTTACTTCCGGTCCGAATTTTGAAATTTCATTTATACAAAAAATATTGCAAATCTAGTACTAAATAATTTTGTACTCTTGATAAATATATATAGAATGCATAATTTACGACATATTTGCAAAAAATCGCTATTCGATAAGAGTAAAAGTGGTACTTCCGGTCTGAATTTTGAATTTATTTTTTCACAAAAGATATTGAAAATTAAGTTCTAAATACTTTTATACTCGTAATGTACCCGCCTCAAAAGCATGACTTGCGAAATATTCGCAAAAAACTGATTTTCGATAGGAGTAAAAGACCTACTTGCGGTACGAATTTCGAAAAATGTTTTAAATAAAATTGTTCTCAATTTTAATTTTAAGTACATATGAATTCTTTCTAAATTTGTTTAAATTAGTAGTTGACGAAATATTGGCAGAATTCCATTTTTTCACTGAAGTAAACTACTACTTCAGGTCTGTCGATTTTCCTGAAAATCTAATCAGTTCTCAAGAGGGAGATTATACCTGCAAATACAAAATTTTGAATTGATACCTATAGCGGTTTGACCGCTATCGTGGTCACACACACACACACACACACAGAGAGAGAGAGAGAGAGAGAGAGACAGACATTTAAAAAAAAAACACTTTTTCAGTATCAGGGGACTTTAAAACGTGTACATCTGCAAAAATCTCGAGGTCAAAAATTTTCATCATCATAATACTTCCTTATACCATGTATAAGAAAGTAAAAACAGGATGCATACTCATGTTATGACCTACTCGTAATCAAAAATATACTTCTAGACATTTTCCGATAAATCCAAAAAAAATGCTCCAAAGAGACGGTTAGCTAAAAAATGTGTTTACATATTAACTAGGCGGGATCTTCTTGAATCTCGTTATGCGGAATAGTGTGATTTCGAGATATAGCAGATATCCAAGTTTCGAAATTACTTGATATAGAAAAAGTGGTTTTTGCAAACATCTCTCTCTCTTTCTCTCCTTCCTATCCTCTTCCTAACTCTCGCTTTGTATGATCACAAGACTTAAAATATCAAACTTTATATTTAAGAGTATAATCTACTTCTCGAGATCTGGTTAGAGTTTCGGTAAATTCGGTAGAGCGTAATTAGTAATTTACCTCACTCGAAATATCCAATTTTACCAATATCTCGGCAACTACTAAGTTTAGACGAATTTCTAAAGTATAGAAAAGTATTTAAAACAGAATTAGAGAACAAGTTTATAAAAAATATCGAACTTCTTACCCGAATACAGTTATTTGTGAATATCTCCCAAAATTCTGCATTCTAGACAGATAGACTACAAGCATAAAAGGATGTAAAGCTTGATTTGGAACAATACTTTTACTCTTATCGAGTAGAATCCTTTTGTAATTACCTCGCAAATTGTGCATTCTATACTAATTTGTTAAGTTGTTAAAAGTATTTAAAACTTCATTCAGAACAACTTTGTAAAACTAATTCGAATCACATACATCTATGACAGTCGTGTGATGTCGACGCCTCATTTTCTGAGCCAATATTATCCTAACAGATGGTTTGGTAGAAGCTTTTGAATTCAATGGCCAACAAAGGGAATATATCTAACAAAACTTGATTTTGTGACTCAATATGACTATCTTTATCAATATTTACTATTGCCGGGTAATTTGTAAATTTCTGTCTAATGATGATTTAGACATGACAGAAATAATAGTAGGGAAATAATAAAAACCATATATCACACATATAGAAGTAGCGGATTCTTAATACTATTTAATAAGAATTCATTGTTATGACTAGATATATGGTGTTTGTTGTACTTAAAAAGAGAAGACATGTGCATTTAAAATTCATTGCGTTTGAGCGATGGAAACAAAGATCATAAAATGCGACTATAATCAGATCGGAGGATGTAAACATTAAGAAACTTCAAAATTGGATTTACTTATTTTAAAAGGTAACTGCTTTTTTCAAACAATATAAATGTTAAAATTGTTAGCAAATAAAAATATCTTGAAAATCAGTTTAGAGCTAGAATGATGTTTACTTTTGATTTCATTAAAAAAAAAGGTGTGGCCACCACACGACTTTCTTATACGTATGAGCGTTTCAAACTATACAATTTTAAGAATTTTTTACACATAAATTATTCAAAATCCTATTCTAAGTACTTCTATTCTCTTAATAAATCGCTATAGAAGACATACTAAGTTTAAACAAATCTATAAAGAAATCAAATGTACTCAAAATTAAATTTGAGAAAAATTGTGTTAAAAAAGTTTTTCGAAATTGCTACCGGAAGTAGATCTTTTACTCTTATCGAAAATCATTTTTTTTGCGAATATCTCGCAAGCCATACATTCTAGGCAGGTACAATGCGAGTATAAAAGTATTTAAAAGATAATATTAAATATCTTTTGTATGAAAAGAATTTCAAAATTCGGACCGGAAGTAGCACTTTTAATCTTACCGAATAGCGACCTTTTGCAAATATGTCGTAAATTATGCATTTTGTATATATTTATCAAGAGTACAAATGTATTTAGAGTTAGATTTGCAATGTTTTTTGTATAAATGAAATTTCAAAATTCGGACCGGAAGTAGCACTTTTACTCTTAGCGAGTAGCACTTTTTTATAATATCTTGCAAAGTATGCATTTTATAGAGATTTATTAAGAGAATAGAAGTACTTAGAATAGGATTTTGAATAATTTTTGTATAAAAAAATTCTTTAAATTCGATACTTTGAAACGCTCATATGTATAAGAAAGTCGTGTGGTGGCCACACCTCATTTTTTTCTTTATGACAACGTTGTCTCTTATTGTAGTTGTAGTTAACTCAAGAAAAGATTCTAACTTGTCCCACTGAAAAATCCAGTTCGACTGCATTGCCAAGAAATTTGGATTTTTCCCTAATTTTACTTTCTTATACGTAGTATAAGGAAGTATTGTCATGATGAAAATTTTCGACCTCGAGATTTTTGCAGATGTCCACGTTTTGAAGTCCCCTGATACCAAAAAAGTGGTTTTTAAAAAATGTCTGTGTGTCTGTCTGTCTGTGTGTGTGTCTGTGTGTGTTTGACCACGATAGCGGTCAAACCGCTACAGATATCAATTCCAAATTTTGTATTTACGAATATAATCTCCCTCTTGAGAACTGATTAGATTTTGAGCTAAATCAGCAGACCGGAAGTAGTAGTTTACTTCAGTGAAAAAATCGAATTTTGCAAATATTTCGTGAATTACTAAGTTTAAACAAATTTATAAAGAATTCATATGTACTTAAAATTGAAATTGTGATCAATTTTTTTAAAAAGGTTTTTCGAAATTCCTACCGGAAGTAGGTCTTTTACTCTTATCGAAAATCAGTTTCTTGCAAATATTTTGCAAGTCATGTTTTTTAGACAGGTACGCTACGAATATAAAAGTATTTAGAACTTAATTTCCAATATCTTTTGTATAAAAAAAATTTCAAAATTCGGATCGGAAGTATTACTTTTACTCTTACCGAATAACGATTTTTTGCAATATGTCGTAAATTATGCATTCTATGTATATTTATGAAGAGTACAAAAGTATTTAGAGTTGGATTTGGAATATTTTTTGTATAAATGAAATTTCAAAATTCGGACCGGAAGTAACTCTTTCATACGTATAAGAAAGTCGTGTGGTGGCCACACCTCATTTTTTGATACATGTTGTTTATTAAAGTAACAATCTGTATTTCTACAGAGAAAACGTCAATGAGTCATAATTATTATGATCAATCAGAACTCTAAACCAAATTTTTTTTTACTATGAAAACTTGACCTACGTTTAACAATAATGGGCTATCCACTCACTGGCTCTGGATCATCTATTTTATCGTCCATATCTACCTTTGTTCTTTGTTTTTGGAAATGATTAGTGTGTTACAATTGTTCGTCGTTTTTTACTTTCCTTTGAGATAGGCAGTTTGGAAAAATTGTTTTGATTGCACTAACTCTTAATTTGTTTGTATGAAGTTGGATCTGCAATAATCGTTTATTATAGTTTAAACATTTATCAACTGTAAACGCCACAGTAAAAGATATTTAATAACATTACTAAACTATAGGTTTTTCAACTAAAGGACCTAATTAACTATGTAAACTTTTTAATTCGCAAATAATATAATTTGCATTAAAATTAATTCAATAGGTACACATAGTCTTTTTAGGTAAGTTCTTATTCAGTACAAGGATGCTTTTTGTAATTTGCTAAAGTTGTCCCCGGGAATTTTAAATAATTACATTTTTTCCTTCTTGGATTAATAACCACTGTTACACATAGGTACAAAACATGGCTTTCAAAGTGTACTCAGTTAGTCAGTTATAACAAAACACTCAATTATTTAACCGAAATAATTATAACATAAAAATGGAACAAAACTGCTTTCTAGACACTTGCTAAATTTACATTCAACCAGCGCCTGACGAGATAACCCAGCAGATGCTCCGCTACCTCTCACTCACGTTCCACAGATTCGGCTTATTGCATTCAACGAAAATATTATGCCACTAATTTTAATTTTCTTCCTGGTTAATTAGATTTTTGTGGTCATGTCTGTATATAAGAATTTACCTCATTTTTGCCAACAATATTTTTTAAATTTCTACAAAAAGTATTATTATCAAGTATTAAAGTAGACTTTTTCGCTTTTATAACTTCCATTATATATAAACCAGTTTTTCGGTATCAGGTGACTTCAAAACGTGGACATCTGTAAAAATCTCGAGGTCGAAAATTTTCGTCATCACAATACCTCTTTATACTACGAAGAAAAAAGTAAATAAACAGCTTAGTTTATGATACATGCATGTTTACGTATATACATATCTACCATAAAGACCAGTTTACGAATTATTCTGTGTGCGTTGCCAAATTGTCCGGACGCTCGATTATCGAGAATATAAAAGACATGTGTATATTTCAAAATATACGGCACACGATGCAGCGCCTCGCGTAGAAATACCCTGAACTAATAGTATACGCAAAATGGTTATATTACATGCATATTGTCGACAAAATAGCGTCTTCCGAAATTTTGTTAAACAGCATTATATCACCATGTAAGCTTGTTAACGAAGTTTTACATGGAAAGTGCTTAGAGCGTCCATATACGGGCGCTTTATGTAGGCGGACGCTCTATTGAATGGAAATTCACAATGTACGGACGCGCTAATGATAGTAGGATATATATATATATATATATATATATATATATATGTCAAGTTGTTGTTTCGGGTGTTGCCGACTTGACAGATTTCGGCCGTAAAAGTCTACGTATTAACATATATATATATATATGTATATATTAAAAGAGGAGTTATCTCGGATATATAAAATAAAACAAGAAATAGAGAATATTGGATAAATTCCGCTATGGAGCAACCGTAGACACGTGTTTCTGACTCATTGGTCGTCATCAGTACGGTGTAGCCAAGGTATAAGTTGGCACAACCTTGGAGATATAAGCATAAACGGAAAATCATCAGGTGACAGACCGCCATTTGCAGCTTCAGTTAGAAGATCCTCGGTTTTGAGAACAAACATTGCCACGAGGAAGGCATTGTTAACCTGCGTGCCATCCGAAGCCAGGATACTTTTATATACAGGGTGTATTAGAAATAAGGGAACAGAGTATGATAAAAGGAAAGACGCAATTATGTAGAATATAAATTCCAAAAATTGTGAGTCAATTACGACACGAACGCCAAAATTAAAAACCCCCGAAAAGTGTTTAATGTTCCGCCTATGGATTTAGCAGGTATCGCGCCAGTTAGGCCAGACAGCCGACGTCATGAGTCGTAATAAATAATATTTTTATGGAACTAAATAAACATATACATACATAGATACATACACCGCAATAATAGTTGTAAACGTTATAAAAACCCCAATGATAGCATTGTTTACTATTTCTAAACAGGTGTTCATGCTAAGAGTTCAACAACCTTAATATGAAATATCAGCTGATATGGGATAAAATTGATGCGTGTATTTTATTCGATTTCTTTTGTTCTCTTTTAAAATAACCTAGTTTTCAACAACGAGATTTTTTTTTATTGACATGACGAGATTATTTAGATATTACATTTTCTTCCGCAATAAATGTTTAGTAAGTACTAGTACTGTTATTATGATTAAATTCAACTACTTTTTACTTCTTATTTCTCACAAAAACAAATTTGTGTTGTAAAATTTGCCCAACTCTACTTATGAGAAACTTTTATTTTAATTGGACCCAAATGAATTAAAAAAAAACATAATTTATTTCAGTTCGTGCGTTGTGTAAGCCATAGTCGAAACATCCACACGTAACAATCGAACGAGACTGACCTCCCACGCCTTCACACTTCGACTTAGTACCCCACTCTTGCATACCCTACAGTCGTATTAAAGTGCAGTGGCGCGACGAATATTTTAAAAATATCTCTGTAATTTTTAAAATTTGAATTTGCGCAAAATATTTTGGATTTGAGTTTAATAAAATTAAATCTTTCCATTAATCATACTCTGTCCCCTTATTTCAAATACACCCTGTATATACCGCGTGTCTGTTTAAGCTTGGTTACCGGCCATATCTCGGCAACCGTTTATCGTACAACCTGGCGGAAAAAATCTTGATAATAAAATGGACCACGGGAATTTCAACAAAAATATTGTATGTTTCCAAAAAAAAGGGGGCGCAATTCTCAAGGTCAATTAAAAATTCGATGATTTTTCATTAAATTCTAGATTTAGATAGATTAAAATTTTTACTAGCAACATTTTCAGACGTTTTTATACGAGTTTCAATTGAAACTTTTTGACCTAAGTCACATACGAAGGGGAGAGTGGAGGGGGGTATGTCTGCGTACAAAAGTAGGTATAATTTCGGTTTGCGTCAACGGATTTGAATGTTTCTGGGCTCATTTGATAGAGAATTTTACAAGGAATTGAAGGATATGTAATACGAAATTACGTGGTTGTAGAAAAAAGTAACAGGGAGCGCTGTTCTCAATTTATGTATATTACTTGTTTTTTCTTTAAAATGTTCAATATCGCAATATAGAAGCAAATAAAAAACTGAAGAGAGTGATGAAAACAGGAAGTTGCTACCTCTTTTCTTGACGAAGATATAGTCATACGAAGACAATCCAGAAAAATAAAAAAAATTTAAATATAAATTTATATATTTATTGGGAGTAATAATTTTATTTTAATTTTACGAGAGTCTATAGACAGTGTATAGTTCATTTTCACTTGAATTTTCATCATACTCTTCCATAATAATAATAATAATAATAATAATAATAATAATAATAATATTTATTCAGTGTAATAAAATCATTACATGACAAGTCAAAATATACAGTAACAAACAAACAAACAGATTAAAATTGTATATCATTAAAATTATTATTTAAATATTCATTGATTGAATGAAAACTTTTTGTCAGTAAAAATTTTGATATTTTACTTAAGAAAGTATTAGCATTCATTGTATGCAGGTGCTTCACTTTGTTATAAATCTTTGGCCCCCAGTAGTCCACATATCTTTGGGCAGTCTGCACACGGAGGTAAGGGGTTCGCAGTTTATCCCTGTTTGTTGTATTATACTGGTGGGAGTCCCCATTTGCGGTAAACTCATCTTCATTGAAAATGACATACTTAATGCAGTTGTATTGTCACCCGTGACTACGTCGCACCAAGATAACTGACTAAATTAAGGTAAAGAAACGGAGAATCACAATAGGAGTTGATTAAATCTGGAAATCGCAGGGCCGAGCTAACTCTGTCGCAGACGGCGTGACGGTTCAGATAAACTAGAACACCTAAAAGTAGAGCGTCGGTCGGCAACGACGCTAGCGACGTTGTCCGGGCACCAGGACACTGTGTTACCTTACGATAACCTACCTGCGCCTCCTATGAGCTACCACTGGCTGTGTCCCTCCAGCGGGTTTCCTATTGATCACCCTGTATAATATGATGCACCTTACCTTATGTACGTGCTTGTCACAATATTATATGAGATATGTAGAGGTAAAATAAAAGATAAGATATTACGGAAAGTAGGAAGTTTTAATTAAATTGAAATGTTGATTAAGTTATCTTTTTTTTTAAATTTTAATTATAAAAGTTGTTTATGTTTTTTTTTCAAATAAAAGGAGCAGTTAAAGTATAACTGAATAATTACTAAGTGAAACAAATCTGAAATTAGCAGACGTTGAGTAAGAATTGAAATGCATAAAAAAACATTGATAACAAGACAGTTTGATAAATTTTGAACACAAAGCGTTAGGTAATATTAATAAAATTTAAAAGAAAATATCAAGTCCTAATACTAAATCATAGTCTCTGCGTTTCAGCAGAAGATGGTTGGCAGCAGAAACGTTTCATTACCTCACATAATATAAATACAAGTAAAATCATGAAAACGCCACAACGGCAATGTTAACACAAAATATGTACGCAAGAAAATTAACATCATCCAGTACTTAAGACTTAGACTAGTAAGTGAAAATTTCGTAAAATTACCAAACACAAGGTTTGATTACATGATCATAATTAATTTAAAAGAAGGTTACTTATTATCAAATGTCAAATAATTAAAGACAAAATTAGAAAGGAAATTTATAATATACAAAATTTACTCTTGCAGGAATGAATTTAACTAGCTCAGAAATTAGACAAAAGTCTGCAAGAAAAGTTAGTGTAATAACGACAAAATTCTCTAGTGATTAAGCACATTAAAATTTAATTACATCAACGAGCGCCCTAAAAAAAACTGCTACTTAGGGTCACTCGGTATACAGCAAAGCAAAATTTACGATTAAACAAAATTTAATAGGTAATTATTGTGACCACACATTTAATAAGTGGCACGACAGGTATCTCTTAAGCACCCAAAAGTCTTATTTCAAAAAGATGAGGAAAATTTATACTGTAATATGTCCAGTTCTCTGGCTCTAAATATTCAGCAAAATAGTCGAAATACTCTTCGGAAAATTAGGTACATGGATGTACTTATCTGAAGTCACAAAATGGCGGAGGCACGCCAACCGTAGCCAAGATGGTGGTGGTCCTCTTTTGGAATGTTGTAATTCACCCAAAATCCGAAGTGGAAGGTAGGCACAACTCTTACATAAATCGAAACGGCATCTACAGTGGCCAAATCAGCGTATAATGTCTGAAGACTTAGCCCTGTACTAACATCCTATTAAATTCGAAAGGAAAGAAACAAGAATAAAAACCCCGAAAAATTAACACAAAAGTACAATCACTTACCCCAATTTTAGTTGGAGATGCAAGATAAACGACTTCACAAGTCACTCAAAGGTGCAAAATTTAATTTCAAAAAAAACAGCACGTGGCCATATGCATATTTCGGGTAACGATATTTCGATAAGACCCACGATAAATAACCAAAATTAAGGTATCGATAATTACTGCTTACTCCATTCAAAGCCGCATTCGCGAAAATATCTACATAGATAATGTAACAACGTTACTACAGGAAGATAAGCAGATTGCGCACATTGTTCCCAACACGAGAATAGAGTTGAAAGTGAAGCGTGTTTCCTGACGCCGACGGATATCCAACTTTGCGCAGGACCACAAAACCGAAACAAAAGAAAATTACCCTAGAATCGCCCGGAAGATTTGTACCCTCCAACAACCATAAAATGTATCACGAGGGAAGATTGACAATTATATGTCCCTAATAAATCTCGAAATTTCCAATTATTAGCAACTCTCAATTCACAACAATGACCGCGATAGAAGCAAACTTAGCCTGTCACAGTGATCCAAAACCATGTGATTTCCAACACGAATAGTTACGCACGCAGTTGTACGGTTGGTGCCCTGATTGGCATTGCGCCAGAAAATCTAATCACAACTAACCTAGAGTGACAATGTAAACAAAACTTAGATAAAGACCAAATTGATTTTAAAAGATCATCGAACCTGCAGGTAAATATTGAAATTTCCAAGCTCTAATCAAAACGCTGCAAGAAGACGGTTAGTAAAACCGATCTACACATACATTTCAGGGCACAACAATACATAACCCCCTTCAGCTGAACCGAAGATTGACCAACGGAATGTATCATCACATAGAATTTCGATGCTAAAGCACAGAGCGAACTGCGAAATAAATAATAGTATGCCCAAGGTTTTAAGGTATTCCCTATCTAACATCTATTACATTTTTAGGGATGAATGGATGATAGTAAACATCATTCGGCCGAAACACATGTGCGTGTTCTACAAGACGTATAAATACAAACGACGGAGAACACCATAAAGCCGGACTGTTGTCTCAACGAAGGTAAATCTATGGGAAATGCCACAGGTTAAAGGCACTTCACAGGCATCGGAAGATATAAATAAATAGGTGCAAACAAGGCCCAAACAGGCATGTAAAAGTAACGCATACAGCACAAGGATGTTGTCACAGGTAGGATAAAATAAGTTAGAATTAAGATAATTAATTTACGTGACATACGATACGGAAACACACCCACAAAGAGGGTTTTTTAACCGAGAACACAGCACACGCAGCTGTCAAAGGCATTTCACATAGCTCAAAGTTCCGAGAGCAAACAATCACGTATAAGACACGCTCAGATAAACAATTAAAGGTCATTGCCCTCCAAGATACTGTAAGATGTACGAGGGTTGTTCGAAAAGTCACGCGCTCTAGACAATTCTTTAAGTAATTCAAAAGAAACACATAACCTTACAAGGCCCAAATACAAAAGTGAATTCTAGGCGTAACAGTATATATATATAGATGGTAATGTAAGTATAGCCCCTTTTACAAAATATTTTCTGCAACTATCCCGATGTTCCAACCTATACAACTCTTGAACAGCCCTCTTCTGCATTTGAAATATTCTCTCTGCCGATGGTAAGCTGCCGCATACCAAGATTCCGTAGCTCATCTTAGAGTGGAAGTTGCAGTAGTAAGCCGTTGTTACAGCTTCCTGAGTTGCAACACTTTTCATACGTCTTATTGTGTATGTTGCCTTTGCAAGTTTATATAAATGTATTTATTTCGATCTTTTTATCGATTTTTTAATTCATTGCATATGTTACGTTAGATTCTCCTTTTAAATGTTTTCAAATTCTCTAGTTATTTCCAAATTTCATGTCTTGCCTTTTTAGACATTTAAACAACAGATATACATATAATTATAGGTAAACAGCAAAAATAATTTCCATAACTCATGAACTAAGTAGACAATAACGAGAAAGAAAAAACAAATCATTTACTTATTAGTAACGAAATGGTACAAAAATTGATATCTAATTCATCCCCGCCTATAACATGAAAGTAAGTAAAAGAACCTATTATTATACCTAAACATAAATAAGAAAATATATTGACCAAGTAATATAAACGAAAAAAAATATATTTAAGTACAAAGAATAACAAAAAAACAAAATCCAAAAAAGAAGAAATAGAAAAAGACAAAAAAAAGGAAATGGAGGGAAGCTGGAGGAAACAGATAGTTTCTGAAGGTGGGGAAAGGTTTCCTCAAAATGATAAGGAGAAGGAACAAGGCGCGGGCGTTCCATTCAAAAGGGAGGAGGAGGAAGACGTGTTCTCAAGGAGGGATTCCCTCAGGAGAACCCCACCTGGTATAAGTAGGCACAGGTATAACTCGCTGCCGGAACTGAAAACAGACGTTATTGATTTAGATGTAGACGAAGACGATCAAGTTCTTCAGCAAGAGAAGAAAAGGAAAAGGGACGAGACATCGCTACAGGAAAAAAAACTGCCAGAGCCGGTAATCAAAGGTAACGGCATGGATAATGTCGAAAAAATGCTGGCTAAGGTGAAAAAAAGAACAAAGGAACTCAAAAAGCTGGTAAATGAGACTACAAAAACAAAAATCGAAATAAAACAGGTAGCGAGAGAACTGGATTGTCTGGTAGATAAATTGGAAAATGAAGTCATACAATATCAAAAGAAACAGGTATGTCTCAGGGAAAAGGAAAGTAGAGACAAGAGGGACGTGGGAACTCAAACATCCTCGTGCAGCAAAACAGTCAGCGTTCAGGCGGATCCTGATGATCTGGAGCTAGAGAAGCAGAAAGCCGAAAATATACTCAGGATACAGATTACTGAGGCGTTACAGGAGGACAGAGGCTTTGCGGGCATAAGCGGTATGCTGGATAAAGCATGGCCTGAAGATATGTATGTTAAAACTGAATTAAAGATTAATAACCTCAAGATTTCGAATGATGAAGGAGATTACGCAATCCTTCTGGACCCGGACGAAACGGTAGATAATAGGACACTGAAAAACATCACACAAACCCATCCGGAAGTAAAAGATCTGGTTAGCAAAAATATGGGGCAATAGACTACTTGATAAAAATGGTAGCAACAAAGACTAAAAGTCAGAAGACGTCGGAATTATCAACAGCTCTGTATGCTCTGCCCCTCAAAATAAACAAGCACGGAGTTAACCATATGGTGGATGTATACAATGTTTTGACTGAACTGAGGGAAACTATGCAGGTGCATCCAACTGGGAAAATAAATTTAATGCTCAGCGAAGGACTGGAGCAGGATTATACAAGAAAGCTGTGTGAGTATGTGTTTGCAAGGACAGATACACACATGACAATAATACCGGACAGCAAGAATAACCAGAAGACCCCGATAAACAATAAACCACCAAGGCGCCAAACTGAAAAACTGGTGGTTAAAAGTGGGGGCGCAACATATGCCGACCTACTCAAGACAGTTAAAGACAACGTGGATCCAAACAAGGTGGGAGTGAAGATTAAAACCATAAAGAGGACAACAGGTGGTGACCTAATGTTAGAAGTAGAAGGGGATAGACAGAAAGCGGCAGTACTCAAAGAAGCAATAAGCAGGAAAATAAATAATGAGGTAAAGATGCCCAAAAATATTGCGAACCTACATGTCCTCGATATAGATGCTGCAACGTCTGCAGAAGAAGTTGAGGTAGCCCTAAGTAAATCAATTCAAGTTGAACATCAAGCAATTACGGTTAAATCAATGAGACCTAGTAGAGATGGAAACCAAATTGCTACGATCGTTACTAGTAAGACGAACGCAAACATGCTGTCTAAGATTGGAAGAATATGAATAGGATGGGTGAGCTGCAGAGTTCGGGAGAGGATAATAGTACCGAGGTGTTACAGGTGCTTAGAGTACGGCCACGGTGCAAGGACATGCCAGGGACCAGATCGCTCAAACGTGTGTGTCAACTGTAATCAGCCGGGGTACAAAGCCAAAGACTGCGAGGGGGTACATTACTGCCCAGTTTGCAAAACGGAAGACCACCGAGCAGATACGACTAGATGTCCTAAATTCCGTGAGTTGATGAGCTTACAAAGGAAGGCGAAAAGATCCACAAAACATGCCACTACATAACAGAAATAAAAGAATTAGGGTTCTACAACTGAACCTCGGTAGAGCAAGGACTGCGCATGACCTGGCTTATGCCACGGCGTGTGCAAAGAACGTCGACATTGTAATCATAAGTGAGCCGAATATTGCAATCTCGAGGCAATATAATTACATCTTGGACAAAAGGAAGAACGTTGCTATCTACCTAAGAACGAAAGATCTGGGCATATGCGGACACTCTAGTGGCGACGGTTACGTGTGTTTGAAATGGAAGGAATGGTGCCTGATTGGGTGCTACTGCTCTCCTAATGTAGTTTTTGGGGAGTTCGAGGAGTTTACGAGGTCCATACTCGTCGAAGTGAAAGCTACGAACTTAGAGGCAGTCATTGCAGGAGATTTCAACTCCAAATCCCCGATGTGGGGTTCTGCATTCACCGATACTCGAGGAGAATATCTTATGGAATGGGCGGCGGAACTTGGCTTGAGCTCCATGAACACGGGAGACACCCCGACCTTTGAAAGAGAAGATAGTGGGTCGTTTATTGATATCACCTGGGCCACAGCCGGAATGGCAGCACGTGTATCCAACTGGGAGGTTATAACTGGCGAGTTCTATACCTATCACAACTACATCTACTATGAAATAGAAGTAGATGGTGAGGGACAGAGAGAGAACAAAGGCCGAACACATATTCTAGATAAAAACAAGTTTGCCGAGAAGTTGAGAGACCATTTCCATGAACGAAATGCGATGAGTCCGGATGGCTTTCATCATACAATCACAAAATTAAACAGGGAATGCACCATCGCGGTACCTAGAGGGGGGCGTCTTATGCCACACTGGTGGAGTGCAGACATCGAGCACAAGAGGACAGAATGCTACAGACTGCGCCGCAAATGGACTAGAAAGAACAGGAAACGAGGAAGCGATGAAGCAGCCTTACTCGAAAAACAAAACTATAAAAACGCAAAAAAACAACTGAAATGCTTAATAATAACGGCGAAGAAACAATATTGAAGTAGGATTCTAGATGACTTGGAAGACGACATATGGGGTGGTGGCTTCAAGATAGCAATGCGACGCATGGGTAAACTGTCGCCCCAATATCATCCGACAATGGAACAGAGAGCAAAGATAGTGAGGGATCTCTTCCCACTGAAAACCGATACCCTTGCAAAGCAAGGAAGAAGGGAGGACGACGTCGTCGCCTTCACAGAGGATGAACTCCGAATTGCCGTGGCTGAAATGAAGAGGGGTAAGGTCCCGGGTCCCGACCACCTAAGCACAGAGGCAGTGGACATTATGATGGCAGTGATCCCTGGGGTGCTGTTGGGGGTTTTCAACCATCTGCTGGCGCACCAGAGTTTCCCAGTGGAATGGAAGAAAGCCGTGGTAGTACTGCTACCGAAGAGGACAACGGCGCAGGGTGCCACCTACAGGCCAATCTGCTTGCTCAGCGTCCTAGGAAAGGTGTACGAACGCTTGTTAAAATACAGATTCGAAGAGGACCTAGAGAGATGTGGTGGGTTGTCACAGAGGCAATTTGGCTTTGTGCGCGGAAAATCAGCTGTACACGCGATAGAAGAACTGATTAGGACAGTGGAGGCCTCAGCGAGTAAGTACGTGGCAGTGGTGGCACTGGATATCCGAAATGCCTTTAATTCCGCATCCTGGATACAAATAATCAACGAGCTAAGAAGAAGGAAAGTGGAACGTTACCTCATAAACGTCATAGAGGACTATTTCTACCAGAGGAGGGTGTACTTGTCTTCTGGAAGCAGTCTGGAGGTCAACTCTGGTGTGCCACAGGGTTCCGTGTTGGGACCAACTTTATGGAATATTTTGTACGACAAGATCCTAAACGTGCAACTCATGGATGGAGCCAAGACGATAGCATATGCCGACGACCTCGCACTCATAGTAGAAGCCGAAGATGTGAGGGAGCTTGTGTTCAAAGTAAACGAGTCAGTAGAGCAAATAGTGGAAAATATGATGGGAATTGACCTGCATATTGCCCCGGAGAAGACAGAGGCTGTGATCCTCAAGGGGCCTTATAGACAGGGTGACATGCATTTTGAGGTGGTAGGGGAACATATCACCCCCGGGAAGGAGTTGAAATACCTCGGAGTCACTCTGGACCATCGATTGACGTTCCGGTCGCACGTGAGGCGAGTGGTGGAAAGGGCAGACTCTACACTGGCAGCACTGCTTAGGATTATGCCTAATGTTGGGGGACCCACAAGCAGACGTAGGGAGATCCTGTATAGTGTAGTACAGTCTCAGGTGCTGTACGCAGCACCGGTTTGGGCACGTGCATTGACGAAAAACGCACAAAAAGAACAACTGGAGAAACTCCAGAGAAGGGTCTTGCTGAGGGTGATTAGCGGCTACCGGACCGCCCAAGCGATAGCGGGTATACCACCAATCTCACTCTTGGTGGAGGAACGCAAGGGAATGTTCTCTGCCAAGGCAAAGCAGTTAGTTTCGAGGTCCAGGGAAAGTGAGAGAGAGATAACTCTGAAACAGTGGCAAAGAAAATGGGACGACCTGGGGTCCACCGCTGGTTGGACCAAAACTATCATTACTGACTTGAGTGCCTGGGTGCACTGTAAGTTCAGGGTAGCAAACTATTATATGACGCAGTTTCTGTCGGGACACGGCCACTTTAAAACTTACCTGAAGAGGTTTGGACTGGCTGAGGACGATTTATGCCCAGACTGTGGGATGATAGATACACCGGACCATGCGGTGTTTATATGTGAGAAGTGGACGGAAGACAGGACATTTCTGAACAACCAAGTCCAGCAAACATTGGACCAACATAACGTCATCAAGGTTATGACGGACAACGAAGACAAATGGAGAATAGTGAGCACCTACATTGAAAAGGTACTAAAAACAAGAGAAATGCAGTGGAGAGCGCGGCGTGCCTAAGAGGGCAGGACAATAGGGACATCTGTGCTATCCGAAGTTACGCAAATAAGCAGTTCCAGAGGCACAGAAGGACAGAAATGGGGGTTTTTAGTGGGTAGGCCAGATTTGGTGAGTCCCACACTATCATACAACTGAGGATGTATGATGTCCATAAAGGATTTTCCCCTTACAAAAAAAAAAAAAGTACAAAGAATAAAACAAAAGAAGCTTCAACTTAACAAATGTTCAAAGTGTTACCTTTACTTTCAATACACATGTTTACTTGTCGATTAGTAGAGGGCACAGTTACTTCAATTTCGGAGACAGCAATTGTTGTAATCAGCTTTTTGTGATAAACTATGTCTTCTATTCTGCCCCATAAATGAAAATCAAGACTATCTCGCAAGGCGAATAAAAACTCAATAATGTCTTCTTTCCAGATAATTTAGGGAATATTGCCGGGAAGCAAGAATGCATTTTCAAAGCATTGAAAATACATTCTGATCATGTCATAAGCTTCAACGTTAGAATATGATATTTTACAAACCTAATAATGATGTGCAGGTGTCCAAAAAGGCTTAATTTGCTAAACATGTACAAAAAGTTTAACTACTATTGACACTTACATTTTACATTTTGATTTTCATGGCCCACTTTGAAAATCTCATAAAAATGTAATTTCGTAGTATGACGGTGCATGCGATGTTATATGCAATTAAAAAACAAAAAAACAATACCTACACTGTTCAGTATTATTATTATTTTATTTCAATGTTGGAAAGGACAAGAGATGATATTTAAAAAATAATAGCTATAGAATTTGAAAACATTTAATAGGAGAATTTAACGTAACGTATGCAGTGAAATAAAAAATCGATAAAAAGATTGAAATGAATACATTTATGGAAGCGTATGATGAAAATTCAAGTGAAAACGAACTATACACTGTCTATAGGCTCTCGTAAAATTAAAATAAAATTATTACTCCCAATAAATAAATAAATTTATATTTAATTTTTTTTATTTTTCTGGTTTGTCTGTATGACATATCTTCGTCAAGAAAGGAGGTAACAACTTCCGGTTTTCATCACTCTCTTTGGTTTTTTATGTGCAATATTACGATATTAAAAGTATACCGTTCGATTTAAAATTTTAAAGAAAAAACATGTAATATACATAAATTGAGAACAGCGCCCCCTGTTACTTTTTTGACAACCACGTAATTTCGTACTACATAACCTTCAATTTCTTGTAAAATTCTCTATCTAATGAGCCCAGAAACATTCAAATCCGTTGGGGCAAACGGAAATTTTACCTACTTTTGTACGCAGACATACCCTCCTCCACCCTCCTCTTCGTATGGGAGTTAGATCAAAAAGTTTCTAATGAAAATTGTATAAAAACATCAAAAAATGTTGCTATCAAAAATTTTAATCTATCTTAATCAAGGGAATTAATGAAAAATTATCGAATTTTTAATGCGATCATTTTGGAAGCTCAAAAATATTTTTGTTGAAATTCTTATGGTCCATTTTACTTTCAAGATTTTTTCCGCCAGGTTGTACGATAAACGTTTGTCGAGATATGGCCGGTGGCCGAGCTTAAACAGACACCCGGTATATATTAAAATTCTTTGGCAATATACAAGAAATGTATTAAAAATGAATATTTTTCGTGGTATAGAAGCATTAATGACAAATTTGACAATAAGCTGTCATCTAAAAAATTCAATGACTATATGATGTAAATGTAAAAGTTTGAAGATGTACGAATTGAAAATATGAAGAGTCAATAATAGAACTATCTCTATTATTGATGTAGTATTACTAAACGTATTGATTTATCAATAAGCGATAGTTCTATTATTGACTGTTCATATTTTCAATTTCTACATTTTCAAACTTTTACATTTACATCATATAGTCAATGAATTTTTTAGATGACAGCTTATTGTCAAATTTGTCATTAATGCCTCTAAACCACGAAAAATATTAATATATATATATATATATATATAAACAAAAGTGGAAATAGTGCGGGTAAATAATTTAGTCGTAGAAAATAGTGGGTAATCCCGCTGTAGAGCAACCGTAAACACGTGTTTCTGACTAATTGGTCGTCATCAGTACGGTGTAGCCAAGGAATAAGGTGGGAAAACCTTGGAGATGTAAGCATAAACGGAAGACCATCAGGTGACAGACCTCCATTTGCAGCTTCAGCTGGAAGATCCTCAGTTTTGAGGACAACAACCAACATCGCCACGAGGAAGACATTGTCAACCTGCGTGCCAACCGACCCTGGAAAATTAAACAAAAGTGGAAATAGTGCGGGTAAATAATTTAGTCGTAGAAAATAGTGGGTAATGCCGCTGTAGAGCAACCGTAGACACGTGTTTCTGACTAATTGGTCGTCATCAGTACGGTGTAGCCAAGGAATAAGGTGGGAAAACCTTGGAGATGTAAGCATAAACGGAAGACCATCAGGTGACAGACCTCCATTTGCAGCTTCAGCTGGAAGATCCTCAGTTTTGAGGACAACAACCAACATCGCCACGAGGAAGACATTGTCAACCTGCGTGCCAACCGACCCTGGAAAATTAAACAAAAGTGGAAATACTGCGGGTAAATAATTTAGTCTGTCACCTGATGGTCATCCGCTTATGCTTACATCTCCAAGGTTTTCCCACCTTATTCCTTGGCTACACCGTACTGATGACGACCAATTAGTCAGAAACACGTGTCTACGGTTGCTCTACAGCGGCATTACCCACTATTTTCTACGACTAAATTATTTACCCGCACTATTTCCACTTTTGTTTAATTTTCCAGGGTCGGTTGGCACGCAGGTTGACAATGTCTTCCTCGTGGCGATGTTGGTTGTTGTCCTCAAAACTGAGGATCTTCTAGCTGAAGCTGCAAATGGAGGTCTGTCAGCTGATGGTCTTCCGTTTATGTTTACATCTCCAAGGTTTTCCCACCTTATTCCTTGGCTACACCGTACTGATGACGACCAATTAGTCAGAAACACGTGTTTACGGTTGCTCTACAGCGGGATTACCCACTATTTTCTACGACTAAATATATATATATAATTTTTGTGAAGGTCCTTTGTTTTTCCTTCTTCTTTCTTAGCCGTTTCTTATATATATGATTGTATATTTTTCATGGTTATTCTCGGCTTGGTTGTGGAATCAGGTTTGGTTAAATTAAAAACATTTTTACGTTTCGACTTTATTTATAGTCATCTTCAGAATTTATGTTGGTCAAAACTATAAAAATTGATAAAACTTAATAATGAGTTGATAGTAGAATTTTTTAGTGAAACTTACATTAAGTGAAAATTTACAAGTTTGTGTTTTAGTTGTTTTACAAATGAATTATTTTTAATCTTTGTTTTCCTAATTGGAAAATCATATTAGCTGTAAAATGACAAACAATTTTTATTTTAATATTCTTACAAACAAACACACTAAAAAAAACAACAAGGGAATACTTACTCCAAATAAAAAAAAATATTTGTTGTTCCTTAAATGTTGTTTTAACAACTTTCTATGATAATTAAACTTGTTATAAAAGGTGCTAACAGTAATTATTTTTATATACAAGTACGATCAATTGACATTATACTGTTTAATAAATGTATATTGTAATAATAATACACACGTGAACATGTGTTTCTTTAATGTGTATGTACATCTGAATAAACACCTCTCGAGGTCAGAAATATGTGTGTGTTGTACTCTGGAAGGATGTTTTTTTGATTGCCAATGCAGTACAGGGCCCAACCAATAACAATTTTATATTATGGAATAATAAATGTGTGATATATTTTGTGTATCTGTTCGGTCGTTTATGGCATTTTTATGCTTTTTGATTTGCAAACTCTCATGAATGTTTCTAGATTTATTATTAATTTCGGTGGTAAGGATTGATGTTTGATCGTAGTTGAACGAGTGGTTTGTTTTAGTGATGTGTTTTTTTAAAGCGGTACTATTTGCCGCATATTTGTGACCGTTTAGACGTTCTTGTAAATGTTGAGAAGTTTGCCCGATGTACACACCTTCACAGTTGTTACATGGTATTTTATATACAACATGGTTTTTTTTTGTGATTGGTATTTTATCTTTGAGGTTCGTGTACAGATTTTGAAGGTTATTGAAATTTTTGTTTGCTACTTTTATGTTGTAGGGCATCAGTATTTTGTTGATTCGTTCACTTAGGTTTTGAATGTAAGGTATAGCTTCATATCGTGTTTGAGCATTTGTATTTGATTTTGGTGTTTTGTTATGATTATAGAGAATGTGAAGTTGTGTTTTAATTATTTTTTGTATATGGTGTAATGGGTAGTTGTTCCTTTGTAAAGATGTTTTAATATTTTGTAATATTTCAGGTCTATAAACGGCACTTGTCAAGGTTATAGCTCTATTAATTAAATTTTTTGCGACATTTATTTTAAGGGCTTTTGTTTGGTTGGATTTATAATTGATATATCGGTCTGTTGCAATGGGTTTCTGGTATAATTTTGTTAGAATGATATTTTTTGTGTGTATAATACTGAGATCAAGGAAATTTATTGTTTTGTTTTGTTCTATTTCAACTTCAAATTGTAGTTTGGGATGGAATGAGTTAAATTGTTTAAGCATGTAATCTATTTTGTCTGAAGGAATACAGGCAACACAATCATCCACGTATCTCTTGAAAAAGATGGGCTTGAAATTTAGTTTTTGAATGACAGTTTCTTCTAGTTGTTCAAGTACTAACTGAGCTCTGACGCTGGAGATCCCATCGCACAGCCATGAATTTGTTGATAATGTTGGTTTTTATATTGAAAGTATGTGGCGTTAAGGGTAAGTTCTACTCCCTTTTTGAACTCTGGTAGTGTCAGTGTTGTAAAATCTTTTAAAAAATTCCATCGTGCTTCTATTGCTTTGCAATTTTGTTGGTATATTAGTGTACATGGAAATGACGTCTAAAGATACTAAGATGTGGTTGTCCGGTATTTCTGTGGTGTTAAGGAATTCCTTAAGATTGTATGAATTTTTTAGAAAATATTGATTTTTTCCAGTGATGTTAGAGATTGAGTTCGCAAGAAATTTTGCGAGTTTATAAAAAGGACTCTGTGTTGATGAAACAATTGGTCTAAGAGGTATATTTCTTTTGTGAAGTTTTGGGAGTCCATATATTCTTGGGGCCTGTGCATTATTGATCTGAAGTGTTTTAGATGTTTCTTTGGATATTAAATTGTTCTTTTCCCAATGTTTTATGAGATCATTATTTTGTTTTTGGTATTTTTTTGTTGGATTTTTTATAAATTGTATTATCCTCTAACAAGTTGTTCATTTTAGTTTCATAATCGTTTTTATCCATGATAACAGTTTTATTACTTTTGTCAGGTTTTGTGATGATAAGTTGTGGATTGTTTTTTAAAAAAGTTTTTGTTATTATAACTTTTTTGTTGAGATTTTTATGGAAATTTTCTATTTTCATGTTCGGCTTGTTTTTAAAGTTGGTTATGACATTTGTGATTTTAGCTCTGATGGAGTTTTTTTCATTTTCGTTAAGGTTATCCATTGTAGATTCTATGTTGGCTATGATGTTGTGTGTTGGAATTGTTTTGGGGTTATCGGTCTGAATTGAGAAATTTCTTCCTAGACTCAAAATTTCTGCTACGTTTTCTGGAATTACGGTATTTGACAGGTTGTGTAGCCAGTTAGTATTTGTGTTTTTTGTGTTGATTGCTGTATTGTGGTCTGATGATTTGTGTAGTAATGTATTGAATTTTTGTTGTTGTTTTTTCTTTAATGTAGCATAAAAAATATCTGTTTTTTTATCTTTTGAGTAAGTATTCCCTTGTTGTTTTTTTAAATGTGTTTGTTTGTGAGAATATTAAAATAAAAATTGTTTGTCATTTTACAGTTAATATGATTTTCCAATTAGGAAAACAAAGATTAAAAATAATTCATTTGTAAAACAACTAAAACACAAACTTGTAAATTTTCACTTAATGTAAGTTTCACTAAAAAATTCTACTATCAACTCATTATTAAGTTTTATCAATTTTTATAGTTTTGACCAACATAAATTCTGAAGATGACTTTATATATAAATAAAGTCGAAACGTAAAAATGTTTTTAATTTAACCAAACCTGATTCCACAACCAAGCCGAGAATAACCATGAAAAATATACAATCATATATATATATATATATATATATATATATAGAATTCCGGTTTTGAAATTTATGAAAAGAGCTTTTTGTTGGCTTGTGACGTTTCAGTCATTTATTACGACCTTCTTCAAACCTTAGAGAAACATATTACGTCATATACAACAGTGGAAAGCTATAATCTATTCTTTAATGTGTGATTTGCCCACACTGTGGTTAGTTAACATAAAAACACATTAGTTAATATAAAAAAACACATCAAAAATATTACTGCACATTTAAAATATGTAGTCTTTAAATTACATTGCACATGAGGTTTTAAAATCTCATATCTCGTATGTCAACATAAATTAGGTCCTAATTCATATAAAATCGACTGTGTTGTTTCTGGACACTGCTTCGATGTAGATGACTGTAATTCTGGGATATTAGAATACCAGGCCATCTCATTCAATATTATTACATATCTTATGCATGTGTCACATATATCAAAAAGTGGATTAACACTTGAAAATTCACTGGTCATTTACTGAAGGTGATGTTAATACATATCTACTTGGATGTTCTACTAAAGAGTGTATGTTGAGTTGATTTGGTGTTGTTATTATGTCACACCTGGTGTACCTTACTTATAAAGAAAAAAAAAATCAAATTTTGTGTAAAGTTAGATTGAAATGTACACTACATACTCAATAAAAAAAATCTGCAAAATGTTTAAAATGTGTCAGTGGCAGCCAAAAAAACAAAACATTAACAAAAATTTTTATTTTTAGAATCGACTTTTTTTATTATGATGATGCAGATATTTTTTGAAAGATATTCATCTATATTCAAATCAAACATTTAGCTTAGTTTTCATTAAATTTGAAGCATAGTAAAAACCTTTTAAATTCCATTTAAGGTACCCGGATTTAATATCACAAGATTTTTTTTTGTGGGGCAGGATCAAACAAATGGTCTACAGAGAAATACTAACGACAAGAGAAGATATGCGAGGACGTATTCTGCCCTGCTAAGCGAAAGTGTCGTATGTTCAAAAATGGCCGAAATGAGATATTGGGATAATTCTTATACTGCGAGCATTGTGCGCTTTTTTTACCAAGCAAAAACACCGAATATGCCATATATTGGGTGTTTATATGACATATTAGGTGTTTTGGCTTGGTAAAAAGGGTGCAGAAATGCTCGTAGTATAACAATTATCCCAATATCTCATTTCGGCCATTTTTGCACATACTGCACTTTTGCTGAGCAGGGCAGTATTGTTAATGCATTCCTGCTCTATTAAATGATTTAAATGTTGCTGAGACAGTGCATAATAATTTTAAAACACGTCTACGTATTTGCATAGATCGAGAGGGATACCATTTCGAATACTTGATCTAATGATTGTTTTACATAATTCGTTATAATAAACTAATGTTGATTTTAATTTATTTTTTTGTTAAGCTTAACCGACTTAATACAACCCTGCTCAGCTGGCGCTTGGCATGCATTTCCTTTCAAAATATTTCAACATGCAATAAATCCGGGATAGGAAGCTCGTCTGCTAACGATTCAAAATATTATTAGGTATTTAATGGTCTTAAATTAGTATTCAGACTGTGTGTCTGAGTAGGTAGTGTTAATCAAATTTTTCGTCCCTGGAGGTAATTAATTGTTTTTATTTACAACCATACACGTAATGTTGACATTTCTGACTTTGGAAGTGTGACTTTGTTCACGTTTACTCCCCCCCCACCCCTCTATTACTGCCCTAATTTCCCAACCACAATGTCAATCACAACTGTCAACTCGATATGTCAAAATCTTATCGGGATTTTTATCACAAATAATTATTAATTGTATGGTTGTAAATAAAATAAATTGTTACATTAGAATTATTGGAACCTTGAACCCACGTAGATAGACCTCCCTGCTATTGCTGATATGATGATATAGTGATTTCTTGTCCATCTCCATTCGAGCTAAGATATCCGGATTGCTACGGGAGGACAGTTTCCCTCAGTTCCTGTGGAGTGCGGTCCTTGAAGACTTTACTACTCAACATTTTTTTATAATCTATTCATCGAAAAAACTGACGTACATTTATTTGACGTTTACGTTAGAACATCACAAATCTGATAATTCAATATGTCAAAACTTTCACTGGAATTTTTATTATAAAGAAATATAATAATTATGGTTGTAAATAAAATAGTATACAAACCTCGGTAAACAGTTTCATTCCAGTCTCGAGATAAATCGCTTCGCGTCTCGGTTAACTACTTAATCTCTCGACAGTAATGAAACACTTTCCACCGCGGTATGTAATATACTATTGATTGAACACATTTTCGTACCTCGGGATTTTTGCAGATATCCACGTATTGAATCTCCTGAAGTGAAAGTGGCTTTTAAAAAAGGTCTGTCTGTCTGTGACCACGATAGCGAATGAACGGCTAAAGCTATCAATCCCAAATTTTATATTTACAAGTATAATCTCCCTCTTGAGATTTGATTAGATTTTTAGTAAAATTGACAGACCGGAAGTAGTAGTTTACTTCAGTGAAAAAGTAGACTTTACCAATATT
Organism: Amphimallon solstitiale; assembly: GCA_963170755.1. NCBI lineage: Eukaryota > Metazoa > Arthropoda > Insecta > Coleoptera > Scarabaeidae > Amphimallon > Amphimallon solstitiale. Next base: position 45,471,938 of record OY720684.1, on the reverse strand, counting down.
TCGTTAACTACTGAATTTAAACAAATTAATAAAGAATTCAAATGTACTCAAAAGTTAATTTGAGAAAAATTGTATCAAAAAGTTTTTCGAAATCCCTACTGGAAGTAGGTGTTTTACACTGACCGAACATCAGTTTTTTGCGAATATATTGCAAGTCATGCTTTCTAGACAGATACGTTATGAATATAAAAGTATTTGAAACTTAATTTTCAATACTTTTTCTATAAAAAAATTTCAAAACTTGGACCGGAAGTAGCACTTTTATCGAATAGCACTTTTTTGCAAATATCTCACAAAGTATGCATTCTATAGAGATTTTTTAAGAGATTAGAAGTACTTAGAAAAGAATTTTGAATAATTTTTCCATAAAAAAAAATCAAAATTCGTACCAGAAGTAACACACTTATTCACGGGTTTACTTTTTTAAGAAGATATAAGTATTTGAAACTTAATTTAGAACAACTTTTGTATAATTTGAAACACACATACGTAAAAGAAAGTCGCGTGCTTGTCAGACCTTATTTTTTTAGACGTAGTATAAGGAATTATTGTGATGATGAAAAATTTCTACCTCGAGATTTTTGCAGATGTCCACGTTTTGAAGTCCCTGAAACCGAAAAAGTGGTTTATGGAAACATGTACGTTTCTCTTTCTTTCTCTCTGACTTGCGCCCCCCTGGCTACAAGTACTAACCTTTATATTTACGAGTATAATGTTTAGATCTGATTAGATTTTCAGTAAAATCCGTAGACAGGAAGTAGTTGTTTATTTCAATAAAAAAATCAAAATTTACTATCCCATCAACTACTAAGCTCAGATACATTTCTAAAGAATACAAAAGTACTAAAAAGTGAGTTTTAGAAGGATGTTATAGAAAAAGTCTTTTTGTCTTATCCTAAAACGATTTTGTGCAGATACCTCGCAAATTATATATTCTATATAGATTTGTCTGGAATACAAAAGTATTTATAGCGAATAGGAATAATTTTTGCATATAAAAAATTTCAAAATTCGTACCGGAAGTAACACTTTTACTCTTATCAAATAGCAGCTTTTTGCGAATATCTCACAAATTGTGCATTTATACAGATTTATTTTAAGTGCGCAAGTATTTAGAGTTAGATTCGGAACAATTTTTATATAAAAGAAATTTAAAAATTCGAACCGGAAATAACAATTTTACTGTTACCTGTTTCTTTTGTAAATATTTTTCAGATTAAGCATTCTACACATGTTTATAAAGAGAATGAACATAGTTTGAGCTGAATTTGTTAAGAATAAGAATAAGAATAAGAAGATTTATTACATCAATTGCATATACAAAACGCGTATACAGTGTTTGATGAGTACTGTAATCTCATTCAGTTTATGCTAGAAACACATACAATTTGAATAAATAATACTGATTTTCTAAATATTACCAAAAAAAAAAAAAAAAAGAAAGATAAAAGGCAAAACTAGACGTAAGATATAATATTATAATATATAATATTATAATATAATAATAATATAATAATATATATTATATATATTATATATATTATTATTATAATATAACAACTATTCTATGCTGTAGAAAGGCTGATTGATGAGGTATTCCCTGCACATCGTCAGAAACTGTTTGTTTCTCTTCCTCGACAGTACATCCGGTGGCAACGCGTTATACGCCTTAGCACACTTATAGGTAACCCTTGTCTGACGTATACGTACAATCGCTGAAAATCGGCTTTAATAAAAAATTAGTCACATTCTATACTTGTATAGACGAGTAGTACCTAAAAATGATATTGTATTTACCAGGAGAGTTCTAATAGTGTAAATATAGAGAATACAATGTTGAAGTTCTGAAATAATTCATGTTTGGCTTATGGGTATAGGATGGAGCATCGGTCTGAGTATAAGTTGAGTATAATTTTTCGGCGAACATTAATTGCAGTGAAGGGTTGGTTCTTTGAACAGGTAATTACATAGAAATTTAAGGATTTAAGCATTATCGGTTTTGAGAGGAAATATTTTGTTGGTCCTACAAATATATTATTTTAGTTTAAAGATGTTATTCACCCCCGCCCTCCATATTACGTATAAGTATACATCATACAAATTTCCAAGTTTAGTTTAACTTCGACATAGGAACTTAAAGCTAATAAACAACAATGGAATTAGTCAATCACATATTGAGTGAGAGGGGTACAGTTTTGCTCGTTTAGGAAAATTATTTGATTTCGCGGAAAAGTGGCTCACATAATCACAATTTTCTCAGTGAAAAGGTATTTAATAGACAGAAAGTAAGTACCTAACAGTGTAAAAAGAAAAGCCGCAGAAGACATCTCAGAAAGACCAGCGAAATTAATACATAAAGAACTTTCTACACAAACAAGTGTTTTAACCACATTGACAACGAAGGATATTATATACATACATAAGAAATAATGTGAATCGGGCGAAATTTAAAACAGTGCCGAAGTTACCGCCTTCAATTTTAGAAGTATATGACTTCCTAAATAAATTACCATAAAAACCTGGCAGAATGAGAATTTTTGTGGATTAATAACAAATCTTCCGATATTGTTGTGTTTTCATTTAGGAACAACATTGAAGTTATGTGTAATAGTGAAACTATTTATGTTGATGGAACATTTGATTACTGCACGAAATTTTTTCTGCTGTTGTTCATCATTCATGCGTTTATTCGAAATCATTATATACCTATCCGTAGCGTTTTGTTTATTGCCAAATAAATTAAAATCGGCATATCGTCAGTTATTTGAACAAATAAATCAAAAGTGCTGTGAAATGGAATATACTTTCAATCCGAAAAATATTGTTATTGACTTTGAAAAAGCCACACATGTGGGTGTGTTAGAGGTACTGCCAACTGTGAATATTATAGGATGCAGATTTCACTTGTTTCAGGCGTGGTGGCGAAAGATCCACCAACTTGGTCTTACTTTAGATTATAAAGATAAAGAATCAGCTATCGGAAATTGGATAAGACATTTATTTGGTTTAACATTTTTAAACCCTGATGAAATAGGAGACTGTTTTGTGTTCGATTTTGCAACTGATCAACCAGGCGATCCAAGAGTCACAAAATTTGTTGATTACTTAATCGATACATATATTAACGGAGACTTCAGCTTTTTACCCTGTATTTGGGCTGCAAACACAAACTCTTTAACAAGAACAACAAATGTATGTGATGCATTTCACAAATTTTATTCGTACTGTTTTTCTCCACATCCCAATATTCACGTGTTCGTAAAGGCTTTGGAAAATATGCAACTAGATACTTATACAAGAATAAATTCCACAAAAATTGATGAAGAGCGTGTTATTAAGGGGGCGTTTGAATCATAGAATACAATATAAATTTACAATTATGCAAATGTCGGTTATAAAATCATTAATTGTTTATTTTATTGTATGTAATAAGTCATAATATCCTCCTACGTATGGTATAGGGGTTTAATTTACATAAATTCTTTTTATAAAAAAATTATTTCAATTTTATCAAAAGAACCCCTTAACCCTATGACGCGTGTTTCGTAGAAGAGAAATATAACAGAAATTTTGACAATGATGTATTGGTTTGGTTTATTTGCATATTTTAAATAATTGGTAAAGAACGGCCATATTTGTATTTTGTACCTTGCAGGATTCCCTAAGAGAGGGCGCGGATTCAAAAATACTGTACTGTGACTGGTTATCTCAGGAAATTAACAGATAATCATAAATATCTAAGTTATTTAAAATGATTTAATAGTGATCGTATACCTATTTGTTATTTCAAACAAATTCTGCCAATTCAATTATTTGTATATTTGAGATGATGAGTTCTGATACAAAGCGCGACATCTTTAGGACTAAAATGTTGTTATTTTTTGACAGTAACGAAATTACTTATGTTTTCTATGATTCAAACGCCCCCTTAACAGAAAAATAAAAAACAAAGCTGATTTTATTGGCATAAAAATTAGGCAATATAAAAATAACGAAATAAGTAGAACTCATTTTGTAAAATGTGACATTATTATTATTTTACATATTTTATTTTTTTCGAATATTTCTTTTATGTTATTTTGTGCAATCGTTACTTTATTATAGTTTTTCTACTCCCATACTTTAATTGTATTATTAGATATGCTGAACTGTACTGTACTTTAATTATGATTTTCATTATGATACAAGTTTATATCCAATAGGAATGCGACATTCCAATATTCAAGCAATATTCAATATGTCGACTGCATATCTGACAGATATAAAAATTAATTAAACGTGATAGTTCTTTGCAATTTACAAGTAAGTAGTTAAAATTTGTGCTTTTTTGAAAATATAAACGGTAAAAGTGAGGGATAATGACAGTGAAATGTAAAATTTGACTCGAGCAGAAATTATGGAACAAGTCTTAGTAGCCACGAACAATTTATTACCAGTTAAATTCGCAAAAAGGCACGGAAAAGTTTACGCTCAATTTATGAAATGGAATGTTCAAAAAATAATGTTTTATTATGTGGTCGTAGAAAAAATAGTGTATGCAACTCGCATTTAATGGCTATTAAGACACTGGTATTCATTACAATACTTGTCTTCGACTCGCATTATAATTTTCATTCTCGTGTCTTAATAGCTATCATTAAATGCTCATTGCATAATATACTATTAAATGAGAAGTCAGTTCTAGCACCTAGATTATAGTGAGGGTATTATTAATCCGTCCGGCTGCAGCGTGTGGGGGGCGGATGTAAACTGGGCACCAAGTATATGAATTTACTTGCCCTGTAAAAAGGATTGCTTAATCCTACAGGTAACCTAGGCACCGTTCGGGTAATGATCGCTTTAAAGCTTAAAGTAATAAATTAAGGAATTTCCTAATGACCAAAGAGATTATTTCAAATGTATTTTTATTTGTACATCTAATGTGGACGGGCCTCTATTGTATTATGCTATAATATATTCTATATAATAAGGAAACATTTAGTTTGTGTATTTAGTTATTTCTATCTTGTTTGCGGCGTTTGCTTAAAGTAAGAAATTAGATCCGCTTCTGTCTCGAGTTTTGTTGTACACTGTTAAGAATTATGGAGGACTCTTTCGTGGACAGTAACAATGGAAAATGTTTGCTAGTGGTTAACAAGTACACCTTTTCAACACAGAAAGTGTTGAAGAGTGGCGAAGTGTTTTGGTGTTGTACAAAAAAATCCTTAAATTGTCCCGCAAAAGTGTTTACGCTTGGTGCAGAAAATTTAGTAAGCAGAAGCCAGCTAGAACATAATCATGAACAGAATCAGAGTAAATTAAACCAAAAAGTGATTTCAAATGCGTGTATACGTAAAGCCGTTGATGAAATATCCGAAAAACCAGCGAAAATTATTCGTCGTGAACTAGCTAAGGAACTGCCGGAAACAATTACGATAACGGATTTCACTTATATCCGAAGAAATTTGTACAATGCAAGGAGAAAATTTCTTCCTGGGCCGTTACCATAAAATAAGACAGAAGTCCATGATATAGTGGAAGCTTCTAATGTTAAAACAAGCAAGGATAAAAGTTTCGTTTTTATGAACTGTCCAGTGAGCAATATCTAGAAGTTTATGTGGAATGCGTAAAGTGTACTTGGACGCTCCATTTTCGTATTGTACAAAATATTTTTTACAATTATTTACAATCCACGGACTTAATAATGGACATTATATTCCATTGATGTCTTGTTTGTTGCCTGATAAGCGCAGCGAAACGTATGCAACATTATTTGAAATGCTAACAAAAGAAATCTTTCGACGTCACTCTATAATATTACGACCAGCCGAAGTTTTTGTAGATTTTGAGAAAAGCATTCACACAGCGATTCGCGCTATATGGCCATCAGCACAAATCTATGGTTGTCGTTTCCATTTGCACCAATCGTGGTTCAGGAAAATCCAAAGTTTGGGTTTAACAGCAGAATTTAGGAACACAAATTCCGAAGTAGGAAAATGGCTGCGATATACATTTGGATTAACGTATTTGAATCCTGACGAAGTAGGCGACTGTTTCGCTTTAGATTTGTTTACCGAAAAACCTGCTCATGCACAGGCTGATGAATACGCCGATTATTTATTGGAGACATACATAGAAGACGATGCTCCTTTTCCTCCACATATGTGGGCTACTGCTACTCCATCGATCACTAACACCACAAACGCATGCGAAGCGTTTCATTCGAAACTAAATGAGTCATTTTATTCAACACATCCATCTATTTATATTTTTATCGAAACGCTTAAGGAATTTCAAATAGACACTTATGTTAAAATTGAAAGTGTACACACACCAGCAAGAGTTAAAGACACACGCGCAAAACAAAAATTAAGAACTCTAAATGAACTGTGTGAACAACTAAATAATGGAACAATATCACGATTACACTTTGTGAAGTGTATATCATTTTATTCATCAGTATGACTTCAAATACACTATTTTTTTATTATAGTTTTTATATAATTAAGTATTTTTTATTTTCTATCTTTTTGCTGTTTGACAATAAGTACTTCAACTTGAAACACACTATTTTTGTATTAATGTTTTTGTATAATTAAATATTTTTTTATTATTGTTTTTGTCTGCTTTATACGGTGCCCAGTTTACATACACCCTCTGCGAGTACATTTTTAGCTAGTGCCCGAATTACCAACGTGATTAAAATTTTAGGTAGGTTTGTGCCCAATTTACATCCAGCTGGTGTGGGGGGATTACGATTATAAAGTTTACCCTGACTGCAATTCATGCGAGGGATTAATTGAAAGGTTGGCCGCGACTGCAATTCGTGATAGACCTAATTACTTTCTTATACGTAGTATAAGGAAGTATTGTGATGATGAAAATTTTCGACCTCGAGATTTTTGCAGATGTCCACGTTTTGAACTCCCCTGATACCGAAAAAGTGGTTTTAAAAAAATGTCTCTCTCTGTGTGTGTGTCTGTGTGTCCGTGTGTGTGTGACCACGATAGCGGTCAAACCGCTATAGCTATCAATTCCAAATTTTGTATTTACGAGTATAGTCTCTCTGTTGAGAACTGATTAGATTTTCAGTAAAATCGGCAGACCGGAAGTAGTAGTTTACTTCATTAAAAAAATCGAATTTTTCCAATATTTCGTCAACTACTAATTTCAAACAAATTTATAAAGAATTCATATCTACTCAAAATTAATTTTGAGAAGAATTTTATTATGAAAGTTTTTCAAAATTCCTACCGGAAGTAGGTCTTTTACTCTTATCGAAAATCAGTTTTTTGCCAATATTTTGCAAGTCATGCTTTTTAGACAGGTACGTTACCAGTATAAAAGTATTTAAATGATAATTTTAAATATCTTTTGTATAAAAAAAATTTCAAAATTCGGACCGGAAGTACCACTTTTACTCTTACCGAATAGCGATTTTTTGCAAATATGTCGTAAATTATGCATTCTATATATATTTATTAAGAGTACAAAAGTATTTAGAGTGGGATTTGCAATATTTTTTGTATACATGAAATTTCAAAATTTGGACCCGAAGTAGAACTTTTACTCTTAGCGAGTAGCACTTTTTTTCGAATATCTTGCAAAGTACGCATTCTATAGCGATTTATTAAGAGAATGAAAGTATGTACTTAGAATAGGATTTTGAATCATTTTTGTATAAAAGAATTCTTAAAATTGTATAGTTTGAAACGCTCATACTTATAAGAAAGTCGTGTGGTGGCCACGCCTCTTTTTTTTATCTTAGCTTGAATGTATTTTGAAGTTCCAATAGTTTTAAAATCAAACAGCTTTATACATCAGATTAGAAAAGTGACTAGCTAGAAAGATTAAGTAACTAAAAAAGATTAAGTAACTAAAAAAGTAACTAAAAAAGTAGGTATGTTGAAACCAACTATACCTTGTCTCAGAATAAGAAGGAATGATTCAAATATTGCATCAAAATGGTACATATTTATAAGAGATGTCATTGGTTCTTGCGTAGTATGTATGTGATATCCGCCATATTTTATACCATAACCAAGGCAGAACCTGTGAACATTCTCTTACATTTTTGTTTTGGTTATTATATTTTACTGTGTTACTAGATACAATATGTAAGTTTAAGTACGTCACGAACATTTGTGATGAGGCAGGGCTAAGCAAATCGTTAAATGGACCAGTCATCTCCGAAACACTAAGTAAGATAAATGTATTACTTCCAATATCAATATATTATAAAGGATTGAATAGAAACAGGCGAACTAACATAAAGAACTAATGAACAGACATTTGACTTTACAAAACTTAGATGAATATCTCATCCTCCATCTGTTTTTTTACAAAACAAACTTTTTCAAAGGCAGAAAACAGCTGACTACTATCATAAAATTATAATAATAATAAATAATAATAATTTTTGAAGTAATAATCACGGACTACAGACGTAAAGTGGAAATGCTATGCTATTTAGAAAAAAGAATGTGGGATAAATTAATGGATGATAACGTTCACGTTTGCTATTTGTGTTGAAAACAGTTAGTGACTTATTACTGTCCAGTGAGTCTTACTAATTTCTGTAGCTCATTTTAATATATTCATAACTTTGTTATTATACTTTTGAGATACTTTCATAATAAATTTTAAAAGTCGTTAGTTTACATTTTAATTTATATTTTATAACCAAACCTGACATAAATATCAATAATTTACGATGTTTGCACATACTAATGTCATATTTAAATAATTACTGTGACTTACATATATACCTTTATACGTAAAACGTATATGTATATATGCATGTGTTTGAGATACACACATACATTAAGTGCCATTGTCGATAATCGAACGCACAGACACCGGTGTTTCGACCTATGAGGTCTCATCAGTGTGCGTGGAGATTCTCGACAATAGCTTCAAGACTTAAATCGCTGCCTATGTCATTTTCGCATGTTAAATGTAGTGAGAGTATCACAGCGACATCTAACACCCAAAAGATGACACGGAAAAAGGCGATGGCTTCTGACAGCATGTTCTGCTATACAGAGGCCTGTATGTTAATAGTGTATCTCGTGTAATAGAGCCTTAAGTGGCGTTACCAATCAAAACGAAAATGAAAAGTGTGAACACATAGATGTTAAAACTAACATCAAGCAGTAAATAATTACTGTGACTTACATATATACCTTTATACGTAGAATCTCCACGCACACTGATGAGACCTCATAGGTCGAAACACCGGTGTCTGTGCGGTCGATTATCGACAATGGCACTTAATGTATGTGTGTATCTCAAACACTTGCATATATACATATACGTTTTACGTATAAAGGTATATATGTTAGTCACAGTAATTATTTACTGCTTGATGTTAGTTTTAACATCCATGTGTTCACTCACACTTTTCATTTTCATATTTAAAAGTATATTTAAAAAAAAAAATTATAGGTTCGGCTATAGAGTTTACAATCATCATTTTATTGATATAAATTTACAATTTTTTAAGCAATAGATAAAATTTAAAATTGTTGATCAAGTATCACATTCTCGAGAGTTTAGATGTCATATCAAATTGTTTACTACATTTTAAGTTATGTGTTCCGGGCTTTGGCGGCATATTTGAATCACTCCTTATTTTGAGGGCAGTAGCCATGGACTTACGTGTCCCAAGAACATGCAAGTAAATACATTTTCTTTTTAGAAAAACGGCGTCAGCAAGTTAACAAACCTGTTCAATCTGTGCTTTTATCCGCCAGGCACTTCCAGCATCGACATGTTTATTGATTTTTCTAAACCTTCTTAGTCCCTATCCATCGCAATTATGGCTGCGGACGCTTATAGGATGTTGAATTACATGAGAGCTCCTTAAATAGATACAGATATTCAAATTATCATTGTAAACTGGTACGATTTTCAATATTTCAAGCCTGATACGCGATTATTACTTACGATCGAGTGATTATCTGCTATGATCCAAGTATAAATATTTATTTCCTTATTTGTTTTATGCACTTAAATATAAAATTTCATTGCCCACATTACTGGGATAATAATTTAGAAATTATTTATGGCAGCTCGCGTCATATCTTTCTCAAATTATGATGATAATGTGGCCATCACAGGACTCTCTTATACATATGAACCTTGCAAATTATAGAAAAGTTTTAAATACTTTTATCTTCTTAAAAGAATAAACCTGTAAAATCAAGCTTTAAATACTTTTATACTCGTATTGTACCTGCCTAGAAAGCATGACTTGCGAGATATTCGCAAAAAACTGATTCTTGATAAAACACCTATCTACTTCCGGTAGGAATTTTGGAAAACCTTTTTTAATAAAATTCTTCTCAAATATAATTTTGAGTACGTTTGAATTCTTTATAAATTTGTTTAAACTTAGTAGTTGACGAATTCTTGGTAAAATTCGATTTTTTCACTGAAGTAAATTACTATTTCCGGTCTACTGATTTTCCTGAAAATCTAATCAGATCTTAAGAGGGAGGTTATACTAGCAAATATAACATTTGGAATTGATAGCTATAGCCGTTTGACCGCTATCGTGGTCACACACATACAGAGATACATTTTTTAAAACCACTTTTTCGGTTTCAGGGCACTTCAAAACGTGGACATCACAATATACTACGTATAAGAAAGTAAAAAGTCATCAACTCTACTGGGATACTTATGCTGTTCACTATTAGTAATCGCTAGTGTCAAGTATTGGGAGATCGCAAGTAAGTTTTTATAAAGTGAGTACATCCCACGCATACGGCAGATATGGGAGCTTAAGTCTCAGAGCCCCCATGTAGTTAACTCCTTTGCTCTATGCGTTTGTGTTTATAGCAATATATATATATATATATATATCCAGAAAAAAAGGAAATTACGCGGATACATGAAATAACAAGAAAGAGAATAATAACGGGTAAATTCCGCTTAGTGCAACCGTAGACACGTGTTTCTGACTAATTGGTCGTCATCAGTACGGTGTAGCCAAGGAATAAGGTGGGATATCCTTGGAGATAGAAGCATACACGGAAGACCATCAGGTGACAGACTCCCATTTGCAGCTTCAGCTAGAAGATCCTCAAATTTGAAGACAACAACTAACGTCGCCACGAGGAAGACTAATGTCAACCCGCGTGCCATCCGAGACCCAGGGAAGATAAATCCAGAAAAAAAAAGGAAATTACGCGGATACATGAAATAACAAGAAAGAGAATAATAACGGGTAAATTCCGCTTAGTGCAACCGTAGACACGTGTTTCTGACTAATTGGTCGTCATCAGTACGGTGTAGCCAAGGAATAAGGTGGGATATCCTTGGAGATAGAAGCATACACGGAAGACCATCAGGTGACAGACTCCCATTTGCAGCTTCAGCTAGAAGATCCTCAAATTTGAAGACAACAACTAACGTCGCCACGAGGAAGACTAATGTCAACCCGCGTGCCATCCGAGACCCAGGGAAGATAAATCCAGAAAAAAAGGAAATTACGCGGATACATGAAATAACAAGAAAGAGAATAATAACGGGTAAATTCCGGTTAGTGCAACCGTAGACACGTGTTTCTGACTAATTGGTCGTCATCAGTACGGTGTAGCCAAGGAATAAGGTGGGATATCCTTGGAGATAGAAGCATACACGGAAGACCATCAGGTGACAGACTCCCATTTGCAGCTTATTTCATGTATCCGCGTAATTTCCTTTTTTTCTGGATTTATCTTCCCTGGGTCTCGGATGGCACGCGGGTTGACATTAGTCTTCCTCGTGGCGACGTTAGTTGTTGTCTTCAAATTGGAGGATCTTCTAGCTGAAGCTGCAAATGGGAGTCTGTCACCTGATGGTCTTCCGTGTATGCTTCTATCTCCAAGGATATCCCACCTTATTCCTTGGCTACACCGTACTGATGACGACCAATTAGTCAGAAACACGTGTCTACGGTTGCACTAAGCGGAATTTACCCGTTATTATTCTCTTTCTTGTTATATATATATATATATATATAAATATGAAGAGAATTTTCTTGAATTAGCGGCATTTTAAATTAATTGATGACAATTACGTGATTTTAAGGAAAAGAAACACACCACCCCGAGGACTAACACATATGCATCAGTTTCGGTAACCACTACAACGTGAACACTCGTCAGCCCGGTCTGTAATGTGTTCATTTTCCTATCCTCCGAAATTTGTATATATAGTTTCGGAAACGATCTATGCAAGCATGAGAGATAATTTCTTATCATTCTCATTTAATGAAGGAACCATATTTATTACTATGTTTTCCTTCTACGATATTACTCATGCTTGCATAGATCGTTTCCGAAACTATATATACAAATTTCGGAGGATAGGAAAATGAACACATTACAGACCGGGCTGACGAGTGTCACGTTGTAGTGGTTAACGAAACTGATGCATATGTGTTAGTCCTCGGGGTGGTGTGTTTCTTTTCCTTAAAATCATTAATTATTAAAATAATGCAAGTAATTGTCATCAATTAATTTAAAATGCCGCTAATTCAAGAAAATTCTCTTCATATTTAAATATATACGGCAAAGAAACAAGATTATATGTGTTTAATATATACATTAATCACATATAAAAAATATTAATTGTAATTATCCAGAATGAAATTTGGATTTGTGTTCCAACACAGAGTGCACTGAATGTGCAGTAATATCGTAGAAGGAAAACATAGTAATTAATATGGTTCCTTCATTAAATGAGAATGATAAGAAATTATCTCTCATGCTTGCATAGATCGTTTCCGAAACTATATATACAAATTTCGGAGGATAGGAAAATGAACACATTACAGACCGGGCTAACGAGTGTTCACGTTGTAGTGCTTAACGAAACTGATGCATATGTGTTAGTTCTCGGGGTGGTGTGTTTCTTTTCCTTAAAATCATTAATTATTAAAATAATGCAAGTAATTGTCATCAATTAATTTAAAATGCCGCTAATTCAAGAAAATTCTCTTCATATTTAAATATATACGGCAAAGAAACAAGATTATATGTGTTTAATATATACATTAATCACATATAAAAAATATTAATTGTAATTATCCAGAATGAAATTTGGATTTCTGTGTTCCAACACAGAGTGCACTGAATGTGCAGTAATATCGTAGAAGGAAAACATAGTAATTAATATGGTTCCTTCATTAAATGAGAATGATAAGAAATTATCTCTCATGCTTGCATAGATTGTTTCCGAAACTATATATACAAATTTCGGAGGATAGGAAAATGAACACATTACAGACCGGGCTGACGAGTGTTCACGTTGTAGTGGTTAACGAAACTGATGCATATGTGTTAGTCCTCGGGGTGGTGTGTTTCTTTTCCTTAAAATCATTAATTATTAAAATAATGGAAGTAATTGTCATCAATTAATTTAAAATGCCGCTAATTCAAGAAAATTCTCTTCATATTTAAATATATACGGCAAAGAAACAAGATTATATGTGTTTAATATATACATTAATCACATATAAAAAATATTAATTATATATATATATATATATATATATATATATATATATATAAGTAATCCCGACTGTCCTATTGCTTATTTGATTACATTTTCAATTATACATTGTGATTTGCATTTTATATTTGTCATTGTTTTCTAATTGACAACCAGTTGTCATATTGTTATTACTTTTACTTCATTGTATGCCACTACTACCAAGAATCTTTTGAATTTTTCAATACATTTGTATATTTGGCAAAGAATAGTAATATATTTTATATATATATATATATATATATATATATATATATATGTTATTATGATTTGATAATATGCACATATAAAGCTTCGAAATTGTAGATTTATTTGACTAAGCTTTCTAGAGAATATCGGATTCCTTGCTTCTTACGAAGTTCACACGACGATACGCAATTTAAATTTCTAAATCCGATTTTCCACCCGAAACACTGAGAGTTGATATTTTTCAACTTTACAAACGCTTTTAAAGATTTACTGTGTATATAAAATGTGAAAATGTACTCGAAATACTGCTTATTGATTTTTTTTTATTAATTGCAGGAAGAGAACATGGACAATTAAGAATCTGCTATGGAGCGATTAAGTCACAGTATTTGTTTTGATTTTGTTGCTTTTCTATATATATTCGTTTAATGGAATGAAAGGAAAGGAAACAACGGTTTCAATTCTAACATAGCGTGTGACATATTTGAGTTTTATTGTCACCGTAAATTGAGTAGTAAAAACCCGACATTTCTGTTTATAAGATTTGAAATTGGCTTCTTTTGTACAGTCCTCTGAAGAAATTTATAAGATTCTTTCTTATTACACCATAAAAAAGAAATATTAGTTATTCAACCTGTTTACTACATTTTTTTAATATTTATAATATAATTATTCTAGTAATTTCGGAAAATTAAGCATCTAAGCAAAAGATAAATAAATAAGCAAGTTTGATATAATTACCAATGTGGAAAATTGAATTGACTGTATTGCAATTATTTCTGTAACCATTTTGCTTGCAATATTTTGTGATAACTACTGCAATCAGCTTATGGCTTCCGACGAATGCATGGGTCAATAAATACAATGTTGGTAATACCTGCAACTGAAAGTAACAAAAGAAGTTTCTCAGGCAGCTTGTTTAGTGGGCGATGTAAAAGTCTAAATAATAAATTCTATGTTAGGTTTCCACTAGCAGCACCCATCGCCAACTTAGTAATGGAACTATAAATCAATCAAAAAACAACACATCACCAGGATTTGATAAAATAACAACAGCAATAGTTAAAAGGAAGAAAGACGTACTATCACCAATTTTGACCAAATGAATTAACAACGTTATACATGACGGAGAATTCCCCGAATATCTAAAAAAAACTATTATTGTGCCCATATACAAAAGAGGCAACAAGCTGAACATAGAAAATTATCGTCCTATCTCCTTACTATCTACACTGAACAAAATGTTAGAGAAAAGCTTACAAATTCTATTGTCTGATCATCTATCAATGAATAAAATTGTGGACTCGAACCAATATGCTTTCCAGAAGAACTCCGGTACAACATCTGCAGCAACAGATTTTATAAATGTAATTAAAGAAAAGTGGCAAAGGGAAACATAGTAACAGCACTATACATAGACACGAAGAAAGTATTCGATACAATATCCAAAACCAAACTTGTCGAAAAATTGCAGAGCGTAGGTATAAAAAATACAGAGCAAAAAATAATTGAAACTTATCTAATGAATCGTCCACAAAAAACAAAAATAAACAAAGTCGAAAGTGATGTACGTTTTGCCTAATACGGAATACCACAGGGAGGGGGGGGGGGGGGAACTTACCACCACTACTTTACATAGGTACTGTATACCAATGATTTATTTGAACTACCACTCCATGGCAAAATATACGGATACGCAGACGACTGTATTATATACAGTAACAAAAACCCCCACATGATAGAAAACCAGACTGATAATGATATGAAGCAAATAGAAGAATGGTGCTTTAACAATTTAATAGCAATAAACGAAGATACGAAAAGCTTTATGATATTCTCAAATAAAGCACAAAAACCAAAACCAGATATACAACTTAAAGGCAAAAAAATCCATCAAAGAAAACAAATAACTTACCTAGGGTTAGAAATCCAAGAAAACCTAAAGTGGGACGGTCATGTCCAAAACCTTGTCAAAAAGAACTCAAAAGCAATAGCTGGAATATATGAAATTAAAGATATAATACCACCAAGCATGAGACCGGCAATATACCACGTCATGTTTGCATCTCATATGAATTACCTCGTTAATATATGGGGCCAAACAACGTCAAAAAATATAAAAATATTACAGCGGCAACAAAATAGATTCATAAAGATAATATATCGACTAAATAAAAGAACTCCAACAGCACAACTATATAATATCACTGGAATACCAAATATTGAGAAACTTATAAGATTTAAAAATATATTACTGATACATAAAATAGAGAAGAGACTAATCAAAACAAAAATAAAACTACAAACTAACAATGAAATATGTACATAACTACCGAACGAGAGGACACACACACATAAGAGCAAAAAAGCACAGAATAGTAAGATGCGTACAAATACCCACAGCAGAAGCGATAAAGGACTACAACAAATTAACAACAAAAATAAAAAACATGGACCACCATAACACAGGAGGAGTAGTATACGAGTACTATATTAATTAAAACCACAAAACTGACAAAATTATATCAAAAAGCGACAATAGCTCAGTAATAGTCACTTTTACAGTATTAACGTCTGACATGTTTTTGATGTGAAATTTAATCAGAAATTCAAAAATGAAATAATATACAGGCTGTTCATTTGAAAAAAATGACTTTTTTGCAAAAACTAACAAAAGCATATCAAAAAACGACAGTAGCTCAGTAATAGTCACATTTAAAGTATTAACGTCTTACATGTTTCTGACATGAAATTTAATAAACAATTCAAAATTGAACTTATATACAGGGTGTTCCATTCAAAAAAAAATTGACTGTTATACAAAAACGTGTCATATAATTTTAATCCAGTTTTCCGAAAATTCAGTTAGTAATTGCAAAAAAATAAAATATGGTTGTATTAGGCCCTTTCATTATAAACAACTGTACCAAAAATTGTTTTCATCTTCGTCGTTTTCGAGAACTCTAATTTTATAAAAACATTGAATTTTTCAGAAAAATGCTAATAAGTCAAAAAGCTTAGATTTTTGGCCTATAGTATCTTATAACTTTTTGCCTAAAAATTATGCTGGGAATACAAAAATGCAATAATATATAGGGTGTTCCATTTAAAAAACTATAACTATGGTCAGCCACCAAGTTATGGAACACTCTGTATAATACAAAATATTTTTAAAATGTGCTCCTCATGAACAGCTATCACAAGGGAAAAACCGCTTCGAAATATCTTTACTCATAAAGGCATAATCGGCCTTACCCGCTTAGATGACTCACCCTGTATATACCTTTCTTCAATTTCATCCTTACTTTAGGCGTTGATTGAAGGAATATATAAAGATGCGCAACGCTATAGTAAAATTGCGTGTCTTTCCGTTAAGTCGTCCCGCAAACCCCTTGCTGAGAAACATCATCGCTGTCTCGAGCTGTTCCGAATCTCGGACCCAAACGACTGATGCATCGCTATAGATCTCGGACCCAGTTTTGGCTACGCTCAGTGTTATGTAGTTGCGCATCTTTATGTATTCCTTCAATCAACGCTTTAGGTTTGTGCTTGTGTTGCGTATTAGTATAAATCAAAACTAATAAAACAAATAATTTTATTTTAATGATATGATGTCAGGTCGTATAAATGAATGTATATATCAATGTCTAGTAAGAATGTGCAAAGGCTATACTATGGGTTTTATATTTTTCTTTTAAAATGTTTTATATTTTTTGTTATTTTCGTTTGGTATACGTTTTATCTATACGTTATTAAATACTTTGAACGTCTATATACAGATATGCAAATGGGAAAAATCAACCAAGACCAATCACAGAAAATTAGAGAAGATTTCCTAACTTTTGACCCCGTTTATGACGTTACTGGTGCACACTTTTCGAGACCTTGCCAAGTTTAGTGCTTGACTTGAAGAAAATAAGTGGTCAAGGATACGATGGTGCTGCCACGATGAGAGGGTAATGCAAAGGAGTACACGCTTCTATCAAAGAAAAACTACTACTAGGCTTGTATATAAATTGTTCTTCAAATAACAACAAAATTTGTGTTTGTCGGATGCAAGTAATTCTTCTATAAGAAATTGTATGGGCGTTATCAAAGAAATCCGCGAATTCTTCCCCATGTCAGCCAAAAGAGCTGAAATACTGAACTCAATGATTACTGACTGTTGCCCTAAACAGAAAAAAAAAAAGAAACTTATTTCACTATGTGAAACACGATGGGTGGAAAGGCACAACTCGGTGTTTTTATTTAAAGATATTTTAGAACCTCTCTCTTCTGAAAATAGAAGATCAAGTGGCTCAGTACTTAAGGCACATGCTATAAGTAGTTCTATCAGTCAATTTCAATTTCTTATCAATCTATTTCTTTTGAGCCGTATTCTGTGAACTAAACATAACACATCTGAGAAGCTTAAAAAAACATAGATCTTAGCTAAGCCATGGCGAATGTTACAAGTGTCTTAGATCTGCTATCGAAACAAAGGGTAAATGCTAACAACAATTTTGAAACTCTGTATGCTCAAGTAGAAGAATTCGCTCCAAAAGTCGACATTGAAGAAGATATTTCAAGCGTGTGTCGTCCTCAAACAGCCCGCAACAACGTCCCTAGAAGAATACTATCGACGAGCTGTTTATGTACCTGAGTTTAAGGAATTTTGTAAATCACTGAAGGAACGCTTTGAATATCACAAGGAATCAGTTGCATCCGTACAACACATACTTCCAGAATTTTGTACCAAAACATATTTCTCTTCATTAGAAACTGCTCTCAATTTCTACGAAAAGGATTTGTCACTTAAAGATGTTGTGCAAAGTGAATTTATGTTGTGGAAAGAAAAGAGGAGTCAGGAAAAATATGAAGATCTTCCCAAAACAGCCATTAGTTCTCTAGAAAAGCAATTGATGGTAGGTTATTTAAAATTTTTGTTTAATCCTTTTGACACTGGCTTTAAAATGGTTTATATTAATTATGTACATACAAATATGTAACAACAGAAATTAAAGAACAGGATAAAATACAAAGACAATTAACCAAAGCATGAAAAAAGAACTTGATGGTTAATATTTGAAACTTCAGTTAATTTAACTGACATTAACTTGCGAGGATATACATATACGTTACAATAGAGACAATATTGTCAGATGTCTTGTGAATGATATTACATTTGTGAATATTTAATGAAAGTTTCCTCGCTCTGTTCCATTCTAATATATTTAGAAGATTGAATTAAAGCAAACTCCGGGAAATTGTTACCAATATTTTATCTATAATGTTACGTTTATGTGTGAAATTAAATACAATTAATTTAAATATAGGTACATTAACTATTTGTTAATTCCAATAATTATTAGATATTTAATTAGGGCCAGTAAATTTTACATTCATGCATTGAGCGCTAATATTTCAGTTTAGTATTGTGTCCGGTTCATAAAGATAAGCTTTTGTGTATTATGTGCAGCCAAACAATGGCCAGAAACAAACATTACTATAACGCAGAAATAGACATATTGCTGTGACCTTCACATTGTTGAAAATAATAATCTTAAGAATTAATTTAGTTATTAAAAAAGAGTACTAATTCTATTTAAAAAGAAATTATTTAAAGTTAGTTCAAAACAAATATATTTAAGTAGAATAGGTTGTCAACATTTAAGGACAAACTCCTTTATCAAAATATATAAATTGTTGGTATACATTAGTTAGGTAAATATAAATATTAGGTATAATACGAACACTAAATAAATCAATGCACTTTATTCTTGTAGAAAGGACAAGCACGAAATATGCTTTGAGTATAAACCTACAGAACCTAATTTTACACAAAGCGTTAGAACAGCTTTAAACATTTTAAGAAATGTACCATTATTATAATAATGGTATTGAGAGAGAGAGAGAGCGAGAGAGAGAGAGAGAGAGAGAGAGAGAGAGAGAGAGAGAGAGAGAGGAGAGAAAGAGAGAGAGAGAGAGAGGGAGAGAGAGAGAGAGTAATGTTAAAGGATGGGACAATAAAAAGAGTAAATCAAATGCTATTAAGTTATATGAACAAGGTGAAACCTGGTGTGCTCCAGAAGATAATACGGTTTTAAAGAAGAAATATAAATTTAAATATGAATAATGGTACTAATTCATAAGAAAGATTCTAATAATAACACTTAAAATATAGCAAATACCTGTATTTTATAAAAAAGGATATGAACAAGATATTTCTAGTAAGAAAAAAATCTTGTGTAAATAATAATATAAGTTTAAAAGATACTTGTTAGTTCTTGTATACGTAGCTTAAGGCTTTCAAAGGCACTGGAAATGGTCATGTGTGGTTTAGATACCTGCGAGAGAAAGATATAATGTTAATGTAACTTCAATAACAAACAATTTGAAGCGTCGCCATTAGTGTGCGACTGTCAAGATGATCTATGTGTGAGGTGACTGTCAAGATATCTAGGTGTGAGTGTGACAACTTAAAGGAAGGAACAAAAATTTTACCATGAACGTATTTGAAAAAGATGCCAACTTAAAAATTAATTGAATAAGAGAGGCGCTAAAGCGGCGATCGTCTTTAGTCGAAATATATAAAAAGGGCAAAACGTGATACGACTTGCAGATTTAAGGTTTGGAATTTGAATTGATAAGACGTAAATTTTATATAGCGAAAGTCCGTTACAATATAATAAAGTGAAAGTAGGGCATATAAGCACTGCTTATTAACTCACAATTTCATAGTTTATATATTAAAGGTTTAAAATTTAAGTTTTCAGTTTAGTTTTCCTTTTTAAACGAATTTATTCAATTAATTTTCTTTTCTCGTTATTAATATTGATTAATTAAGATGGAGGATATCAATAAAATAGAATTCGTTCGACTGTATGATCGAATGAAGTAAGTCATGATATAAAAATATTTTAGTTTATTGGGTATCAAATGAATATTCTCTTGATTACTAATTGTGTTTACTCATTCCGAATAATAAATAAATTTAATAGTGTTGAACATGCTAAAGGTACTATGTGAGAATATTTGCCTTTAGTGGATTGTCGGGCATTAGTAAGTATTGAATAGTCACTTAATTAAAGATTCAAATAAATTAATACGAATATGCGGGGATGTTTTTGATGGGCAAATGCTAAATAGCTAGAGGTACAATGTGAGAATGTTTGCAGCTAGCAGTAAGTATAAACCAATTTCAAAGCATTCACGTAGCAAGATTCTAGATTACTAAAACACTATGTGAGAAAGTATGTTTTGGTAAAATAGTGACGACATCGTATTAATAAAAAAAATAACAAGAATCAAAAACATTTTTTTAAAGTTAAAAAAACAGGGTGAATAATCATTCAACTATCATTATATATAAGTATACTGTATGACATGGAAACTGCAACACCAAGAAGGGGGTGCGGATTTTTTGACCAAACTTGGTAGAAACGTATAACTAGTCAAAGGCAATAATTGATTAAAATTTCAAAGAAAAAAAACAAAAGACTAACACAATTTAACATAATTTTTATTAATAATGTGTTGAACCGCCCCTATTAGTGTCACACTCCCTCACTCTTCGTGGCATTGATTCGACTAGGTGGTCGATATCCTCTTGGGGTATGGTGTCCCAAGCAACCTGTAATTCATGCCGGAGAGCTATTAGTGTCTGCGGGGGATTGGCTAAATTCATAAGTTTTCGTCCCATAATGTCCCACACATGTTCTATTGGCGAGAGGTCGGGGGATTTGGGTGGCCATGGCAAGATATTGACATGAGCCTCTTCCAAGCGATTTATAGAAATTCTCGCTACGTGGGGAGGGGCATTATCCTGCTGGAAAAGTGGGTCTTCGAGCGTTTGAAGATATGGTAGAATATGGGGTTCTACCACCTCATCAATGTAACGCTGGGCGTTCATGGTGGTTTGGATGAACACCAATTGAGACCTACTCCCATATGCTATAGCACCCCATACCATAACACCCACTGCTCGATGCACATGCCTTTCAACGGAAAACTGAATATCACGACGTTCCCCACGTCTTCGTCTGACCCTCATACGGCCATCATGCATCCCTAGACAAAATCGAGATTCATCACTGAATACCACCCTGTGCCACTCCACGTTCCAGTGCAGTCGCAATCTACACCACTCCAAACGTTGCTGTCGGTGTTGAGCCGTAAGTGGTAACACAAGATGTGGACGATAAGATTGTAAGCCGAAACCCCTAATTCGACGATAAACGGTTCGAAGGGTTACAGGACGACCAATATTACCTAACCACACGTCAGCAATTGATCTGGTACTGGAAAACCTGTCTCTTAGTGCCATTAAGCGAAGGCGGCGCGGCGGTCCTGTATCTCATTAGTTCTTCTTCGGCCTCCGGTTCCTCTTTGGCGTCTTTCCTGACCTTCCCTAGCCCATGATTGATAACAGCGCATAATGGTGGATTGGTTCCGGTTAAGGCGATTTGCAATTTCCCTGTATGAAAAACCACCTTCTCGCAAACCAACAATTCGACCTCTGTCGAATTCGCTTAATTGGCGATAATTTCCACGTTGCCGCACTCTAGGCATAATAAAACTCTTTAAACACGTTAAACAAAGGTATAATAAGACAAAACCGTTGAAATTAATTTCAAACAAACAATTAATACACCACACATTAATGTCAGCGAAAACTGAATGAAGTGTCAGATGTGTCATGACCACTTGATCTATCGCAACAAAATTTTAATCAATTATTGCTTTTGACTAGTTATACGTGTCTACCAAGTTTGGTCAAAAAATTCGCACCCATTCTTGGTGTTGCACTTTCCATGTCATGCAGCATATTTCACACACATTATGACTCTAAAGAGAGTATAAATGTTTTTCAATTGTAACAAAAGTTTATGAAATTATGATACCATTAACAACCATTTTTTTAAAATGTAAATATATTTTTAATATGAAATTTAATGTGAATAGCACTATTCATATGGCGAACTGCAACATCTGTTGTTTACTCGAAAACGACAATAAAAAAAGCCGATTAAAAAAAGAATTTATGAGTAAAATCCTTTCTTCATCGGCGTAGGTAGAAGTGTGAGGGATTTTTATATTTTATTATATTTACCTTATATTTCGGAAGATAAATAAAGTTATATATGTATATACCTATTAATACTTACATTAGTTTCGTTTTTTCATTGTTTTGACTGATAACTACATACTTCGTAATTTTTGTAATAGTTCCTGTTTAATACCGTTTCATTGAATCTAGTTCTCCCAATTATCTTGATGGAATTGTATACTGAATTTCGTTAAGTTTCAATAACATACACATACATTTTAAGTTATCATTTATTTATCGTGAAACAATGCAGTTGATGCGGAAACAATTGCTAAAACCATTGACGAGAATTTGTACAAAATGCTTCATTCGGACGACAGATACAGGGAAAACATACTTTTATTTGTTAGTGACAGTGCTGCATGTTAAGAACAGGCAGACTATTAAAGGAAACATATCCTTATATGCTGCATATTACTTGTGTGGCACATGCTCTCCACAGAATCTGTGAATATCATCAGAGACAGGTATCCGGAAGTTGATAGACTTGCATCCGCTTTTAAAAAAGTTTTCAGAAAAGCACCATCGAGAGTAGCTCTTTGCACAGAAAAACTTCCATCCTTGTCTCTGCCTCCCTCGCCAATAATAACTAGATGGAGAACATAGTTGGAAGCTACTAGTTTTTATGCATATAATTTCAATAGTTTACAAAATGTCGTTACATGTTTAAATGATGGTGCTCGAAGTCTTTCTGAGTGTAGGGAACTAACACAAATCCCAAATTTAAAAAATCAGCTGTTATTCCTTCAAGAACACTTTGGAAATTTGCCTAAACTAATCACATATTTTGAAAATCGAAATCTCAAATTAAAAGATAGATTAACCACATTAGATGTGGCTATTAATAATTTCAAAAGTATTCCAAGTAACTTCGGATGTGGCCTTCGGCAAAAGTTAGACGCAGTTTTTAATAGAAATCCAGATATAATAACATTGCGGCAATTATGTACGGGGACAATGACACAAAATCTAACTGCTAAATACTCTGAAATAAAAGAATATTTCCAGTACGCACCTATAACCACTCGCGATATAGAAAGGACGTTTTGTATGTACAAGGACTTCATTCAAAGAGAACATATTACAGAAGAGAACCTTGAGAAAGTATTGCTAGTAAATATTAATACTCCTTTACTCGACTTGAACTACGAAATGAACAAATAATAAGGTATTTTGTATTTTATAGATTACAATCCACTTGTTATCCAATTATATAAATAAAATTAATACCTTTTTAAAAATATAACATTTCAATAGTGCGTCCATGGGCGATGAGTCATCAACCTTTCGTGTCCGCTCTGTAGTCATTAGTAATGAGTGTTTGGCCTAAGAACTGATTGTTATGACTCATTACAATCAGTTCTTAATGAGTCATAACAATCAGTTCTTAGGCCAAACCCTACTGCACTTTCGCCCTGCTGTAGAAGTACATATAACCAGGCGAAATAAAAGTGACCTAAGAACTGATTGCGGTGGTTTCAAATTACTGCACCTATTAGTGACGTCAAATCCTTCAGAGCTGTGACGTCACAGGCATTTTTTTTATTGGAATACTATACTTTCTTATAAATTTGAAGATAGTACTAATAAAAGCCTTTTCAATCAGTATTTGAGATTTTTACATTTTTACGTTCCAACAACAACAACAATTATAAAAACGTCAGAGTTTACTGACTGTTTTTTGATCAAAGCAAAATTACTATTTTTCTTGTATTCTACTATCGTCAGTTAATTAATTTTAGTGAAACAAATAACCAAGTGTGAACTTTCTTTTACCTTTATTATTTAATATGTTTCACCAAGTGCCTAGCGAGACCTCAATCAATTAAATTTACAATATTTTGAAAGAGTATATCTGAACGGAAATTAGAAATATTATACCTGAAACTTTAAACAACGTTAAAAAGAGTTTTATTTTAGATTAGGAGTTTGCCAACAAGTGAATGGAAAACACAGAATCACACACGAATCTAAAGTAAATTATAATCCTATTATTTAATACTTTTCTTTTGCTTTTTTGTGATGTTGACTGACAGTATCCCAAAATGTGATTGCTTTAAAAACAATTGCAGATAAGGATATCAAATAGGATTTGTACAAAGGCTGTTAAGAGTACTATCCAAAACTAAAACAAAAATTATTGCAGTACATTACAAAGAATAAGTGTGACGTCATAGTCAAAAAATAGGTGACGCCATGAACAATTAAAGCAACATAAATAAGCATTATGAAAAATAAAAATTGACATATTTCAGCGTTTTCGACAAATGTCATTAGTTTCTGTCATAAATAGTTTTCACACTTTAAGTATATATATATTGAAATTCTTAGCCAATATACAAGATATTTATTTAAATTTGTTATCATAACTTAGAGGCTATTTTGATTAAGTAATAACAAAAGTAACCATTCGGAAAGTAAGACAAATAAGAAGACTCATTGGAAAACCTTTGATTTATAAAAACTGATATCCAACAATATTACAAGGCAACTATGCCGACTTATGTGTTTAATGATAAACATAGAAAAACGCAAACGCAAATAGTGTAATTAAAAGTGAATTTGTAAACATTTAATATTATTTTTTATGTAGTTTCACTAAAAGACCCAATTTATAGCATTTAATAATATTACACAAATAATATCGACGCGAATTGTGTAATTAAATCAAATAATTGTATAAAATTTAGGAGTAGAGCAAACGCATACAATTCATGTGGGTCAATCAGAAGATCCAGATTTATCTTAGACGACATCTAATCTCATCACACGTATAATACCGATTATATGTCAAAGATATTACAATGCAGAATTGTGTAAATCAACCGCGAACGTGTTAATAAGAGGTGTAGTAGCCAAAGACATATATGTTTCAGGCTTATTTGGTTTCATCAGTATGGTATAACAAAGAAGGTGTCTTAATTAGCATAATATGTATAAATTACCTTAAGAATCCATTAATGTCAAAAGTGTAAACAACAGTAGTTAGTATGCATGCAGTATTTGCGTCAATATTATTTGTGTAGTGGCATTAAATGCGGTATATGATAAATTTGCATCTTTTAACAAAACTACATAAATAATAGCGGCTGTTCTATGTT
Organism: Amphimallon solstitiale; assembly: GCA_963170755.1. NCBI lineage: Eukaryota > Metazoa > Arthropoda > Insecta > Coleoptera > Scarabaeidae > Amphimallon > Amphimallon solstitiale. The sequence continues at coordinate 45,446,039 of OY720684.1, read as the reverse complement.
AAATGTTTACAGTTTCACTTTTAATTACACTAATCGCGTTTGCATCTTTCCATGTTTATCGTTAGATACATAAGTTAGCATTGTTGCGGTATAACGTTGTAGGATATCGTTTTTGAACACTTTCATATTCGTCATCTAAGGTAAATCTATACTCTGTTTTTTAATTCCGCGGACCACCTTTAAATTTTAGCGATAAAAGTGGGAAATTCATTGGTTCATTTCGTGCCCAAATGACAGTTATTAATTTTATTAACTGTCATTTCTAGTTATTTGCACTTTGTATATTTTTCACGCTTTTTTTCTACTCTTTTTTTCTCTGTGTATACCACCAAAACAGTTCTTTTTAAAACTCCTAGATCGTTTACTTAGTATCTACCATAATATACTATGGACCCATGTCGAGTACAAGTAGAAACCTACCTATTTCTCCACCGAGGAATCGCGGCCGTTTTGGTTACTTGCCTCTTATTGAAAAGCAAAAAATTCTCAATACAATAAGAAGCTGAGAATTGAAAATACAAAAAAAGTACAAGGGAAATACCATAGTATATAGCGTCCACAACAGGTAATATTGTATTTTCTTGATTATGTGTTATGTTTCTGAAGTTACCCATATTCTATGATTCCAGGTGTTGCAAGAAGTATAGTTTTTAAAGTTATATATATATACAGGCTGTCTCTAAAAGGTGCGGAAAAAACGCTACCACACATTTCTGAGGGCGATCTAACCCAACTTACCTCAGTCCAAAAGTGGATGCACCATTGCATTGAATTGCCACAAGAATAACACCCAAATTACAGAAGCATATGTGTCCATATACGGAATGAATTCTTTATATCCAGATTACTCATAAACGGCTGCTCCAATCAACTCCTACCAGGTATACCTTTTCTAGGTAAAAAACATTGGAGAATAAGAATTTTTATTTAAAAGTTAAATACAGTGTGTCTCAAAAAAGTTATTACGTTTTAAATGGATACAATATGCCGCAGGTGGCGCCCTCTACATTTTGCAATGAAAATGAGAGCAGATTTAAATTTTTTACCCCACAAAACCCCCCCTACCCAAATATTGTGACAATATACCAATTATTACAGAAATTATTTATAAAAAACTAAAACCAAATTGAACTTTTGACACCCTGTATCTCCGAAAGCATCCACTTTTGGACTGAGATAAGTTGGGTTAGATCGTCATATTTTGCCCTCAGAAATGTGTGGTAGCGTTTTTTCCGCACCTTTTAGAGACACCCCAGTATATATATTTTGTATCATATATTTGAAATTCAGGCTTTGTAATATTTTACCAAATAAAATCAAAAAATTGTAGCTGCTTATTTTTAAAATTTCTATTGACTGAGTTACAATTAAAACACATATTCCCATATACCGGGTGTCTGTTTAAGCTCGGCCACCGGCCGTATCTCGGCAAACGTTTATCGTACAACCTCGCGGAAAAAATCTTGATAGTAAAATGGATGACGAAAATTACAACTAAAATATTTTTAAGTTTCCAAAATAATCGCAAGGGGGTGCAATTCTCAAGATAAATTAAAAATTCGAATATTTTTCATTAAATTCTAGATTAAGATAGATTGAAAATCTTTCTAGCAAAATTTTTAGACGTTTTTATACAACTTCCATTTGAAACTTTTTGATCTAACTCCCATACGAAGGGAAGAGGGGAGGGTGGTATGTCTGCGTACAAAAGGCGGTATAATTTTGGTTTGCACAAACGGATTTTAATGTTTCTGGGCTCATTAGATAGAGAATCTTACAAATAATTGAAGGACATGTAGCACGAAATTACGTGGTCAAAGAAAATAACAGGGGGCGCTGTTGTCAATGTATATATATTACTTGTTTTTTCTTTGAAATCTTAAATGGAACGGCATATTTTTAATATAGTAATATTGAAGCACATAAAAAACTGAAGAGAATGATGAAAACCGGAAGTTGCTACCTTTTTTCTTGACGAAAATATAGTCATACGAAGACAATCCAAAAAAAATAAACAATTTTTAATATAAATTTATTTATTTATTGTGAGTAATAACTTTATTTTAATTTTAAGTGTCACTAGACAGTGTATAGTTCGCTTTCACTTGAATTTTCATCAGAGTCTTCCATAAATGTATTTATTTCAATCTTCTCACCGATTTTTTAATTCTTGCATATGTTACATTAGATTCTCTTCTTAAATCTTTTTTAAATTCTCTAGCTATTTTTAAATTTCATGCCTTGCCTTTTTAGACATTGAAATGAAATAATAATAATAATAATAATAATAGTAATAATAATAATATTAATAATATATCTTTATCACCCAACTAATTTAGGTAGATCTAATTATAGGAAAACAGCAAAAATTATTTCCATAACTCATGAACGAAGTAGACAATAACGAGAAAAAAAACAATATAACATAATGCATTAGTTATAATCAAATCATTTAGTCATTAGTAACGAAAGGGTACACAAATTGATATCTAAATCATCCCCGCCTAAAATGAAAGTAAATAAAAGAACCTATTATATACCTAAACATAAATAAGAAAATATATTGACCAAGTAATATAAAGGAAAAGAAAATATATTTAAATCAGAAAATACAAAAAAAAACAAGAAAAAACTTTAACTTAACAAATGTTCAAAGTGTTCACCTTCATTTTCAATACACGTTTATTTGTCGATTAGTAGAGAGCAGAGTTACTTCCATTTCGGAGGCAGCAATTGTTGTACTCGACTTTTTGTGATAAACATGTCTTTTATTCTGCCCCATAAATAAACATCAAGAACATCTGGCAAGGTGAATAAAAACTCAATAATATCTTCTTTCGGGATAGTTTAGGGAATATTTCCCCGAAGCAAGAATGCATTTTCAAAGCATTGAAATTACATTCTGATCATGTCATAAGCTTTAACGTTAGAATACGACATTTTACAAACTTAATAATTATGTGCAGGTGTCCAAAAAGGCTTAATTTGCTAAATACGTACAAAAAGTTTAACTACAAGTAACACTAATATCTTTGCATTTCGATTTTCATGGCCTACCTTGGAAATCTCATCATAATGTAATTTACGTAGTATCACTGTGCATGCTATGTTGTATGATGAAAATTTAAAAAAAAAGCAAACTACACTGTTCACTATTATTATTTTATTTCATTGTTGGAGGGGATAAGAAATGATATTTAAAAAATAATATCTAGAGTATTTAAAAACATTTAAAAGGAGAATATAACGTAACATATGGAATGAAATAAAAAATCGATAAAAGGATTGAAATAAATACATTTAGCGAAGAGTATGATGAAATTTCAAGTGAAAACGTACTATATATACACTGTCTAGAGATCCTATTAAAATTAAAATTAAATTATTACTCCCAATAAATATATAAATTTATATTTAAAGTTTTATTTTTCTGGATTGTCTTCGTATGACTATATCTTCATCAACAAAAAAGGTAGCAACTTCCAGTTTTCATCATTCTCTTCAGTTTTTTATGTGCTTCAATATTACGATATTAAAAATATACCGTTCAATTTGAAATTTTAAAGAAAACACAAGAAACATACATACATTGAGAACAGCGCCCCCTGTTATTTTCTTTGACAACCACGTACTTTCGTGCTACATATCCTTCAATTCTTTGTAAAATTCTCTATCTAATGAGCCCAGAAACATTAAAATCCGCTGGGGCAAACCAAAGTTATACCTACTTTTTTACGCAGACATACCCCCTCCACTCTCCCCTTCGTATGGGAGTTAGATCAAAAAGTTTCAAATGAAAGTTGTATAAAAACGTCTAAAAATTTTGCTAGTAATTTTTTTAATCTATCTTAATCTAGAATTTAATGAAAAATCATCGAATTTTTAATTCATCTTGAGAATTGCGCCCCCTTGCGATCATTTTGGAAACTTAAAAATATTTTTGTTGTAATTCCCGTCATCCATTTTACTATCAAGATTTTTTCCACGAGGTTGTACGATAAACGGTTGCCGAGATATGGCCGGTGGCCGAGATATGGCCGGTGGCCGAGATATGGCCGGTGGCCGAGCTTAAACAGACACCCGGTATATTAGTCATCCTAAGAGAAAAAGTACTGTTGAGTTGGTCCTTTCCAAGCATTCTTACTCTAAATGTATGGATATTTTAGTGCTCATCTGAAAATGTGTTTCATAATTATACCGTGTCAAAACGTATACCGACATATATATACAAATATTGCTGTTCAGAGAGCTGGTGTAAATCGACAATTTCGTTAAATGTTTCATACGACTCGATGGGAAGTACAGCAGCAGCATAGGACAGTTTGCATAACGTGATAACATTGAAATAGATCTATCTGTAAGGGCAGGGATGCGCATTCGATATTATTCTGCAGTAGTTTACTGAAGAATTTCACACTCTAGTGGTTTTGTTTGGTCGTTGGTGATTGCATATTTAATTAGTTTGTAATGTCAGCCACGTTTGACTCAAATGTGGGCCATTTCCAATTTTAATATTCCTAGCAAATTTTAAATATAGCCCTTAATTTGATTAGCTGATACTTTACGCACAAGTATGTAGATGACTTCTCTTATATGTAATAACTAAGCTTCGGATAAATATTCATTTGCATAACTGCATATTCTAATGCATAATTAAGTCATTTTTGGGTTGAAGTGCATATTTTAGTCATTTTCAGTTTTATATACATATTTCCCAGTTAACATTTTTTTTTAAACATAATGTAATGGTTTTTATGGGTCCGAAAAATAATAAATAATTCACTCACTATTTATTTTTAAAAGTCTATATTTAAAACACCAAATAAAAATATAATTGAAAATGAAATTAAAGAACACTCTTGAAACAAACGAACTATATATAAACTAAATTCATTAAAACTATAATTATTGAATCACAGTAACACAAAATTCTATTTATGTAAAATTTATCTAAGAATATTTATGTGACAGATTTATGTAAGAGTATTTATTTGGTATTTACATAATCGACTCTGAACGAATGAAGGAATGCTTTTCCCGTCCGGCTGCCTTTTTATAGAAGTCCTATTATTTTCGAATTACATTACATAAACAAATCTAATAGAACCGTTACCGTCATTCGAAAATATATTTGGTAAATCCCAAACAGTTTTTATGACCGATTATCAGGTACCCAACCCGCAAGGAGTGGAATATTCCATAACTTTGTTTTTTGATTTTGAGAAGCGAATATCCCAGTGATAAAAATGCCGAAAGAAACACGATCAGTTAGCGCAATTTTAAACCAATTTGTCAAAGACTTCAGCGATTTTACAACTGATGGAAGTGTACTGTTTTGTAAATACTGTGAAGTGAGTGTAACAGTAACGAAAAAATGCCAAGTGACGCAGCAATTACAAACCAGTAAGCACCAAAAAAAGAAGAACCGAAGCTTAGGAAGTAAACAGCAGATGTTAGTACCAGCTATATTAAAACCTGGTCCCAGTCGTTCACCATTTAACGAGGAATTGTGTGGAGCTCTAATTTCTGCGGACATACCGTTGGCGAAATTAAAAAATGAAACATTTAAAACTTTTTTGGAAAAACATACCAAGCAAAATATTCCAGACGAATCTACACTGCGAAAAACCTATGTTCTGCCATTATATAACGCCACAATACAAAAGCTGCGGGAAAAAGCTAAAGATAAAAATATTTGGGTTTCTTTAAATGAAACAACGGATGTAGAACAAAGAAGCATAGCAAGTTTTGTTTTTGGTATTTTGGGAGTTGAAGAAGAAAGAAATAAATCGTATCTGTTAACAATGAAAGTGTTGGAAAAAGTGAACCATACAACAATTGCCACATTTTTCAATGATGCACTAACTTTTTTGTGGCCAAAAGGCATTTGCTACGAAAAAGTGCTCGTTGTGTGTACGGATGCTGCTCCATACATGTTTAAAGCAATGAGTGGTTTGAAAATACTTTATTCAAAAATGACTCACGTTACATGTGTGGCGCATGGCTTACATCGAGTGGCCGAATTAGTGCGCTCCGTTTATCAAATGTAAATTTGTTAATATCATCGACCAAGAAAGTGTTTTTAAAAGCACCTTCTCGCGTTGCCAAGTTCAAAGAAATTACTGTTGGTGGGATTCCACTTCCGCCGTCCCCGATTCTTACAAGATGGGGCACCTGGATTGAAGCTGCAAGCTATTACGCTCAACATTTTGAGCTTATTGCCCCTATTGTGAACGATTTCGATCTTGAAGAAGCGAAAAGCATAGGAGGGTGCTCAAAACGCTTTAACACAAAGAGGATTGCGCGAAGATTTGATTTTCATTATATTAAATTTTACTTGTATTTCCGAGGCTATTTTGAAATTGGAAACCAAGGGACTTCGTTTAGAAAACAGCATACAAATTGTTGAAAATGTTTTTGATAAGTTGAGTAAATTAAAAAATTGTAGTTTTGCAAAAAAAAAAAATGAGGAAACTGCTGTTGCTCCCAGTAATTTAAATCTCACTGACATGGTGGATTTATCATTCGCTTCTATTGTATCATGTGACGTGGAACGATGTTTTTCAGAATTTAAAAATATTTTAGGTGATAATAGGCGTAAATTTGTATTTGACCATTTATTACATCATGTCATAGTGAAGTGTAATAGTAAAAATCTGTAAATTTATTGTAAATAGACCAATATAACCTTTAAAAAATGTTTTATTTAAATCTGATAAACGATTTTTAATGCATATTTAAGTGCATATTTTTAATATTTTAGATGCATATTTGCATGCATATTTTGTACTTTTTTAATGCATATTTATCCGAAGCCTAGTAATAACCATAGACTGGGATCGCGTATAAAGTTAAATGGGGACCTGTATACATAATTATAATTTTTTTAACCCGTAACTACAACAGACGGGTCAGATTGACCCATCTGATATTTGCTTTTATTGGCATTGTATTATAACTTAATGGTGGGGGTTGGCCTTCTAGCTATTCCACAATTTTCTGGTGCTCTTTTCAGTAGGAGCAAAGCAGTCGCGGAGAGAGGTTCCTATTTTGCTGTGTATTGTTTTTCTGGTCAAAGTGACCCGTCTGTAGCAAATACGTTAGGAAAATATAGGAGTACTTGGTAAGTTATTTTCAAAATTCATACTTGTTTATTCTGCGTAATATAGTTATAGGATTTTTATACAAATAAAAACTTATTTTTACTATTCTTACAGCATAATGGCAGGTCTTTCTGATGAACAACTTGCTAAGATTCTCAACAGTGAAGAATTTTGGGAAGATATGGAATCGGATAAGGAACCGGAAATGTCTCAAAACCAACCATCAGGATCAAAAACAAATGTAGTTACAGTCAATGACCAAGCTGATGCTCTAAGGATTATAACAGAAGAAGGAGATCAAAGTAATGAAGAAGATGATTTGGAATTATTAAGCGAACACGATACAAATTTTAATAGCGAATATTCAATTTCCAGTGATGATAATAGTGACGATGAAACTTTATCACAGAAAGCATGGTACGGAAAAGATGGTACAAAATGGGGAAAGGATCCTCCCAGTACAAGTAAAGTTAAAAGGGAAAATATAATAACTTTTAAGGCAGGCAATACAGGGTCTGCTTTAGCAACACCACCAGAAAATCCACTATTTGCATGGTTACTATTCATAACTGAAGATATACTTCATAAGATAGTGGATTGCACAAACAAAAAAATTGAAAGTATGTGTATCAAATATAAGCACTGTAAACGACGCAGGGATTCACGTACTTTATTCACTATCTCATTCATCAATAAAACTACAATCAAAGAACTAAAAGCATTCCTGGGTCTGCTCTATTTACAATCAATATTCAAATCGAACCATGAAGATATTCGTTCTATGTGGTGCACTGACGGTACAGGAAGAGATATATTTAGGTGCACAATGTCATTACCACGTTTTGCCTTTTTGCTAAGTTGCTTGAGGTTTGATGATGAGACAACTAGAAAAAATAGAGTTTCTATTAATAAATTGGCGCCTATATCTGAAATATTTGATTTGTTTGTTGCTAATTGCAAAGAAAACTATATACCCGGAGAATATTTAACCATTGATGAAATGATCGTTCCATTTAGAGGAAGATGCGGTTTCCGTATGTAAATTCCTAACAAACCCGCAAAGTATGGGATTAAAGTGCAAGTTTTAGCTGATTCCAAGACACATTACATGTGTAATGCGGAAGTTTACACTGGTGCAAAACCCTTAAAACCAGCTAAGAATTTACTGCCAAATCCAACTCAAGTTGTATTACGTCTTGTGGAATATTTACCTGTGAATTCAAATAGGAACATAACTGCTGATAATTGGTACTCTGCAATTGAAACAGTAAATGAATTACGTAAACGAAATTTTACATGTGTTGGAACACTAAGGAAAAACAAAAGGCAAATTCCACCAGAATTTCAAGCAAACCGTAAGCGCGAGATATCATCATCAATATTTGGATTTCAAGGTGGAATAACTTTGGTATCCCATGTACCAAAACAGGGAAAATCAGTAATCCTTATATCCAGTATGCACCACACTAACACTGTGAATAGAAATACAAAAAAACCTGATATCATACACTTCTATAATGAGACCAAAGCAGGGGTGGATGCACTCGATGAAAAATGTGCTGTATATTCAACTTCCCGAAGAACCAGACGTTGGCCGATGGCTTTATTTCATTCTATTCTATACGAAGCCTCGCCCTTGGGTAAGAAAATTTCTAGATATGCCTTCATAAAACAAGTAGGACTTGCGTTGTGTGAACCATACATGCATGAACGACTGTGCAACCAAAAGGTTCCCCGAAACCTTAGATTACTAATTGCAAATATCCTGAAAGTGAAAATACCTATTGAAACACAATGTACTGAACGTATTCCTACATCGAAAAGGAAGAGATGCTTTTTTTGTCCAAGCAAGAGCGACAAAAAGACGGCAACGCTTTGTGATACCTGCAAAAAACCAATTTGTACAACATGTGCAAAAAAAATTTGCCCAGAATGTTATGAACAATAATTATAGTTTAAAATAATGTTAAATTCATTAAATAATAAGAAGTAATATTTGTTTGTTGTAAGAATCAATATTTTGTTATATTTTTTTAATATTTAATAAACGGGTCATATTGACCCATGGGTAGTACTTGTGTTTCATTTATTTGTCTGTAGTAGTTGCGGGTTAATATTGAAATAATCTTTTTGGAAGTAACAAAAAAATATATTTTACATAAAATTAGTTAGAATTAATAATAATAATAAGACACGAAAAAAATGCCAAAGGAGAGGTACACAAAGAAAAATCATTCTTTAAATAAAAAAATAAGTTGTGGCCATCATACGAATTTCTTATACGTGTGTGCGTTTATAATTATACAAAAGTTAAGTTTTAAATGCTTTATCTTCTTAAAAAAAATAAACCTGTAAGTGTATGTTACATAATCTCCGAATTTAGTGAACTTTTTTAAACAAAAATTATTCAAAATTCTATTCTAAGTACTTTTATTCTTTTAATACATCTCTATAGAAAGCACACTTTGCGAGATATTTGCAAAAAAAGTGTTACTCGATAAGAATAAAAGTGTTACTTCCGGTTCGAATTCTGAAATTTCTTTTTTACAAAAATTATTTCAATTCCAGCTCTAAATACTTTTGTGCTCTTGATAAATCTATATACAATACATAATTTACGAGATATTTGCAAAAAATCGTTAGTCGATAAGAGTATAGGTCTTGCTTCCGGTCCGAATTTTGAATTTTTTTTATACAAATACTATTGAAAAGCAATCTTTAAGTACTTTTGTAATCATAATGTATCTGCCTAGAAAGCATGACTTGCTATATATTCGCAAAACACTGATTTTCGATAAGAGTAAAAGTCCTACTTCCGGTAGGAATTTCGAAAAACGTTTTTAATAATTTTTTTCTGAAATTCACCTTTGAGTACATTTGAATCCTTTATAAAGTGTGTTTAAACTTTAAACCAGTTGGCGAAATATTGGTAAAATTCGATTTTTTCACTGAAGTAAAGTACTACTTTCGGGCTGCCGATTTTACTGAAAATCTGTTCAGGTCTCAAGAAGGAGATTATACTTGTAAATATAAAATTTTAAATTGATAGCTTTAACCATTTGAACGCTATCGTGATCACACAAGCGCGCTCACACACACACACAGAGAGAGAGAGAGAGAAAGAGAGAGAGAGAGAGAGAGAAAGAGAGAGAGAGAGAGAGAGAGAAAGAGAGAGAGGAGGGAGAGGGTGGAGAGAGAGGGAGGGAGAGAGAGAGAGAGAGGGACGGAGGGAAAGAGAGAGAGGGAGGGAGAGAGAGAGAGAGAGAGAGATATTTTAAAATCACTTTTTCGGTATGAGTGGATTGCAAAATGTGGACATCTGCAAAAATTTCGAGGTAGAAAATTTTCGTCATCACAATACTTTTTTATACGACGTATAGGAAAGAAAAAAAGGCATCCAGTTTATTCATTTGCGTGAAAAAAAGTATTCTTAAATCAAAATAACTTTGCTAAAGACCAAAAACTAATTTGTTTGAATGTTACATATAATTTTTTTCGAATATTTGTAACTGTACGAGACGCCCATAATTTTAAACTCTTAAATAGTTTTTTGTGTACAAATAGTCGTCCTGCATCCACCGCCCCTAGACCCTACAAAATTATATTGTATTACAATCTCGAATGTATATTAGCCTTGTACGTACTAAAACTAGCTCGAGTACTAACATTTACTGCAGGAAATCTTAACAACAATTAGTCAAATTCTCCCAATGTGGCACCCAAGATAGTCTAAAATCCATGTATTCTTTGGTCGAGATAAGATATTGACTCTGATGTATTACACAATACCTGACACTGATTTTAAAACCCATATATTTACCTTTTTGGGTTAAGATCTAAATTATGTTTAACAAACGAACAACAAGTATGACACTGCTTAAGTTTACAAGCGATAACAAAAGATATCCACAAATGAGACCACGTTAGTCATAAGAATATCACAAGAAAATCAGAGGATCTAACATGTATCCTTGAGGAACTCCATATAACACAATCTTTCCCGTTGACCTTATTTTCCTATCATTTCAGTTATCTGTTAGGTGGAAGTTATCCAATTAGAAATTTTGTCATGGAATTCGGTTACTCTGCTGCAAAATTCCGCTGTAGAGCAGCTGTAGACACTTGTTTCTTACTCATTGTTCATCATCAGTACGGTGTAGCCAAGGAATAACGTGGGATAACCTTGGAGATGTAAGCAAATACGGAAGACCATCAGGTGATAGACCGCCATTTCTATCTTCATTTACTAACTGAAGCTACAAATGGCTAAATTGTCCGAAACATGTATGAAAAGAAAGTAGACTAAATGCAAAATTCTAAATAGAGAATTTCTTTTTTATTTAGACCATTAAGAAAAAAACATCAAGAAATTGTTGTTGTTGATTTTTTTTTCTTATGGAATGGAAACTACTGAATGTGAGTGGCTACCATAGACACGTGTTTAAAACTTTCAGTTATCTTCACTATAGCTCTGCCCAAGTACGTGCTGAAATAATAATATGTGTAATAATAAATCTCACCCTTAAGATCGCCAAACTTCAAAAATCTTCATGCCCAATAGTGTCCGCAACAGTAGTCGGTCATGTCTTCTGTACTGTGTTAATGCCCATTTCAGTCAGGTATACAAGTAAAAACACGTTTACTTTACACATTTTCACATCATTATTAATTTCTACAATTAGTTTGCTATGTCTTGTCACACAGTCCCTACGTCAAGATGATTTATACATTTCATTTTATACATTTCTTTAAGATATTGACTATCTTAATTGATAATTTGAATAATTAATTTTACTAGTATGCCAGACTGAAATGGCATTTATACAGTACAGAATACATGACCGACTACTGTTGCTGAACATTATTGGTATGTCGCGGGCATGACCGAGTTAAACTACGACGAAGTTACAACGGAGCAAAGAAATAATGTAAACAAAACATATTTACTGAATAGCACTAATTCATATGGTGAACTGCAACATCTGTTTACGCTCGAGAAGGCCTCGAGAATGAGAGCAAAAAATGGCCATAAAATAAGGACTTTATGAGTAAAATTCTTTCTACATCGGCGTAGATAGCCTGAGGGGTTTTCAAAATTTATTATATTTACCTTATACATAGTTCGCAATATAAAAAATGTAAATATGTATATACTTACTGTTATTTAGTTTCAATAACATACACGTACATTTTTAGTTATCATTTATTTAGATCTAGAACGTTGTTTATGTTACCTTTTCTAATATGGAATTGAATTGTCAGTGATTCCGAAATTTATTATAAAGTCTGTAAAATATCGTTACAGAATGCCAAGATATCGCACGTTCGTCACTTAGCTTTGCTAAAACATACAGATAAATAGCTTTTATGCAGAGAATTTTGATAGTTTACAAAATTTCGTTACATGTTTAAATGACGATGCTCGAAGTATTTCTGAGTACAAGGAACTAACACAAATCCCAAATTAAAAAAAATCAGTTGTTATTCCTTCAGGAACACTTTGGAAATTTGCCTAAACTAATCACATATTTTGAAAATCGAATCTCAATTTAAAAAATGGATTAACCACATTAGATGTAGCTACTAATAATTTCAAAAGTATTCCAAGTGACTTCCGATGTGGCCTTCGGCAAAAGTTAGACGCAGTTTTTAATAGAAATCCAGATTTAATAACATTGCGGCAATTGTGTATGCTAAATACGCTGAAATAAAATAATATTTCCAGTACGCACATATAACCAGTTGCGATGTAGAAAGGACGTTTTCTATCTACAAGGATGTACTTAATTCAAAGAGAACAAGTCTTACAGAAGAGAAAATGAACAAATAAGGTATTTTGTATTTTATAGATCACCAGCCACTTGTTATCCAATTATATAAATAAAATTAAAACCTCTTTAAAAATACAACATTTCAATAGTGCGCCCATGGGCGATGAGTCATAACTCGCTCGTGTCCGAGCCCTAATTATTGGACATGAATAGGTTTTTGAAATTTGGGATTATGAAGGGTATTTAGATCTTAGCACGTGATTTTAAAGTGCCGCTGATGTATTATAGTTTTTGCGTCTTGTTTCGATCCCGTAGTAAATGTATCATCCGGTATATATTTTAAATGAGTGAAAATTACGTTGTGTTGTGCTTAATATAACATATAAGTATACAATATATACTTTGTATAACAGGAACTACTCAAAAGTTCAGATGCGATGTAATTTTTGTTCGTTTTAATAATTTAAAGTTGGTATTAAAAAAGGAAACAGTACATTATTCAACTGGATACTATTGTACAACCAGTTCTTTTATTTTCGAGAACAAAAATAACAGCGTAGAACAAACGAAGTTATTATATCGAAACCCCTTTTGGAAATTGCGAAATGAATACGGGCGTAAAATCATAAAGTAATAGACACTACGTTAATGAACAATCAAGTCGTGAAAGTAAAACTCATAATGGGGTATGTATTACTTCGTTAAGAGGGTGATATGAAAACATATGTAACGACAACACAGAAAGTTGTGGATGCGGTCTTGAATTTAGACAAGCGCACAGGAGGGACAAAAGGACAGGACTCCAGGATGAATCCTGGTTTGTGCGTGTTCCTACGTTGCGACTTCAGTTAGTTGCAATTCGCATACTGTGCGGGCAACAACAGTGCTACAAGAGCTACTTCTATCAACACCCCACGTGGATGGTAAGTTAACTACCTTTACGGGTTTTTTTTTAATTAACTTTTGAGAACGGAAAACTTTTCTTTTATTTATTTTTACTTTTCCGATTGCAATTTTTACGACTTTTTCGTGAGTTTTTGAAATCTCTTTACTTTGCGCGTTGGTCAAGTTTTTTTCAGGATGTTTCATTATCATTGAAATTTAAAAAAAAAAGAAAAGAAAAGAGGAAGAGGATCAATTTTCAGTATATTAATTTTAGTTGGAAATAAAATTATAAATTATAATCATCGAAAGAGATTTTCAGTAGTATTCAACAGTTTAAGAGCAAATTAATTTGTAATACTTGTAATCGAAAGTAATTTATAAGTAATAAAACGGAGAATAGTAGGAATAATATTCTTCCTTTGTATTATATGTAATAAATTTAATGTACTCTACAACTAGTTTCGGCGGTCTCCATCATCCGCCACTATCTAAAATTTAATAAAGAATATAAAATTGCATGATAATATTATTTATAAATAATACTTTAATTTTGTACAAAATGTGTGAAAAGCATTTTTCATTTTAATTATAACATCTATACGTAAAGTAGATCTTTTAACACAATTTGCAATTTTACATTAAATACTGTAGTGACGAGTGTGTTCTTATATCTTGTCTAGATATCTGATCATAGGAAGATGAAAAGATATTATATTTTGAGTTCATAAATTATAAACTATAATTTTGAATAAAACTATTGTGAATATTAAAATATGATTTTTAAGAACATAAACAAACTCTTCCTGATAATTTTTCAGAAATGCAATTTTAGGAAATAAGTATTGTTTTCTAATTAATTGACTTGTTTTTTATGATTGATAAGTTTGAGAAAGCAAAATTAAATTATATGTTGCGATAAATTTAATAACACGAGTCGCTAGCATGTTATGGAGAATAAAAAAAAAATGCAAAGAGATAATTTTTGATGTTTAGATTAGATGCACATTATTATTTGTCTAAATTTATATATTTAAAAGCATTACCAAACTTCTTGACAGTATTATTATATAGATGAATATTGGATAGTGAAGAATTTGACTTTAAAGAAGATTTTTTGTGTAGAGTATCATACAAAATTGGATTACCTATGAAAATAAAAATTGCTTACACATTACAATTTTGAAGTTTATGATTTTAATTGAAACAATGTCAATTGCCAAGAAAGATCAGACTGGAATATCTATCAGCATAACTATTTACATTAACTTGTTATTAATTATGTAACATGTGATAGTTTCTTAGTATTAAAGCACCAAATTTATATTCTTCACATTAATAAACTTGTCAATTGTCATCTTCAGCATAAGTCATAAAATTTTGATTTATGTTTTAAGATATTTTACATTGGTAATTGTATTGTCCTAATTATCCAAAGTTAACAATAGAAATTTAATGTATGAACTGGTCACATAACGTTTGTTAACATGTTATTTGTGGTCGGAAGTGATTTCACATTTTTTAAATTTTGTCTGATGATGACTATTGCCGAAACTAGTTGAAGTGTATATTAAATTTATGGCAATTAATATTATTCTCACTTTTAACATAATAGAACGTATTTATAGGGTTTTGTAAATAAAGTTTAATTAATTACGAATACTATATAAATTATTGGTATTTCTCATTAATTAAATTAAATAAAAAACATCTGAAATTGTAAGTATTGCACTCAGACTAGACCGACTCGTGTTTTGTCGGCTCTCAGGCACCGTATTATCTACCGGTTCCCCGAGAGCCGACAAAACACGAGTCGGTCTAGTCTGAGTGAAACTGAACCGTATTTCCTTATCTCGCTCATGTATAGTATATGTACACTTCGTATGTTCTCGAAAATCATTTAAAATATGTTGTTAGTCCAATAATAATTAAAGTAATATCGTGAGTGCATTATTGTTTCAATCCTTTAATTCTTTTTAATATAGTAACATTTACGCCATTGAACACATAATCAAACATACCGGGTATATGACAAGTTATTCAAAATACTCATTTTATAAATTGTGATTGGTCAATATTGCCATAACTGACCTGCCTTAAAGTGGTAACTTCCGTCTAAATAATACCTATTCCCCCGCCAGTTTATTATCTCTCTTGTTCTATTCTTTCCTCGTAGTTATAAATGTACGCACCATTTATGAGAATTGTTGTTCATAATATTAAAAGTGTCATTTCGGGAAGAGTTAGTACTTATATAGAAACAAAAGTTTGTCAAATTTGGAGTTTAAAACTACACGTGTTAAAGTACTCTTACTTCTTTGAGAAGTAAGTAAATTTGTTCTGTTTGGAAAAAATTAAAAATTCTCTGTTTTAAGTCTTTCTGATATATTTTTCGTACAGAATTTTAATAACATCTAGTTACATTCCACGGGTAGAAATTATTTTAATAAATTAAAAATTGTTAAAAGTTATTTTCACAGAAAAATGTTAATTTGGAATGGGTTTCCTTAATTTAACATTTTACCTTTAATTTAGTTAGTTCACAACAATACCCTAAAGTGTATGTCAGTTTTATATTTAAAGACAGTATTACACAAAAAAGAACTGTTCTTAATAAAATTGGAAATACTCTTTAAATGTTGTCTTTAAATATCTAATTGACCTAACTTTATCTGCGTGTTGTAAAATAGCTAAAAAATGTAAAATGCATCAAAGTAATGGCATTATTATGAATAAAGAAGTAAAATTTACTTTAAATTTGATATTTTCAGTGGAAGTAATTTACAATTTGAACCTGTTGAACCTATGGAAAATTTAAAAAAAAAAACGAAGAATATTAAAATAAAGGCAATGCAATTCACAACATATTTAATCAATAATGTTCTTTCAAAATTTTCTCAGAAAAACCATTAACTAGCTCCGAAGTGACAATTTTAATATTATCAATAATAATTCTTTTTGCACATAGAGCGTTGTTTATGGTATTATATTATATTAATATGGTAATATTTTTAATATTGCAAAGTTACAATACAATACGATACAACACGCGAATATAATAATTTTAATTAATTTTCTAAGGGATGATCCCTTGCTTCACATAAGGATTTTATGGTTTTTAAATTTGTAAACATATTGTTTTTGATTTTGTAAAATTTACTATGTGTTACACAAAAACAATAGAAATTTCAAATTCGGTGCAGTGCAACGACAAAATCTATTATTGATATTTATATATGTCGATGCCAGAAGGTCTAAAAATTGAGTATTGAAAAATACCTACTCTTTTGCATCTGTGGGCAATCTTGTAGGCGTTATAGAATATCACATCTGGATAAACCCAATTATAAATAAGCGAAATCTTCACTAAAACTTGAAAATGCATTAATAGACAATCTTGAAAATTCATGAATTAGTACTAGTTTAAAAATATCGCAATTGCTGTGTGTCTAAAATTTGTTTCTTATCTTATATTTCTAATGTTATTTCAAAAAAAAAAAAAGAGTAGTTATTACTAGTACATGAATTTACTTTACGGGAAAAATTAAGTATGTATATAAAATTAGAATTAAAATATGATGGTCTAAGTCTGGCGGCTAATCGTTTACTGGCAATATGAATATACAGGCCTATAAAGTTTCAACTATTTAGAGACTGTTCATAGATCATTTAAAAATCCACTTCTAACATTTACAGAAAAAAGACGAGTCTTTTGAACATTTATTATAAACCTTCATTTATCATTATTTACTTCAAATATATTTGTTTTTAATCGAAGGTGTAGACTTCGCGGTCGTTCTCTAATTGCAAAGATACCGTAGATACCAACGTTTGTTCCACTGTTGCAAAAGACATTTTTCTTCGTGCTACAGCGATTCTAACAATTTCTACGAGCAGTCCTGAAGATCTCACATGCAAGAATGGAAGAAATGTTGGCATCTACGCCAAACTTGACGCGGTTTCAACCCTGATACAAAGATCTACTATTTGTTTTTATGTTTTATACATTCTAAATTCTTAAATAATACATACGTAGTACTTAGCTAAAGTAATATTATTTATGTTGTTTGTTTTTTAAGCATTTTTTCATTTGTTAGTTGAAACAGATAATGTGATGCTAGATGACAGGAACCATGTTGTTCAAGATACCTATTTTTTAGTAAACTAAATTTAAATACTTATAATGACGGTTTGTGTTTTCAACTAATTTTGTAAATGTAAATTTCACGCCTTAACAATTTTTTGATGCACTATAATTCCAATATTACTATTTCATGAAGTTTCAATAGTTGTCACTTCTAGAATATGGTCAAATTACGTATTTTTTCTAATCTGATTCCATAACAACGCTATTAACG
Source organism: Amphimallon solstitiale (assembly GCA_963170755.1). Lineage (NCBI taxonomy): Eukaryota > Metazoa > Arthropoda > Insecta > Coleoptera > Scarabaeidae > Amphimallon > Amphimallon solstitiale. The sequence continues at coordinate 45,427,925 of OY720684.1, read as the reverse complement.
CATTGAAAATGATGCGTTTATAACTTATAAACGCACAGCGTGCGTTTATAGATTATCTATAAATCAAAATGGAATCTATATTTTCAATGTATGATATGTAAAATATGTATAAAAATGAAACGAAGTAAAATATTTTACAATTATAATAATTTGTGTTCATCGAAAATTTTTCAAGTTTTAAAAATATATATCACAATGGGCAAAATGAAGTTGCAAAGATCCATTCGTCAACAAGAATCCATTTAAATATTTTATTTTGAATTAGGTTCTTGAATTGTACAGTTACTGTATACATGGATAGATACATGAGATATATTTTGGGCATTTATAGTAACACCAGTCAAACTACTCGTACTTGTTGATAGAAAATTTTAATGAGAACTGTTATTTCCATCAATTGTAGTAGTTTCCCGGAATGCTTGTATTAGTAAAATCCGAGCATATGAGATATTTATCTTTTGGTTTAAATAAAGAGGATTCAATATAACCGTCAGCCACAGCTGAAGACTTCCAACCCCCATCAGGATTTTTTAAGGTCCATAAATCATCACCATGATTTGCCAAACGTGTTGCACTAGATCTTCTAAAACAGTGGCCTGTAAACAATTCTGGATTTGACAATTTCAAAAAACTCGCAATCTCCTTCGGAATTTTGCCTGTAATATTAATACCCACATGGACTCTTAATACACTGACCATTGCGATAAGGCCAGAAAAATCGCTTATAACTAGTATTAATAGGCCGTAAATTATAATATTTCTTAAGCAAATCGATCCATATTGTATCTGTAATTACGAAGAATCTCGGAATATTATTTTTTGTTTTAGGTACAGAAATAATGGTGGTGTCAGACTTGTAGTCAATGTCGTCTACAGAGAGACGTATTGGTCAGCTCTTCTCGTTTACAAGCTCCCTTGTAACGTATTATCAAGACTACCTACAAATTAATGCCATTATATACAAAGCTGCGATAGATGTGAAAAATGTACTTATACTTTCATTGACAAATATATTTTATTATCTGCTTCTTGTATAAATTTAAAAATATGTATCTATTTCTTCTAAGATTTTAGATTTTTTGGGTAGGTAACCTTGAGATAAACGATTCAGGAAATCCTGTAATTTCTTTTACTGCCATATATCTATATCCTTATACTGCATGTGTAAAATCATATTGGGGTTAGGATATATGTATACTAGGCACACCGGCAATAACGCCCAATCGTGGCCGTAGTCATTGTACAAGGAAACAAGGTATGCTTTTGCGCATCTCTGAATGACGCGCATTCGACCTCTAGTACTACCAGTTCAATAAAGTTGTGAATTCACATGACACGATTTCAATAAAGTCCTTTTTAACAGAAATACAATACAACAGAGTAAGAAAATAAAAGCACAATTTTAATTAAACATTAATTCTTACTAAATTATTATATAAATTTATTAAGAACGGAATTCTAATGAAAATAAAAAATATATTCTAAACAATACTAAAAAATAAAATGTTATTGCATAGGTTTAAAAATGCCTCCTTCAGCAGCAAGGCATTGTCCGACCCTATCATAAAAGTTTTCTCGCACATTACGAATCACATCGACTGTTACGGATTCAAAAGCCTGTATGATTAGCCTTCTCAAAATATCTAAGTTTTCTAGCCTGCCAACTTGTGCACTGTATATTTTATTTTTGATGTATCCCCACAAAAATAAATTATTTGGCGATAGATCAGGAGATTGCGGAGGCCAACGAATGTTTCCTGTTCCACTAGTGAGACGATCAGGAAAAGTATTCATTAAAAAATGCTTTACACTGACCGCATTATGTGCAGGACAACCGTCCTGTTGGAACCAAATAATATCCCGATATATTCCGGTATTATCAATAGCGGGAAGTATCTGATTCTGTAGCATATCGAGGTATTTGTCCGCATTTAACGTACCATCAATAAAAAATGGACCAAGCAAATGGTCACTCAAAATACTTGCCCAGACATTCACTTTCTGGGGATATTGGGTGTGTTTAACAAAATATCTGTGCTGATATAACAGAAGCATTGTGCTTTCCATTTAATGGAAATGACGATTCATCTGTGAATACAATATTTGCGATGAAATTCTCATTTTCATTTGTCTTTTCCATTACGGTTTCACAAAACTTCATTCTTCTAAAATTGTCATCGAGAAATATTTCTTGCGTTTTCGAGTATTTGAAACATTTTAATTTATTTCGCTTCCATATGTTCGCGACGGTTTTAGTACTCACACCCAATTCCTCAGCAACACTTCTGGTAGATGCGTATCCTCTACTTCGAGAGTGCTACAAATCATTATATCCCGCTCTTCTCGTTCCTCAGCTTTTAGTGGATTTATCTCTCTAGGATCACACTTTGTGCTATTATTTAAACAAAGATATTTTTCAAAGCTATTCAAAATATGTAATATGCTTTGCTCACAGGTACGGGCCTGTCTGCAAATATTTGCGGAAATAAATTTATGCAATCCTTTGCAGAATAACCACTATTGTACCATTTAATAATTTGCAGTTTTTCTTCTGGTGTGTAGCGAGGCATTGTTACCATTGACCCCTCCTCTCACAAACACAGAACGACGCTGTTCGACACGATCTCCAGATACAATTTTAGTTGTTAAAGGGAGTCTTGGAAAATGCTTTCTGTCAGTTACTTCTGTCAGTGAGTTCAGTCAGTGACTTCTGTCAGAGTTGTCAAGTGACACTTTTTTCGATAAAAGCGCGTCATCCAGAGATGCGCAAAAGCATACCTTGTTTCCTTGTACCATGACTACGGCCACGATTGGGCGTTGTTGCCGGTGTGCCTAGTATACATATATCCTATCCCCAATATGATTTTACACATGCGGTATATAATTAAACAAGACCTCAGCATAGAATATATTGCCCCTAAAGTAGATGGTTTATATTTAGTATGTTGTAATTGAAAATATGCAATTATAGCGTTTTCTAATATAACATGAAGTTCTTTTTTTATACACCATTCTTCAGATTTCATAAACTGCTTCTCATAATTGCTACGAGATTTAGTGGGAAGTAAATTATTCACGGAATTTTCAGCAATTTCTCTAATTTCAGGTGGTGTATACATGAAATAGTTGCACTCATTTTATATTAAATTTAAGAAGTATCAAATATTGAATGTAAAAATCGCAATAAATTCAATTTTGAATTTACGTCAAATGCCATAACATATTGTAAACCACCACAAAAATTACATTTTGAAATTCCTATTATTTTTATAAAAAAAAATGATACAAAGAGGCAGATTAGAAAAATTAACATAAAGAACTGCATTCGCCCATTACACTTGAGCTTGTACCTTATGATACTCTTTCTTTATTAATATAGTATATACATCGAAAATACGGGAAGATACATTTTGTGACTAATTCTAGTTACTTTTATGTGTAATACAAGTGTCATGGCAGCACATATCCAGTCGGTTTTATACGGATGTGATATTCGATCACTTTTACAACATTGTCTACAGTAGCAACGGAGTACTTTTCACTCTTATGTAAATGCTACTACTTAATTTTTGTTAAAATTCAGCAAATGGTATATAATTTTAAAGAACACTCGTTAACATTTTGAATCAAATACTAAATTGACGTCGTCAATGACAGCTTTACTAATTGACTTCGCAATAGTTTTCTCACACCTAAGAATTTTTTAATAGATAGAAATTTTTTCAGTTGACAATCGGCTGATATAAATCCATGTTACTTCAATTAACTCTTAAGGGTCTATCGTAAAATGTAATAAAATGCATAGCGTATCATTGAACAAAGAAGTTTGAATTGGTTATTTATTCTTGAACACTCTAAAAATAAAAATAATTTTAAGTAGGTACATAGTCCAACTTATGATATTCTACAACGTCTCTCTTAATGTTTTTTTGCTATTTACACTATTTAGGTACTAATAATGGACGTTTCACATTTGTAACGTATTATCATTGTATTATATGATTTTTATGTATTACACATATTATTTTTACTATTGTAAAATTCACAATATAAAACGCGATTAAAAGAACCTAATTTCAGTATTTTAAGGATATTATAAACTTTTCATTAAATGATCATTACAATTACGCACATGCATATATCTAACACCAGGGAATTAATAAATATATTAATTATTTGAATTAATCTTTCGAAGTGATGATCTTGTGTATCACATATTACATTGGCACACAAAAGATTTACGCTGTTTATGAATAATGAGTAAGTTAAGTAGACGACGGGAGATTTATCTAATAATTAATTAAAGAGCAGTCAAGCAACCAAGTAAAAATGTGCTACATCATATAAGGAGAATATGAATTACTAGCATCCACCTGTTGAAGTTATTCCCTTTGCTTTAGAATAATGTAATGCTGTACTACCACTAACCCAAAACTTATCTTCATCCCCGAGTCCAGATGTCTTTATTCACACGAACTTATTAATAAATACTTGCTACTTTCTCTGTTAATGTTTAAGATATTCAAAATATTGAGTAGTACAGCATGTAATACTCAATTATAGTTTGAAACATCTTTAAAAATATACAGGGTCATTTTATAACATATAATACAGTCAATATTTTGATAGGTATTAATGACACCTACATATTCGGCACTTTTAATAAAATTATCTTCTGTAAGTCAAGTTACACTTTTTTTTTTTTTTGGTAGGTGGAAATTCTTTATGGACACCATGTGCTTAGGTCTATCACAACATGGTAGTGTGGGACTCGTCTAAATCGTCTACCCACCAAAAACACCCCCCTAGCGCATTTCATGGAACCGTCATATATTGATATCTCCATCACGAAATCGCTGAATAGTCAGTTATACTTGCCTTGTGTCTCTACTGCCCATTCTGCAGTTTTCTTTCCTTTCCTTCCTTTGCTTTCATAATAACCTTGATAATGTGATGTAATATGTTCCAGTGCTCTCTACACGCTAACATCGTTCCTATTAAATTCCTTAATGACACTTCTTTTTCCAGCTTCATATTTGCCTCTTCTCTTTGCCCATCCCATCTCACAGATTTCAATATTGTGTGCTCTACAGTGTCGATGCAACCGGAGTACACACATTCCTCTCCTGCAGCTTTACTTATTCTCTTCGCATATGTTCTGAAAATGCTATGCCCTGTCAAAACCTGTGTGAGATAGTATTCCACAGTTCTGTGTTTGCAATCCATCCACTCCTTCAAGTCCGGTATGAGCTCCTTGGTCTACTGTCCTCTAAACGTGTTGCTATTCTATCTATCCTGCCATGCATCAAGGGTTTTATTTTTTTGCATTTCTACCTGTTTCTTTTCCTTCATAGATGTACTTCCTCGTCTGCGCCATTAAATCTATCGGCGGAATCCCCGTAATGACCTGAAGAGCCACAGTTAGTGCAGTTCTGTATGAAGCAGCGACTCTAATTAATACCTTCCTCTGCGCCTTTTGTAACAAATGCCAGTTTTTCCTGGTACTCAGCGGTCCCACCCATATCGGTGCTCCATACAGTAGTATGGAGTGAACCACCGCGGCAAGAACTGCCCTCTTGGAACTTACTGGTCCTCCAATATTTAGCATCAGCACCGCAAGCTTCGGCCCTTTGGACCACTTTTTCCAAATGCTCGCCAAAGCTACACCTGGTATCAAGGAAGATCTCCAGATATTTGTTGTTGTTTTTTGGCACAATATTCACAGTATCTATTTTGAAACTTAACCCTTCTTGTTTGCTTTTCTTGATCATTATAATTATGTCTTTTCTGGAGCAAGCTTTAGTTCGTTTTCCTTCATCAAGGTGTGTATTCGTTTTAGGTTTTCATTAGTAATTCTCATTAGATCTGCTTTGGTGTCCGTTCTCACTATCAGCGCCAGATCATGAGCGAACGCAATGCTCTTTGCCCGCCCCTGCATTGAAGCCTCCAACATATCGTTATACAAGATAACGATAATAATAATAATAATAATACCTATATTTCAAATACATACCAGTACATTGAAAAAAAATTAAAAGACGTTCTTGTACGTCAAAAAAGGCACTGTAATTTCTAGAAGAACGTAAAAAACTAACTTAAAGAATAACACGTTAATTTTAATAATAATGCCTTCACTTCAACCCAAATATAATATTCTTTTAAAAACCTTGTTGCTTGTGCAACGGAGGCAAAATAGTGAGAAGGATGTGTTCATTACGTGATCTTTTTAAGTGTCTAAAGGCATAACAGCAATTCGAAATTTTAGAGCACAAGGCATGAACGTGCTCATATTACTTCAAATGTTCTTCAATAATGTCTCCTATATCTTGTGGTTCTGGTAAGGTTGACAATACCGAGCTGTAAGTTGGTATTAGTAATATGATAACTAATTCTACCGTGAAAAGGAACGCAAGTAGTTTTCCGGCCTTATAGCAAATCTAATAGTGATTGGACCTCAGCATTTAGGGCATTTACATTTGCAGATGTTAAAACAATTTTAGTATCATCCATATACAAAGTTACATACTGCATTTTCAAGTATTTAGGTAGATCATTGATGTATACTAGAAAAGGAGTTGGCTCTAGACTTGACCCTTGCGGTACATCAATCGTGATAAAATTAGAATTTGAGTAACAGTTATTACGATTATTATTACCTTAAATAAATTATCCCTAAAACTATATCTATGGAGTTTATGTTGTAATTAATATACGATGATCAACATAGTCAAATACATTGGACTGATCAATATAAGTCCTAGGCAAGGTGCCTTAAAATAAAGGCTAATATAGATGAATTGTATTATATAATATATAACAGAATCTGTACCCTTCTTAGTAATAAAACCGTACAGAAATGTACACAACTTCTTTTTAAATGGAACGATATACTTCTTTTATTTCTATATTGAACAGACTGTTCTTACAAGATGCTACATGGAAAATACACGGATAAGAATCAATAATATTTTTCAGTTCAAAATTGACCCTTCCTTTTTCCAGACACGTATTTCCTTTATGCAACAGTGTATTCTTGTGTTTGCATATACGTATGTGATCTAATTCTAAGTGTTAGTTCTTCTAGTTTTTGTGATTACCCCTTATAAATAGTTTTGTTTTGAATTCCTCGCAAGAAATAGTCTAAAGGAGTTAAATTCTATCCATAACACTAAACTGATATAGGCAACTATGAGGATGACACCGGTGTAGAGTGGTTGAAGACCGGGAAAAATTTTAGAGAAGTGAATTTCACTATGAATTTTTGCGGCGAACATGCTGGTCTGAACGACTGTGAGGCGTTCTATCAATCTACTGAAATATTAAATCCGCAAAAAGAGCTCCACATGAAACATAACATCAAAGTATAGCTCATGAAATGGAAATTGAAGTCAGTTCAAACAACTCTTATGATGAGAAGAAACACGTGTTCAACCACCGAGATGAACGACCAGCTAACTAACTCAAGTCAGAGATGCTATTATTTAGGTATTATAGTTTCAAGACTGTAAATATAACACGATTAAGATAAGTTCGATTAAGATCATTACCAATATTCTGCTGTTATATAAAGCAATGTCTAAGTAAAAATTTAATATTTAGGTACTCTTCAGTAAACGATTAATATTATAAGAAAAACTATCAGTTCATAAGACATTTATTGTAAATAACTAAACATGATACCTTACATTTCCTATATTCATTTATAAATAGAAAACTTCGTATTGATAACCGTTCAATAAATGTGCTTTTTCAATTGTACTGTATTTCTTCAGCAAAAGAATAAAATATACATACATACAAAATTAGATGTCGCCCATGATAAATCTGGATCTTCTGATAGATCTACATGAATAATATGCGGCTGCTCTACACCAAAACTTTTACGTTTTCTCTTTTAATTGAACAATTCGCTCCGATATTATATGTGTGGTAGAATTAGATGTCGTCCATGATAAATCAGGTCCTTCTGATAAAACTACATGGATAATTGAGGCTGTTCTATGTCTAAATGTTTATATTGTCACTTTTAATTACACTCATTTTTCATTGAAGACATAGATCGGCATTGCCCGCTTTATAATGAGATTGGGTGACGTTTTTGATAAATCACAGAACTTCCAAAAAATCTACTTAAATACTTGCTTTTCTAATTGTTATTTCTGCTATTAGTTTACAATTTTTAATCAATAAAGCCTGTACGTCATGATGACAGATTAGTTTAATTACATTTCTTGTATATTTGCTGCGAATATTTAATTCCATTTATATATGTACATACTATATATCCAAATTTATTTTTATTACTTTCAAAAATAATTAATTGCCTGTTATATCGAACATTTGACGACGCGTGTATTATGGAGAAATTCTAAATTGGAAATGGAACAAGGCAAATAATAATAAAAAAAAAAACAGTAAATAAACTGAAATTATAATAAATCAAGTGTAATATATGTGTGTATTTGTATACATACTACACAGATATACACAGCTCGGTAATTGTACCACTTGTATTGGATCCACTGGTGTGTTAAGCTATATGCTGATAATGATAATTAAACATTGTTATTATGCAGTGTGTTAATAATTATATCAGTTAATGTACTGTACGCTTCGTTATCTCTTTAATGAAAAATATAAACGGTAGGAAATTTATATTTTTCTGAAATTGTAAATGTAAAATTGTATATATATATAGATGGTATCAAACTCTTATGCAGATTTATATTATACAAATGTTTGACTATTGCTGAAATTAAAACCTTTTAGTTTTCATCATTTCAACGAACATCCTACTATAAAAAGAATGATTAGTCGGAAATTTGGTAAAAATAAAATTAGAATGAATGTTTTACTTTACCAGTGTGGCAAACCAATATAAGAGTAAATATTCACAATAAAAATTAATGATACATTAGAAAAAGATACAAAATTGATAAAATTCGACGGCGATACAGTATTTTAACCGCGACAAATATTCTTTCAGAAGGAGAAATTCTATATACCTAGGTCGCTAGTATAGTATAGTAATAATAATAATAATAATAATAATAATAATAGTTTATTCGTTGTAATTACCATTACAAGAAAGTCAATAAATTAATTAAAAATGCACAGTTAGCTGTATATGACAATAAAACAAACAATAATGTGTATATAATGCATTAATGTATTTAAAAGTCATTAATGTTCACACTTTAGGAACTCTTCTATTGAATAAAAACTGTGATAACTTAAAATATCCTCCACTTTTTTTATGAATAATTTGTCCCTCTCTTCAATATGGTTCTTGATTTTGTTATATAGTTTGGGCCCCCAATAGTCTACGTAGCATTGTGCCGTTTGCAGGCGGTGATATGGGATTTGCAACTCTTTTCTGTGGCGGGTTTCGTAATTATGATGCCTTCCATTCAATATATACTTTTCTTGTTTTTTTTTTCTAACGTATTTTATACATTAAGTATAAATAGGCTAGGCAAGGTCAGTATTCTTTCTTGTTTAAAATGTTCCTTACAACCATCCGTGTATTTCAGATTACAAAGAGCTCTATCGCTTTTTTTTGCAAGCAGAAGATTCTTGTTGCTGCAGGTGATGTGCCCCAAAACAAAATTCCGTATCTTATCCTACTGTGAAAGTTCGCAAAATAGGCAGATTTTGAAGCGGCATGGGTAGCAATAGTCTTCAGTCTTCTTATAGTATATATAGCTATCGTTAGCGAGTTAGCTAATTCTGATATGTGCATGTCCCAAGTGAGTTTATTGTCAATCGTGAGCCCCAGATATCGAATGGCGTGGGATGACTATTTTCTCTTCATTTAATTTTAGTTCATTATTTTGGAACCATTTTGTGATTTCTTCCATTACTAGTTTGCTCTCTTTTCCAATTTCGTCAATCGACTTTCCAGTTACTACGTAGGATGTATCATCAGCATAGAGACAGCTTTGTTTAGGTGTTATATTTTTTGGGAGATCATTAACGTACATAACAAATAAAATTGGTCCCAATATCGATCCTTGTGGTATTCCATTATGAATTGGTCTGGTATTTGATATTTCTCCATTTAAGTCCACTCTCTGGCATCTTCCCCTCAAATAAGAGGCAAGTATCATGTTCTGTACCTCTAATACCATAATAGTATAGTTTCTGTAGTAGAATTTCGTGATTTACCATATCGAAAGCCTTACTGAGGTCACAACATGTCAGTTCACATCGTTTTTTATTATCGTAGGCGTCAATTACAGTCTCCATCACCTCCAGTATTCCAGTCACTGTGGATTTGTTTTTCCTGTATCTATGCTGTTCATTAGATATATAGTTTTCTCTTTCAAAGTATTCTAGTATAAGGTCTACTATCAACCGTTTTAAAATTTTGTAAATTGCAGGCAGAATAATGATGGGCCTGTAATTGCTGCAATCATTCGGAACTCCCTTTTTATAAATTGCAACCGCTCTTTCTACTTTCAGTGGTTCTGGAAAGATACCTTCGCGGACACACTTATTGAAAACTGTTGTCAGAACAGGTGTTATTTCATTTTCTACCTCTTTAATGATATTTGTTGTAACGTCATACACATCCTTGGTTTATTTGTTTTTCACATTTCTTATTACCTCCGACACTTCTATTTCTGTAATAGTTTTAAAATAGAACGAACATCTATTATATAGTGCCGTATTTTCTAGGTACTTCTGTATTTGTTTATCTGATTCCGTGCTTATTAGGATCTGTTTTCCAATGCCCGTAAAATAGTTATTAACTTCGTTTGCAGAGAGTTTTGTATCTGATTTTCCTTTATTTTTAGTTTTATTTTTTTCGCTGTTGATGACCGTTCATACAACTTTTTGTTTGTTACATGCTTCATTTATATATATTTGATTTGCATTTTGTTTTGCTTTATTTATTTGATCGTGGAAGTTTTTCTTGTATTCTTTGTATGCTTTGTATATGTCTTCATCTTTAGTTACCTGGGCCATTGTTCCCAGAGCGTCCAAAGTGTTAGACATTTGTCTTAATGCGGGAGTATTCCAATAGTCTACTCCGTCACGACAATTTAGTTTATATGTTTTCCCGGTTATAGGAAAATGTTTATTGAAATAATAAAAAAATACTCTATGAAAATTCTCAAAACCTTGTTCTGCTGTCATTTCATCGAAACAATCCCAAACATGTGTTGCCAGGTCATTTTTAAATAGACCAGTTGTAAATTCATTTATTTGTCTTGTGTACAAGACATCACGTGCACCCGCAGACACATCATCGAAACCACCCAATATCATAATCTGGGTCCTGTGGTCTGACAAGTGCATCTCGACAGTCTCTGCGGCCACCACGTGCTGCATATCCACATTCGTGAAAATGTTGTCTATGCAAGAAGATGTTCTGCTAGTAACCCTAGATCGTTTTTCAAATTTATATTGCATATTGTATGACCCCAACAGATCCACTAATCTATTCTTTTCTGTTGTGTTTTTAAGAACATCTATATTGAAATCGCCAGCCAGGTAGATTTTTTTCATGTTAATGAAATCTATGGTCGCTATTTCAATATTTATTTCTTCCGATAATAATATTAATTGTGGAAGCTCTCTGTATTGGTACTTTTTTTTTTAATTAAAATCAATGTTCCACCATGTATATGGCTTGTTCTACAAAATGAACTTGCCGTATCATACCCTGGAATGTTACAGCTTTCGTGTTTTTGTTTATTTAACCAGTGTTCTGTAACACATAGGCAGTCGATTGTGTATTTGTTTAATGCATAACTTAATCTGTCCATTTTATTACTTATCGACTGTATATTTATATTTGCAAGTAAAAAGTTACTTTTGTCTTTATGTTTGGGGAGATTCTTATTCAATTTTGTAAATTTTTCCGTGTTAATGAGGCCCTTTTTGAAAAATTTCTGAACGGTTTGACTACAATATTCAATGGCCACAGCTCCGGAAAAAATATTTAATAATAATAACACCTTTATTGATTCCATTACATTAACATATTAGTTTTACATATTAATTTTACATATTGGTAATAATGAAATCAAATGGTAACACCTTCAGTTATGCCTGAGGCTCCCTGATCTACCAGGTGTACCAAATGAGTCAAAGAAGAAAAAGGTGTGCGTGCACATATATACATAAATAGGCATACACACATACTTAATACCATTTTGAACACTATTCAAAACGCAAGTGTAATTAAAAAAAAGAAAAAAAATAGAAAAAAAGAAAAACTACAACATAACACTACTGCTATCCGAACAACTCGAGCAACTCAAAATACAAGATCACTTAGTAAACGCTCTCTCAAACATCCCAGTCATCACCCCTTATGGCAATTTTGAAGGCCGCTATATCTTTGTTTCTTAATTCTACTTTTTCAAACGTTAAAGGAGATATATCATTATCATTCAGGTATTTTATTACGTCCTGTTCCCTTGTATTATACGTTAGATTTGTTACAACTTACTTAAGACTCACACAATAAATTTAATTTAAATTTAAATTTATTGATTATTGTGTGAGTCTTTGTTATGTGTTTGACAAGCTTTAAAGAGGACTCATTTGTAACTGAATACATAGATGTTAGTTTAATGTACCCATAGATGCAGTAACTCTGTTTGTAAGTTTTAAAAAAAAAAAAAAATAGTTCTTTTGTTCAGCAGTTTCTTCAACAGGTGTGTTTTTTGTGATTTTGTAGACAATTACTTGCATTATTCAATTGTTAATGATTTTAAGGAAAAGAAACACACCACCCCGAGGACTAACACATATGCATTAGTTCCGTTTAACCACTACAACGTGAACACTCGTCAGCTCGGCCTCTGTAATGTGTTCATTTTCCTATCTACCGAAATTTGTGTATATAGTTTCGGAGACGATCTTTGCAAGCATGAGAAATAATTTCCTATCATTCTCATTTAACGAAGGAACCATATTAATTACTGTTAATTACTATATTTATATGCTATCGTAGAAGGAAAAACATAGTAATTAATATGGTTCCTTCGTTAAATGAGAATGATAGGAAATTATCTCTCATGCTTGCAAAGATCGTCTCCGAAACTATATATACAAATTTCGGTAGATAGGAAAATGAACACATTACAGAGGCCGAGCTGACGAGTGTTCACGTTGTAGTGGTTAAACGAAACTAATGCATATGTGTTAGTCCTCGGGGTGGTGTGTTTCTTTTCCTTAAAATCATTAACAATTGAATAATGCAAGTAATTGTCATCAATTAATTTAAAATGCCGCTAATTTAAGAAATTTCTCACGTAGATATGTTCATATATATATATATATATATATATATAATAAAATTAATTCTTGGTCGTTTATAATAAAATATATATCTTTCTCTTGGTGTTAGCGACCTTAAATAACTCAATAATACATAGTTTTAAACGTTTCGACAATTTTTTATTGCCTTCATCAGTAAAACTGTAAAGAAAAAGAAAAATACAAATTTTAATTAAATACAGGAACGGTCACATCTAAGCTTTTGAAACTTACCTATAAAATTTATTGTTTTATGTTATTGTATATTCATAATACCTGACAAGGTATTTTCAATACCATAAAATATACTTCTTATTAATTTTGTAAATGTTATAGCATTTAGAAATAAAATTAAATCAATCTTTTTTTGAAAAACTGTCAAAAATCAATTTTAGAAATAAATGTCATTTTGAAATTTTATCCAAACGCACACTATAAATATATTACATATATTAGTATGTTTTCGTTATAAAATATGAAAATAGATTTTTGATAAACCATCAATTTCATTCCTATCATTAACTGTATTGCTGTTTCGTTTTATTTCAATCATCTCAAGAAAATTTCTTACTTTGGCATTGTTCTCGGTTTTAAGAATTTCAACATTTTCAAAATTGAAATTGTGTTTCATCTTATCTTTATGTTTCTTGAGTGATGTAGGATTTTTTGCATACTTATGTCCTTTTATTCTTTCCTCAAGGTATTGTTGAGTTTGACCAATATATATTTTATTACAATCATTACATGGAATGCTATATACAACATGTGTTCGTTTTAATTTTGGAATAGGATCTTTTAAACGTGTGTATAGATGACTTAAATTATTATTACTACGATATGCCAATTTTAAATTATATGGTTCCTGTATTTAATTAAAATTTGTATTTTTCTTTTTCTTTACAGTTTTACTGATGAAGGCAATAAAAAATTGTCGAAACGTTTAAAACTATGTATTATTGAGTTATTTAAGGTCGCTAACACCAAGAGAAAGATATATATATATATATATATATATATATTGTTACAATACAAATATAGACTGTAACAATATTAAATTTATGAACTTGGTCATCAAAATTAACTTAATTATTGAAATTAATGATAATGATGTTTTGGAATAATTTTATTTGAACCTTGTTTATAATTACGTGATAAAGACAACAATGTTCTGTATCTGAGTAGTATTTCTTGAGGTTGTAGTCATCCTGTATGTTGAGGGATTGAGTAGTTTCATTTTTCATTGTAGTTACCAAAATCTAGAGAGAAGAGATTTAAAATGTTGTTAGTATATTGTAGGATAAGTTATTATTTGTGTAAGAACATATTCAATTGACGTTAATGATGTTAAAGGTAATTAAAAAAATTAATATTGAATAATGAATAGCTAAATTGGAATAAAATCACATTTCAAAATTCATATCACCGGATGTGACATTTAAAATGTCATTTTGACAACCGGTTAGTAAATTGATAGGAACCAGATATAAAATGTTTAAAGTACATAAGATGCTATTTAAAAGCTGAAAAGAATTAAATTAGTAAAGTTATTAATATTAGAAGATATTCAAAACATATAAAAAGATTGAAATTCTATGTTGTTTAGAAAGTATTTGCAGAAGAAATTGATTGGTGGATTTGAAAAAGTAGAGGGTTGTCTAGGGGATGAATAATAAAAACAGGAGATGCGAAATAATTTTGAAGAAAAACGGTCGCGTTTTAGCGAAGTATAATATTAAAACTCAAAAATCTATTAATAGAATAAATTAGAATAAAGTAAAAGTGTTCAAATTTAATTTCTTGATACAAAGTTCATCGAGAAAAATAATTCCAAGTGATATAAAAATTTTAGGAAAGGAGAAGTTAATTTAAAGTATATAATTTAAGATTACTCACCTTAAAAGCAGTCCCGAGAGCCATTTCTTTGGAGTTAATTAATGGTAGCAGTTCCGAGAAACAATTTTTTGAAGCAGTCCCGAGAACCATTTCTTTGAAGATAAAAAATAATAGCAGTTCTGAGAACTAATTTCTTCAAGCAGTCAATCGTAGAGGTTCAGAAGTGCAAGGCGTAGCATTGATCGTAGAGATTTTGAAGTCCGTGGTTGGAGTTGCACAATTTTTTCATCGTCGAAGAGAGATATTGTCAAAATCCTGAAGTATCGAGGTATATTCACATTGCAGAACCAGTTTTCAGTGACAATAGGCCCAAAACAACATTGAAGAAGGTTATTCAGAATACAATGATCATCTAGAACATAAGGATAACATCTTACGAAGATACTGTTAACCAGTTGAAACTAGAAACATATATTATCGACATAGTGTATTCAGGTCGTATAAAGATTACGTATATTTTGGAAAATATTTATAGAATTCAGTAATAGAGTAATACTGTTGTTTAAAATAAAATTAGAATGTTATTAAGTATGCAAATCTAAAAGTATTATCAATTGGAATTTAAATCTTTTCTAGTTAGATAAATTGAAACTCGTACAACCTTAATTAATTATTTATTCGTACGTTTCTTTTGTAATTTATTTGAAAAGAACAATTATTGGTGTCTTAAAATATTCATTAGAAAAAGTGGTTCTAAATTATTAATATATAAAGAAATATTTACCTTATAAAGGATATTAAAATAAAAGGATTGTTATTATTATTCCACAACTTCAAAGTGCATTAAAAAACGTCATTTGGATAGGTTTACAGTCTTGTTTGTAAATAAGATATTTGTTGATGTTCCTTTAAATTCAACCTCTATAATTTTTTATTCACGACATTTATTAAACTTGTGAATATTTATATCGCTTGTAGTTTTATTGCTCTAAAGTATTCATCAAATATAAACATTGGCTTGACAAGAGATTTATACCTAATCTGTAACAGTAAATAGAAAAACATATTTAATTTTATTTGATATATGCAAATAAATGTTACTTACCAGTTCTACAATATAATAAAGAAAGGTTAATTACTTATTTTATACAGTAATTTAATTCAAAGCGGACCACTGACACGATATGAGATGAGTTCTTAAAGAATGGATTGAAGTTTTATCACAAGCGTAGTTAAACCAACTGTAAAATATAAAAACTACTAGTATTAAAATACTATAAACTGAAAGAGTTTAGATTACTGATGGGTATACTACCAGTTATACACTTTTTAGAAATCTAATGGATTTCTTATGAATAGATATCTGGGCTAGTCGGTGCATATTTATAATAGGAGTAATAGGAAAAATTAATACAATCAATAAGGGTTGTATTTTAATAATTATTGGCTGGCCCAATATGAGGCATTTATAATATGAATAATGAATACATGATTAGCATTTTATTAATTATTGGCGCATAGCAACTTGGGGCGATATTGGAGATAGCACATCTATCACCAATATTATATTTATTAATACTTAAAAAACGAAGGGTAATTATTTTAAAAAAAAATATAAAGGTATTATTTTCTTTAGGTGATTGACAACTTTTAACATAATTGTTGGAATAGTAGAGGGTAATCATACAAATAATAATAACTATACAGTGTGATTTCTTTATTTTGGTACAGTTTTATACATTTATGTGGCTTACATTATTAAAGAATGGTTAATAATAAATAAGTGATATAATACAAAACATTATAGAAAGTGTGTAAGTTTTTATTTAAATACAGAGTGTTATTAGGGGTATTATTAAGCGACTTTGATAATGATGCAGACACGTAGTAGGAAAGGGGATAAAGGAGATGAGGAAGGTTCAGAGAGTGGAGATGAAACTTATCAGAGTGAACAAAATCCGGTGATGGATTTGTTGTTAAAAATGAGAGAAGATATGAAGAATTCACAAGAAAAACAGGATTTGAATATGAAAAATTTACAAGAGACGCAGGATTTGAATATGAAAAATTTACAAGAGACACAGGATTTGAATATGAAAAATTTAAGAGAGGATATGAAGAAAGATTTGGAAGAAAATAGTAAGACTTCACAAGAAAAACAGGATACGAATATGAAGAATTTACAAGAAAAACAGGATGCTAATATAAAAAATTTAGAGAAAGTTATTAAGAAAAATATGGAGGATTTAGAGGAAAGGAATGTAGAGAAAATGAATCAGTTAAAAAATGAATTTAAAGAAATGGAAAGTAGATTAGTCTCTGACATAGTTAAGCAAACAGAAGAACAAATGTTACAAGCAAAAGCTGATATAAATAAAGAAGTTACTAAAATAGTAAACACAAAAGTAGATATTGTATATGAGGTGTTGAAAACAGATAAGAACAAATGTGAAAATGCAAGAAAAATGTTACTAGAGGCGATAACCAGGAATGAAGAGGTTTGTAAGAAAAGGAAGGAAGAGTTACTTGTTAATTGTGAAAAGGAATTAGAAAAGAAATTGGGAACTTATGAAAATACATTTATTAATGAAGTTGCAAATTTAAATCAACATAAGACAGAAGAGGTTAAAATGTTACAAGAGAATTTACAGCAACAGGAAGTTAAAAGAAAGTTATTAGAAGATGAAATTAAAAAGATGTCGGTTAACATGAAAAACATAGGATCAAGTTCTACAGTAGCACATCAATGTTCCAATTATACTAAAGTGGAGAACATAGCTCAATTTGGGGCAGATAAAACAGGGATACATCCGATGACGTATTTACGGAATATTATGAAGTATTTAGAAGATATTCCGTCTTTAAAACATCAAATGGAGGTAATAAGATCTACGTTGAATAATAGTGCGTTGGAATGGTTTCAGAGAATAGAGGATAACTGTCAAGATATAAATCAATTTGAAGATATGTTCAAGAAAAATTTCTGGAATGAATCGCATCAAAATAAAGCTAAAATTAGATTATTAACCGCAAAATATAGACATGGTAATTTAACAAGAGAGGCTTATGCTTCAAGGATGTATAATCAGTGCAAGTATGTTAGTGATCTTAATGAATACATGATTGCTAGTCAACTGTTAAATCACTTTATTTATACAGATACACAAGCCATAATTTGCCAAAAGGTAAATGATATGGATTCTTTAATTGAAATCTTACGAAGATTAGATGATTTTAATGACGTTAATGCAAATAATTATTCATCTTTACCTAGAAACAATGTCAATAATGGTAATCAACGAATAAATAATAATGGTAGGTCAAATTATTTTCATAATACGGATTTGAAAAGTGGAAATCAACGAGATCAAAATGACTATAATGGAAATTATAGGAGTCTAAATTAT
The DNA here is from genome assembly GCA_963170755.1 of Amphimallon solstitiale. NCBI lineage: Eukaryota > Metazoa > Arthropoda > Insecta > Coleoptera > Scarabaeidae > Amphimallon > Amphimallon solstitiale. Next base: position 45,409,410 of record OY720684.1, on the reverse strand, counting down.
AATAGGTCTTCGCCAAACATGTATAATCAGAATACTCCAGTACGAGGAGGGTTTAATAATTATGGTAATAGGAGTGGTAATATTTATCAGTCAGATCCTAGAAATTATAATAATGATAAAGGGTATATACCATTTTCTGGTACAAATTATTATTCCCAAAATAGACAATATTATGGAAATAAATCTAAGGATAATCAAGGCGAAAGTAGACAAAGACCGATACATAATATCAGGTGGGTAGAAAATGAAGAGAATAATGCGAAAAATGATAATGTTGAATTAAAAAAAACGTCGATTTTGAAGGAAGATTCATATCAGAATTCAAAACCGAGCACATCTCATTGTTAGAAGAAGAGGTAAATAATCAACCCAATTTTATTACTTTACAAACAATTAAATTTTATCAAAGACCTGAGAGTATATTTAAAAATAATGAAGAAGTATCTATAGTACAAGATTTTGGTTTGCCATTTATTAAGATAGAAATTGAGAATATTGTTTTTACATGTTTAATAGATAGTGGTTCAGAGATTACATTAATACAAGAGAGTAAAGTTAAACAAGTCAAAGGGTATTTAAATAGTGTGATTAAGATAAAAGGAACTGATATTATTACAGCGAATAGAAAGAAGATGGGAACAATAAAACAATGCTTTTATACAGAAGTGATTATAAGCAAAGAAAGTTATTTTATGCAATTTTATGTCCTGGAAAATTTATTTTATGATTGTATAATTGGTATAGATAATATTAGAAAGTTAGGAATGGTTATGAATTTTGAAGAAGGTAATATTTATATAAAAGAGAATATATGCAAAATAGTAAAAGAATTAAGTGAAGAAGAGAAAAATGTTTATAATGATTATAAGAAGAATATATTAAGTATAGAAATGAATAATTTAATAATTGAAAATGATAATGTACATGATAATATTAATAATGAAGAATGGAATGAGAATTATGATGAAGAGATGGAAGAGGAATGTAGAAATGATACGATAAATAATTATGAAGATATTGAAAGAAAAATTAAATTACAGGACATAAAGGATAAAGTTATGGAGCATAAGTTAATAGAGATTTTATATAGGAATATATCGTTAATTAATGAAGAAATTGTTTTCGCAAGAAATTATGAACATAAACTAGTGGTTACTGATGATTCACCATTGACTTGTAAAAATTATCCTATACCGTACTACTATCAAGAACAAGTAAATAAGGAGTTGAAACGTTTAGAAGATTCTTGTATTATAGAAAGGTCTAATAGTTATTTTATTAATCCTATAGTTATAGTGAAGAAGAAAGACGCATCTTTACGAATCTGCCTTGACGCTCGCTCATTAAACCTAAGATTACGTTCTGAGCACGAAACACCTCAAAACATAGATGTATTATTGACAAAATGTGGTAATAAAAGTGTTTATAGTAAGTTGGATCTTAAAAATGCATTTTGGCTAATTAATTTAGATGAAGAATCTAGGAAATATTGTGGATTCAGTGTGAATGGTTGTGTATTTTCGTTCCGCGTGGCTCCGTTCGGAGTGAAGACTTCCCCTGCAGCTTTAATCAGATTTTTACATAAAATACTTGATAAGTATGAAGAGTTTGCATTACATTATCTCGATGATATAATAATTTTTTCTAATAGTTATGAAGATCATATCAAACATTTAGACATTATAATTACTACGTTAAGAGAAGAAGGAATGAAATTGAACTTAAAGAAATGTCAATTTTTTAAGAATCAAGTAAATTATTTAGGATATGTTGTGACTGAAAAATGTATACAATTGGATCCACAAAGACTGGATGAAATTAAAAATTTTCCACGTCCTACAAAATTAAAATCATTACGAGGTTTTCTTGGTATGCTGAATTATTACAGGAAATTTGTGCATAATTTCAGTGAAAAAACGTTACCTTTATTACAGTTACTTAAGAAAGGAAACAAATGGAATTGGAATAAGGAATGTGAAGAATGTTTTGTGAAGTTGAAAGAGAATTTTGTGGAAAACCTACATTTAGAACATCCAGATTTCACTTTACCATTTATTGTACGTACAGATGCTTCAAATCATACTATTGCCGCAGAATTGATACAAATCAAAGATAATCAAGAAGTACCTATATATTTTATTTCTAGAACACTTAAACCTTGCGAAAGTCGATATTCCACCTCAGAACTCGAAATGCTGGCAATTATTTTTTCAATTACTAAATTAAGATACTATTTAATTGCTAAGAGGTTTATCTTAGAGACCGATCATAAGGCATTAGTGAACATTATGAATACACGATTAAATAATAATAGAATTTATAGATGGACTTTGATTATACAGCAATATGATATGGAAGTAAGATATAAGCCTGGTAAAGAAATGATAACAGCAGATGTACTAAGTAGAAAAGATGGAACTAATAAAAGAACTAGTTTGGAAGTGAATTTGGTAATTTTGAATCAATCGGGGATTTTATCTTTGGAATATCTTAAAAACATACAGAAGTTACCTATGTTTGATGATATAAGAAAAATATTGGAAGAAGTAGGAGATTTTAAGGAAATGACTATAAAAGAGGAAATAATTATAAAGAAAATTGGTAAAACTGAAGTTTTTGTAACAAATGAAGAACATACTAGAGAAATAACTAATTATATACATGAAAAGTATTTGCATATTGGGGCACGAAAATGCTGGTTGATATTTAGGGAAGCTTTTTATTGTAAAAATGATGAAAGGATAATAAAAAGTGAAATTAAGAAGTGTCGATTATGTGAATTGGCGAAAGATAAAAACATTACACATCAAAATATAAGTAAAAGCATAATGGTAAATGACAAGTTAGAATTGGTATCTATCGATTTTTTATCTAATATGTTGCCAAGTACAAAAGGATATCGACATGTACTAATTATTTGTGACATTTTTTCTAAGTTTGTAAAATTGATACCAACAAGCAAATGCGATACTGAAACTGTATTACAATCGTTACAGGAGTATTTTTTTATGTATGGGAAGCCATTAGCTATATTATCAGATCATGCTACTTATTTTAATAATGACAGATATAAGGAATATTTGTATAATCAAGATATTAAAGCTTATTTTTCCTCGTATAGACATCCTCAAGGAAATCCAACAGAAAGATATGTTAGGGAAACTTTAAAATATTTAAGAATATTGTTAACAGATAAACATAATAGATGGGCGAGATATCTTGGTCAAATTGAGAAGGTAATGAATCATACGCATAGTTCAGTACATGATTTATGTCCAATAACGGTATTTTTGGGAGAAATGCCAGAAAGACCATGGGATAATCAAGAAACAATCGATTTAAGTGAAAGGTATGAATTGGTGAGAGAAAGATCAAAACGTAAAAAAATGATATGGGAACAAAAACAAATGGAGAAACAGAAGAAGTTTAAAAGTTACGAAATAGGAGATTTAGTTATTGTAAAGAATTTGAGGGTTACTGATCGAAAGAAAAATATTATGGGGAAGTTGTTAAGGCCATACATTGGACCATATAAAGTTAATCTAAAGTTAGGAGAAAATACTTATGAGTTAATAGAACCAAATACAAATTATATTAGAGGTAGATATCATGTGTCTATGTTACAGGATTATTATCAAGATATAAACAATAGAGATGAATGAGTGTAACTGTTACAAAGCACACACATAAAGTATTATAAATAGGAATATGGATTAGAATATTAAATTTACAGAAATATTGGGTTGATTATTTAAATGTATATAAGTTTTGAAAGTACATTAAAAAAAAAAAAAAATAAGGTTGTTAAGTTATTGGTTGTAATTGTTATTATAAAAAAAAATTATTAACTTGAATAAAACTTAGAGTTTTTAAAATAGAATAATTGCATATAGTTATGGCAAACAATTAATTATATATGATGATGCTGGAGTAATAATTTATGTTATATTATGTTGTAATGATTGTTTAATAAATATAAATTTTATTTTAGAAGTTAAAAATTTACATTTATTAAAAAGGGGCAAATGTTACAATACAAATATAGACTGTAACAATATTAAATTTATGAACTTGGTCATCAAAATTAACTTAATTATTGAAATTAATGATAATGATGTTTTGGAATAATTTTATTTGAACCTTGTTTATAATTACGTGATAAAGACAACAATGTTCTGTATCTGAGTAGTATTTCTTGAGGTTGTAGTCATCCTGTATGTTGAGGGATTGAGTAGTTTCATTTTTCATTGTAGTTACCAAAATCTAGAGAGAAGAGATTTAAAATGTTGTTAGTATATTGTAGGATAAGTTATTATTTGTGTAAGAACATATTCAATTGACGTTAATGATGTTAAAGGTAATTAAAAAAATTAATATTGAATAATGAATAGCTAAATTGGAATAAAATCACATTTCAAAATTCATATCACCGGATGTGACATTTAAAATGTCATTTTGACAACCGGTTAGTAAATTGATAGGAACCAGATATAAAATGTTTAAAGTACATAAGATGCTATTTAAAAGCTGAAAAGAATTAAATTAGTAAAGTTATTAATATTAGAAGATATTCAAAACATATAAAAAGATTGAAATTCTATGTTGTTTAGAAAGTATTTGCAGAAGAAATTGATTGGTGGATTTGAAAAAGTAGAGGGTTGTCTAGGGGATGAATAATAAAAACAGGAGATGCGAAATAATTTTGAAGAAAAACGGTCGCGTTTTAGCGAAGTATAATATTAAAACTCAAAAATCTATTAATAGAATAAATTAGAATAAAGTAAAAGTGTTCAAATTTAATTTCTTGATACAAAGTTCATCGAGAAAAATAATTCCAAGTGATATAAAAATTTTAGGAAAGGAGAAGTTAATTTAAAGTATATAATTTAAGATTACTCACCTTAAAAGCAGTCCCGAGAGCCATTTCTTTGGAGTTAATTAATGGTAGCAGTTCCGAGAAACAATTTTTTGAAGCAGTCCCGAGAACCATTTCTTTGAAGATAAAAAATAATAGCAGTTCTGAGAACTAATTTCTTCAAGCAGTCAATCGTAGAGGTTCAGAAGTGCAAGGCGTAGCATTGATCGTAGAGATTTTGAAGTCCGTGGTTGGAGTTGCACAATTTTTTCATCGTCGAAGAGAGATATTGTCAAAATCCTGAAGTATCGAGGTATATTCACATTGCAGAACCAGTTTTCAGTGACAATAGGCCCAAAACAACATTGAAGAAGGTTATTCAGAATACAATGATCATCTAGAACATAAGGATAACATCTTACGAAGATACTGTTAACCAGTTGAAACTAGAAACATATATTATCGACATAGTGTATTCAGGTCGTATAAAGATTACGTATATTTTGGAAAATATTTATAGAATTCAGTAATAGAGTAATACTGTTGTTTAAAATAAAATTAGAATGTTATTAAGTATGCAAATCTAAAAGTATTATCAATTGGAATTTAAATCTTTTCTAGTTAGATAAATTGAAACTCGTACAACCTTAATTAATTATTTATTCGTACGTTTCTTTTGTAATTTATTTGAAAAGAACAATTATTGGTGTCTTAAAATATTCATTAGAAAAAGTGGTTCTAAATTATTAATATATAAAGAAATATTTACCTTATAAAGGATATTAAAATAAAAGGATTGTTATTATTATTCCACAACTTCAAAGTGCATTAAAAAACGTCATTTGGATAGGTTTACAGTCTTGTTTGTAAATAAGATATTTGTTGATGTTCCTTTAAATTCAACCTCTATAATTTTTTATTCACGACATTTATTAAACTTGTGAATATTTATATCGCTTGTAGTTTTATTGCTCTAAAGTATTCATCAAATATAAACATTGGCTTGACAAGAGATTTATACCTAATCTGTAACAGTAAATAGAAAAACATATTTAATTTTATTTGATATATGCAAATAAATGTTACTTACCAGTTCTACAATATAATAAAGAAAGGTTAATTACTTATTTTATACAGTAATTTAATTCAAAGCGGACCACTGACACGATATGAGATGAGTTCTTAAAGAATGGATTGAAGTTTTATCACAAGCGTAGTTAAACCAACTGTAAAATATAAAAACTACTAGTATTAAAATACTATAAACTGAAAGAGTTTAGATTACTGATGGGTATACTACCAGTTATACACTTTTTAGAAATCTAATGGATTTCTTATGAATAGATATCTGGGCTAGTCGGTGCATATTTATAATAGGAGTAATAGGAAAAATTAATACAATCAATAAGGGTTGTATTTTAATAATTATTGGCTGGCCCAATATGAGGCATTTATAATATGAATAATGAATACATGATTAGCATTTTATTAATATATATATATATATATATATATATAATTAATATTTTATATGTGGTTAATGTATATATTAAACACATATAATTTGTTTCTTTGCCGTATATATTTTAAATGTCGTGAGAGATTTCTTGAATTAGCGGCATTTTAAATTAATTGATGATAATTACTTGCATTATTTTAATTGTTAATGATTTTAAGGAAAAGAAACACATTACTCCGAGGACTAACACATATGCATTAGTTTCGTTTAACCACTACAACGTGAATACTCATCAGCTCGTCTGTGTAATGTATTCATTTTTCCTTTCTACCGAAATTTGTATATATAGTTACGGAGAGGATCTTTGTAAGCTTGAGAGATAATTTCTTATCATTAAATCAATTGAAAGTCAATCAAGTTGTTTGACTTTTATCATCAATCTGTCAAAATAACCCAACATGGCGCGACAACAGATAAGTAATCTTTTATTATTATTGTTACTTGCTGTCGTAGAAAAAATATAGTATGAAGCTCGTTATTCACTCGTTTTACTGAACACTATTGACTAAAATTAGGTTTATAAAATTTGATACATAATATACCTACTATTAGTATTGTTTTATATTAAAAATAATATGTATAAATTACTTATACATGTTTTACACACAATTATCCATCATTACTTATTACTAATAAATCTATTTTTAATTGAACGGGCCTATATTATAATGTTTCTTTCTGATGACAGAGATTTTAGTGAAATGAAATAGGTACGTCATCGCTGTCGTAGGTAACCTACCTATTTAACAGAGCAAAACGCCAACTGCGTGCTACATGGATGAGTTGAAGAGGTTGGGGCATCGCTGGAAAAGAATTCAGAAATATTAGATATAATATATTTTGTTTTGGTAATAAATGAAATATGATGTCTACAGATTTATTTTGTCACAAACTGGTCCGAATGTGGAAGTGAGTTAAATTGTGTTTCTTCTTGTACTATCGTACAGGGCAAAATATAAGTAATGTTCTCTTCTAATACATTAAATTATTTTCTTGTCCAATCTCTTCATTTTTGCGATCTTACTCAAATGCTTCATTTCGGTGAATTTGTTTCACCTGTCTATCATTTAGCACCCAATTTTAGGCTCTGTATGTCAAGATTAGGGTATATAGAGTGTTGTGCTTTTTGAGACAATGTTAATATTATTTTCTTCCTTTTTAATAATAAAGTAAATAAGTCGTATATGATAACATGAGTATCAACATTTTTCAATTTACTTTAAAAAGGCGATGCATGCATAAGATTTGTCATGCATTGTTGAGAGAAATTATACTGAAATATAAAACTGACTACCGACAAATATTTGTTTCACAGTTGGGCTTGTGAAAATTTTGTTGTAGGTATATTTTGAAAATCGTTTTACGTAAAATAAATAGACAATATTTAAGTTAATATTAAATGTTAATTTGATAGAACAATTTTAATATCACAATGACAGTTTTTAATTGAATATAATTGCCAGATATTAAATAGTCTATTTTTATATTTTAAAAAGGTTTTAGAATATTATTATAATTATACTATTTAATAAAAGATTGTAAAGGTTAGACAAGATTTGAAAATGTTTTATTGTAATTTATAAACTAAATGATTGAATATCAAAAATAGAGTTAGTTACTATAGAAATTTAAAAGGTCAAATTTAGGGTTACATTAAAAAAATATGTATTTTAGAAACGCCTGGATATAAAACTTTCTTTCTGATGAACTAGTAGCTATTATTATTCAAGTAAAGAAAATAATAAAATATTTCTGATCTTCGAATTAAAGAGGAGGTACTTACTTACCTCTTGAAAAAAAGAAGAAAGTAGGATATTGAAAACTAATTATTAACATATCGAAAACAAAAACTTAAATGAAACATTTACTTTACTATAAATGAAGCATAGGAATTTGAATTGTTTAAGATTATCCATTTCTAAAACGTATCACTCTGGTGATATTTGTGAAAACAGTAAGCCAATTATCAAGTTTATCTATTTAGACCAGGGGTCGCCAAACTTTTTTGATCATCGACCCCTATATAATTTTTCGAAATCTCCATAATAATAATAATAATAATAACTTTATTGTCATGAAATTTCACACCGGAAATATTGACAGTGTCACACATACATATTGTATAACAAATTCAAAAATACAAAAGAATCATGGTAAAGAACAATACTTACTTTCTTAAGACAAACGAACATAAATGGCATGTTAGCTTTTATCATTCATAAATTCTTGTATTGAGTAATAAGCCTTATTTACTAAGAGCGTCTTCAGTTTTTCTAAATATATGTAAATTATTCCACTCACACAGCTCGCTGTTTAAACTCATTTTATTAAAACATTTGGCTCCCATATACCTCGGTCCACTCTGCGACACCGCCAATCGACAGAACAGGAGTGATATGTCTTCTCCATTCCTTGTGTTTTGATTGTGCTGGTCCTTCCTCCTGATAGGAGATTGCTCCCTGACAAATACTAGCAGAGAGTATACATAGAGGCTGGGCAGCGTCATTATACCATGCTTACGGAAATGTTCCCTGCAAGACGCACTCGGTCCCAACCCCAGCATGCTACGCAGTGCCTTCTTTTGAGATATGAAGACATCGTTTGCCCCACTCGCAGCACCCCAATATATCACCCCGTACGATATTATTGACTGGATCAGCCCAAAGTATATAAACCTCAGCACGTCCATAGAGACGGTACCACGAACGCTCCGCATACGGAAACATCCCCTCCTGATCCTTGGAATCATACTCTGAATGTGTACATCCCACGTCAGCTTCTGGTCGATGTGTACGCCCAGAAATCTTGTGCTAGTCAAATTTTCTAAGGACACGTTCCCAACTCTTATCAGCAAGCTGGAGAGCACCGTCTTATTCCTAGGTAGAAACTGGACGATGTGCGTCTTCGTGGTGTTGAGGGATATACCATTAGCCCCACACCACTCCAACATGTCTCTAGCGCATCCTCCAGTCGCCGCCACCAAATCCCCCTCCGTCCGCGCCGACACCACAACGCTCGAGTCGTCCGCGTAAAGCACCGGAGAGCCCGACGCGCCAAGGGTCAGCGGCAAATCGTTCACGAAAACATTAAAGAGCGTCGGCGACAAACACGAGCCCTGAGGCACTCCCGCGCTCGTGAATTCTAAGTCGGACCGCACACTATCAATCTCCACCCTCTATGCCCGATCCGCTACATAGGATCCCACCCAATCCAGCGGCACCCCCCGAACGCCAGCGGCCGAAAGCTTACCAAGCAGCAGCCCGTGATCTATTACATTAAAAGCGGAGGTCATATCGAAGAACATCCCCAATACCATCCTCTTGTCCTCCAGCGCATCATGAACATAACCCAGCATCTGGCCCACCGCCGACCGAGTCGAGAAGCCGGAACGGAATCCATTCTGACACCCCGACAACAGGCCTTTGCCTCCAGGAATGCCGCCAGTCTCGCGTTAAAACAGGATTCAAACACCTTGCCAAAGTGTGACTGCAGCGCCACGGGTCTATAATTCGAAAGCGACTCCACATCACCTTTATTCTTAAAAACCGGGATAACTCGCGACTCCTTTAGCATCCCAGGGTAAACACCTTCACAAAAACTCCTATTTATTATCGCCGAGAGTGGTTCGGCAATCATGTCCGCAATTTTTGTTATTATGAACCCGGGGATATTGTCCATACCCCACGATTTTTCTTACATTTTTCATTGATCACTCTACAGATCTCGAAGGGGGTGGTGGGATGCAAATAAAAAGTAGGTCCCGATCCGCTCCCCACTCCGGAGCCACCCGGTGAGCCAGCGTCGCCCCCGATATTGCTGAAGTACACATTGAACAGATTGCACTTGTCCATAGTGTCCGACACCATATCACCTTTACTATTCCTGACATCTCCAATAGGGGTTCTTGTCTTTTTATTATTATGCTCATTAATTATGCCCCAGCACTCCCTGTTTACGTTGCTGGCTTCCATAATTCTCTTATTATTATACGTTTTCCTCTCATATGCTACACTCCTACTGTATAGCTCTTTTACGATCATGTAACAGCTTTTATAAAATTCACTGTTTATCTGCTCACTAATTCTTTCCATCTCGTGAACCAGTCTCGACAGTTCCCGCAGTTCTGGAGAGATCCACTCATTCCTTGCACTCGGTGCTGCCCTCATGCGGGTCTTCAACGGAAACGCAGCTTCAAATGCTACGTTTATTTTCTTGTGAAATGATTCGAATAAGTGATCCACGTCAACACCAGACGCGAGTACCACATCCCAGTCAACCGCCGCAATATATTGTCTGAATAGCCCTATATTGTCATCACTGTAGCATCTATGTCCCGTCACCACGTCACCCCGCACATCACCCATCTGTCATTGATATAATCTGATATGTATGGTCCGAGATGCAACTGTCCACAACCAACGTGGCACACCCGATCATATTCGTAAAAATGTTGTCTATGCAAGAAGCACTTGTACCCGATATACGCTTGGGTTTCCATATTGCTGGATGAATATTGTATTCTAAAAATGCATTTATCAGGGCTGAACCCCTTCTATCAGCACCCCCATAAAAGGAATTTTCAGTTAATTAAAATAAAACTATGTATTAGGTACTGTGTTTGTACAGTTATTTAATGATTTTAAACATCTATTATAGCAATTTTACATTGTGTATCAATAGTTTTATGAAAAATATCTTAATGTTAAAATTTAAATACCTTAATATTTATTAAATAATAAGTAAAGTTACTACAGATTAGTTGCTTCTTAATCAATGGGATGGGTGTGCCTGGTGTTTCTTTGCAAGGCTCGCTATATTGGATTCGAAATTTTAATTTTAATCCTCCCCGAAACTCCACATTTAATTTATTTCTGTACTTAGTTAAGATTGAATTTACGTGACTGAAACCGGCTTCAACTATATAGGAATTTGGAAACGCCAGCATAAATGGCTGAGCTATTTCGGAAAATATTACATATTTTTGCATTATATTTATATTTGTCCAAAATTTGATTGTTGTTAAATTTTTAAGAAGCGCCTTTGCTTTAAGATCCGATAATAATTCAGCTATCTCATCTTGCAGGTTGACGCCCACGTTTTCAATTTGAGCGGAAAATGGCGCAATAATCCATTCAGGGATGACAATGTTATCCAAATCAACAAAGCGCTGTTTAAAATCGCAGCTTAATTTTTGAAAATGACTTGTATATATTTTCAAGTCTTCTTCTTTTATTTCTAATTGTCGCAGATTTGAAAAATACTGATAATCCTTACGTAGCAATAAAGATCTAAAAAAATTTAATTTTACTTGGAAGCCTAACAGTATTGTCCGAGCTTAGATAATTGTTACATTTTTTCCTTGCAGCTTTGTTTGGACGTCATTAAATTTTCCAAGTCTGCTAAATAAAAAATTTGGTTCTTATTGTTTTGGAATTCACCACTCAGAACAGGATTTATTTCGCTGAGAAATTCTGTTGTTGAGTCAAATAACTCAACGAGCCGTTGCAAGCATGCACCTCTAGACAGCCATCTAACTTCGGTGTGCAGAAGTAATTGGTTAAATACCTCGTCGTTTTCCTCACAAAGTTTGGAAAATAATCTTGATTTAAGAGGTTTGGCTTTAATTTGATTGATACACTTAATACAAAACTGTTAAGCTTTATGTAACTCTGGACTCAAATATTTTGCTACTAAGTAGTTTCTATCCAACACACAATAATAGTACGTATACCGGGCACTTTTTCTTTGTATGTAGCAAAACCTCGGTATCGCCCTACCATAGCAGGTGCGCCATCTGTGGCTACTGCTATTATATTTTCAAGCGGAATATCATATTTATTTAAATATAATATATGTTTATTAATTTATTTTCAATAAAGAAACTGATATTAAGTTAATTATAAAAACATTCACAAATTTTACATACGCAGTTAGGTTTGTGTGATTTGCGTATTAAGAATTGTTTTGCCGTCGACACCCAATCTACCCCCTGGTTCAGATCGACCCCTACTTGTGTTAAATAGACCCCTGGGGGGCGACCTCTGATTTAGACAATATTATGTACAAGGCTACAAAAGGCGATCATAATTTCAAATCGATTCTACAAAAAAAAGAAATTTATTTATACAAATTAAAAAAATGAGGTGTATACAAAAGTTATAAATTAAGTTTTAAGTACTTTTATCTCCTTAAAAAAATAAACTTGTAAGTGTGTTACTTCAAGTCCCAATTTTGAGAACTTTTTATACAAAAATTATTCAAAATTCTATTCTAAGTACGTCTATTCTCTTAGAAATCTCTGTAGAATGCATACTTTGCGAGATATTTGCAAAAAAGTGTTACTCAATAAAAGTTTTACTTCTGGTCCGAATTTTGAAATTTCTTTTATACAAAAATTATTCCAAATCCAGCTCTAGATACTTTTGTACTCTTGTTAAAGCTATAACAAAAACATAATTGATGAGATATGCAATTGTACGGTGAAAAATCGAGTAAAAAATGAACGAATTGGAGATTCTGCAAAGAAAACAGTGAACTATAGCTTAATGTCAGAAAAATCTAAAGAAGTGTATCAAAAAACTTCCGTATTCCATCAAAAATTGCAACTATGAGAAGAGTCTTCTGTCTTAGTTTTGGTATTGATCAAAATCAAGAAAACCTTCTTCGATATAGTCTTACTATGCGATGCTTAAGGCGACTATTAAAGCTTAACACTACGTAGATATAGGCAATTATTCAAGCTTGTTCGGATTTTTAAAAGAAAGTTAAGGAAATTTAAGCCCAACACATCCAAAGTTTTGACTATGAAAGAGATAGAAACCTTTATATACCAAGCTGCAGATGAAATAATAATAAATAATAAATAATATAAATAATGAATAAGGTAAATATATATAATTTCACTTCAGTTTTAGTGTTTAAGCATGGTTTATTAACAGCTGGTTTTGATAATAGGGATAGCTGGAGCGTGCCGAAAACAAGAACTTGTTCAGTTAGAAATTGATGACATTCAGGATCTACAATCCTCATTGCTGATCACACTAAGAGATAGTAAAACCAAACGGAATCGAATGTTTAGCCTAGTCGACAACCATAAATCGCAAAGAAATTCATAAAAGGTACGCTTTTTTATGTCTAGTAAATGTGGTAACTCGCCGTTTCTTCTTAGCTTATAGGAATGAAAATGTACGAAGCAAGTTGACGGGAAAAATATTTTTGGGAAAATTCCGACAAAAATTGCTGCTTATCTCAAATTATCAAATCCTAAACTATACACTACACGTTCTGTCGTTCATAAACGACGATATTGGCAAACACTGGCGAAGGATTAATTAGTATAAAGCAATTGGAAGGTTGGAAGTCAACGTCAGTTTCAAAGCCGTATATAGAAGGTTCTGTTTAGAACAAAGTTAGACTAGCTGAGAGAATACTAACCAGAAAAGAAAATCTACCAACTACTAATAATGAAACTGAAAGTTACACCTCCAAATATTAATATGACAAATTGTTCTAATTGCATTTTAAATATACATATTCCAAAATAAATGTTCAATAAAGAGTACAATTTTTGACTTCTAATTTAAAGAAAAATATTTTATTTAATAAATAAGATTTTTAAATTAAGATCTTCGTCCGTGCTTAAAGTTATGAATGTACCACGAGAGTAACTTGCTTTTATGGCCCTACAGTCCTTTCCTAATCCTCGGCTAACGCCTAAGGCTAGAAATAATGCTTCGGGCCATAAAAGTGCCCTTGTTGCATAAATAACTATTGTACTCATAATATATCTGCCTAGAAAGCATGGCTCCCGAGAAATTTACAAAAAACTGATTTTCGATAAGAGTAAAAGATTTACTTCCTGTGTGAATTTCGAATAAAATAAATAAAAAAAAATAAAAATTCGATTTTTTCATTAAAGTAAACTACTACTTAGAGATTATACTTGTAAATATAAAATTTGGAATTGATAACTTTAGCCGTTTGATCGCTATCGTGGTCACACACGCATGCACACGCGTGCGCGCGCACTCACATACACACACACACACACGCACACACACACACACAGAGAGAGAGAGAGAGAGAGAGACAATCTTTAAAAATTATTTTTCAGTATCAGCGGACTTTAAACGTGGACATCTGCAAAAATCTCGTGGTCATAAATTTTCGTCATCGCAATACTTCCTTATACTATGTATGAAAAAGTAAAATGTTTTGGAGGACATATTGAATTTCTGGAAGCTGTCGATACCTGAGGAGCTAAAAGATCTTCAAGACATAGAGGGTTACATCGATGTATACTATCCTTGAGGAGCACTATTAAACTTATCTTCGTTAAATATGTTTATTCTTGATTATCATTGTCAATTTATGACAAATAATATATATTTATGGAAATATCCTTAGTAACGGTAGTCCAAAACATATTATATTGTTCAAACCCTACACACTCACTTAATTTAAAATATTGAAAACATTACATAGCCTTACATTATTTTGAAAAACGTTGATATACATAGAAATATTCAGAAACCTTTGTCTAATTTTATTCAATTATTTCTTAGCTATCATTGTTGATACTTATCAAACTGTTCATTTCATTAAGAATACTGTTGATTTTCTCGTATGTCTTCATATTTGTGTTATTAAGGACACGAAACTCAAAATATAAGTTTATATGTATAGATTATTTGCCTTTTGCTTAAAAATAGTTATTATTTAATACTGGACATAACTGACAGTAAATTTGAATCTGTTATAGAAAACCTGTAAAAAATTTGTTAATGGATATTATTGATTTGAAGGTACTATTTATAGTATATTTACAGAATAGGCTAAATAAGATAATTAGACTTATATCCTTGATTTCATCCTTAAATAGTTTTATCTGTATGTCGTTTTGAGTATGGTTAAAAGACAAATAGTTCTTAACGGAATGTACTGCACATTCAAACTTGTGTAAAAGAGGTGTAAGATTAATTTAAATATAGAACATCATCTAACGAGAATAAGCGATAACTATTATAGAAGTATACTGTAATTTGACTGAAAGATATTTATAATTTGAAAAATTTGAGTATTTAAATTATCGTTATTATTTTGAAATCATATTATATTAATTAATATTACCATCTCATATCATATCATCACAAATTCAACCTTGTCGCGTATATTGAAATATATCATATCTTTTTATCTCTTTCTCAAAGGAAAGTGTATAAATCTTATAGGACTTCGTTTATGCACCTATATAAAAGTAAATATACGTAATATTCTTTGGAAGTGAGTAATAAACACCCCTCAAAAAAGAAACTAAAAATTTCAAAGAAGATTAGTTCCTTTTTCCTTATATTTCCTTTTCCTCTTTCTTTTTCATTTCTATTTCGGCCGTTTTTAGCCATCGGGAAAAACGAAAAAGCCTGATCGATATATATACGTAAAATGGGTAAAATGTAAGTTCTTTCAGAGAAATTGAAATTCTTGAATATGTAAATTAGCCTTTCGGGGTGTCTATGACGTTTTAATTTTCCTAATATCATTGTCTCTACTGCGGCAGGAGATATTATAGAATTTTAAATTGAATATTGTATGCATTGGGCCAACGTATTATACTACGTTCCTAGCACCGGCGAAGTGTTTATATAGTGGGGATTATTATGATCGTATTTTAATTGGGCACTCCCTTCCCTCGCCCCTTACGTTTTTCGTTTTTTTTCTTGCGGACTACCAAAAGTGGTGGATTTTATCGTTATTATCCGAGAATACCGCGACTTAATTTGAAATAATAAAAAATAAATTTTGCGCTACATTTTTAATATTGTAATTTAGTCTGAAAATGAAAATGAAAATTTAATTCTTCGACTTGTCGGATTTTATGCTGCGAAGAAGAATTATACAATACAATTTCCGAAAATAGATTCAATACATTTATTGAAATTAAGTAGTGAAGTTGTTATATCACTAAGTCCCAGAATTTCCAACAATAGGTCCTAAGTATAAGAAATACATATTAGGAATTTTTAAATTTATTTCAGCATTTATACCAAAAACAATGGGAAAGGTTTTTTTCTTTTTTTGTATGCTAATTACACTGGCTAATAAAGTTTATTATAAGTTACTAACTGACAAAATTAAATAGCATATACAGAGTACAAATTAATCGAAATGGTTTAGCTCTGGTTACCCAAACAATCACTAATTGCTAAAACGTTTTAGCAATTAGTGATTGTCAAAAATGCTCATTGATTAAAACTTATGAGTAAGGTGAAGTGGGGTAAGTGGGGATCTGGGGCAAGTGGGTGTTCTTTTTCTAAAAAACTAAGGAATGTTGCATTTAAAATATAACATTGCACTACATGTTTTTGAACTTATCTCTAAGCGAGAAAAAAATGTTTTTTATTTTAAGATTATTGTTAGTAGGTTTAATGGTTGATTTAAAAAGACCCTTCAAAAAGTCGCAGAATCGAAGATCCCTCAAATTTAAAAGAAACCACATATTTCTAGTATTGCTTACACTAGGGTTGCGCTGATTAAACTCCCGAAATGGTTATCATGCAGGCTACATTTTTGTTGATTTTATTTTTTGTTTTTTGCAGGTTACCAGCTAATGTACCCTTAGTCCCCACTTGCCCCGCCATTTTCATAGGCGGGGCAAGTGGGGACTAACACCCCTGGGGCAAGTGGAGCCTAGTCCCCACTTGCCCCTATAAAATTTTGTTTGTTGCAGGTGCCATAAATCTATGAACTAAAAGAAAAATAACAAACATAAATTAATAAAACTACAAGTGAAACAGACTTTGCTAAAAAAACTTTAATGAGACAAGTGCCTAAAAATAAAAAACTTTTTAAAACATAGTGCCTAAATAAATAAACTCAGTACTTTTTAAAACATAGTGCAAGTGAAGTGATATACGCAACAATGGTGCGTAACTATATAAGAAAATCCGCAAGAGCTACAAATTATTCTAAAGAAGACCTACAAGAGGCACTGAGAAAAGTTACCGCGGGAAGACTAACAGCCTTTGCAGCGTCGAAACGTTATAATATTCCCACCAGCACAATTCACAACCACAAGAGAGGGGATAGAGGTCTAATTAATAAAACTCAAGGACGAAGTACTATCCTTCCCATCAACGATGAAGTGAAACTGGCCGAAAGTCTAAAGTGTATGGAAAAATGGGGCTTTGGTCTTACAAGGAAGGAAGTTTTGAATTTGGTGCAACAATTTGTGATGAGAAACCGTTTGAAAACTGTTTTTACCAATGGCCGCCCTGGAGAAGACTGGTTTTTGAATTTTAAACGAAGACATGGTTTATCATTAAAAACACCTCAAGCCGTCGAATATGCGCGCAAAAAAGCCGTTGATCCCTTCCCGATAAACGATTACTTTGATTTGTTGGAACAAGTAATTAATGAACACAGCTTTGGCGACAAGCCACATCTAATTTATAACTTAGATGAATCCAGTTTCTGTCTGGACCCTACAAAGTCCAAAATTGTAGGCAAAATTACACCCGCCTCCCGTACAACCAGCGGACCAGGCAAAGAAAATGTAACGGTGCTTGTAGCGGGAAGCGCTTCAGGCCATAAACTACCTCCAATGATTATTTTTAAGGCGAAATACCTATGGGACGAATGGTTAGCAGCAGAAGACAAAGCCTTCCCAAAAACAGCCTATGCGGCAACGAAAAATGGATGGATGGAGGCGGATGTTTTCCTTCGCTACATGGAGAAAACATTTATCCCAAATGTACCGAATGAGAGACCCATATTATTAATTTATGACGGCCATTCCACCCATATTGATGAACGCACAATACAACTTGTCATTGATAATGATATTATTATCCTCAAATTACCGCCTCATTCCAGTCATTTGCTCCAGCCGCTTGACCTGGCTGTGTTTAAACCGTTAAAAGATGCCTGGGATGCGAAACTTGTTGCTTGGCAAAGAAGGCATGTAGGACAAAAATTGTCAAAAAAATGTTTTCACAATTCATTGGCGAAATATGGCTAGAATCAAATGAAGCCAACATAATTAATGGATTCCGAAAGGGGGGCATTCATCCATTCAATCGTCATGTTGTTAGTCGTGAAAAATATGACCCTGAAGCTTTGCGTAGATGGGAAACTAGGCAAAACGTTCCTGACATAGCTATCCCCGACGCTATCCCATCTACGTCTGGAATATTACAAAATGATCATGAAAACCTGCATAATGATCAACAGCTTCACTTCGTTTGAAGATTTAATGCTCCAAGAAATCAAACAGAAAAATCGGGAAGAAAAGAAACGAAAAAAGAGGGTAGCTGCTGGAGCCGAGGTAATAACTACACTCGAAGTAATGGAAAGATTATCGGTAAACAAGGAAAAGAAAAGCGATAACCCTAAAAAACTAAGAAGAATGCAAACACGAAACCAAGTAAACCCAAAGACCCAGAGACTTCTGAAGAAAGTGATGCGTTAGAGTTAGAAATGGATTGTTGTGAAGATGACAGTGAAGAGGAAACTTTAGAAGAATTACGTAAGAGGTATGAGCTTGAAGATAAAGAGAGGGAGGAAGAAGAAGAACATGCGAGAATTCATCAGAATATTAAAGTTGGTGTATGGCTATTAGTAGAATTTACTACAAAAAAAAAAAAACATTTTGTAGGACAGGTAATTGATATTGCTATGGATGATATAAAAGTGAAATTTACAAGAAAGAAGGTAGACACAGTCAAACCAATATTTTTCTGGCCACAAATTAAGGATGAAGGTGCAGTCACAGAAGATTCCATAATGATGATCCTCCCGGAGCCAAATCCTGGCAGAAGGGGAGAACTCATATTTTCAGTGGAGTTTTCCACCTATAATGTCCAATAACTTATATTTTAAGAATTAAACAGTTTGTATTAATAAATACCGTTTTTGCAAATTTACTGTTTGTCTATCGCAAAATTCATTACTGCTTATCAAGTTCGAGCTCCTTATCAAGTTCATATCTCCCGTATTTGTAAGAATTTTTTAAGTCTCAAAAAAACGTTTTGTAGCTAAATCTGCGTTCTATGAACCCACTTGCCCCGCTAAGGTGTAATGCTGTCTAAATAGGATTTATCAAGAAAACACCCACTTGCCCCAATAGCCGGGGCAAGTGCGGACGAGTGATCAGATTTCAAAAAAAAATTATTTTTTTTGGGAAAATAAATTATCTAAAATTTATACATTTATGGGGTATGTTTAGAACATAACCAAGTATATCCTGTCCAAATCTCACTTCAAAATCTCTGTTTTTATAAAAGTTATGTGATGCCAAAGTGAACCTTATATATTTTTAGTCCGCACTTACCCCACTTCACCTTATAGATACTGAGATCCTTGGTCCATTGTGCGGCAATCATCTGATGAAGGAAATAATTTTTTCCGAAACATTATAAGCCACAATATAGTGTTTTCTTTAAACCTACCCATAAATTCTGTTTTCGGAGTTATGAAATAGTAATTAAACTGGTTTATTGCAATTTACATATACACAACAGTTTTAACATCTTTTATTTTATACATACATATATATATATAAAACGGAAAGGAGTCTCTGCTGTCAAAGTCAAAAAAATGTATTCTTAGGGGGGATCCAGCATCAAAAGATAAAACTTTATGTGAAGTTCTTTATTTTTTGCCAATATTTCGTATTATAATCTAATACTTCTTCAGGGCCAAAAATGCGAACTTATCGAGAGAAACACGTGCACATAACTAGAAAACATCACTTTTTTTTTTTTTTTTTTGGATGGATGAATGAAATTGACATTATTTGATAATTTAAAACTACAGTTAAACGTTTTACAGTCACATTACTAAAATAACAAAAATTGAAAATTTTAAGGAACTTCCTGGAAGGACCTCTAAAAATTTAAATTAATTTTTTAGAGGTCCTTCCAGGAAGTTCCTTAAAATTTTCAATTTTTGTTATTTTAGTAATGTGACTGTAAAACGTTTAACTGTAGTTTTAAATTATCAAATAATGTCAATTTCATTCATCCATCCAAAAAAAAAAAAAAAAGTGATGTTTTCTAGTTATGTGCACGTGTTTCTCTCGATAAGTTCGCATTTTTGGCCCTGAAGAAGTATTAGATTATAATACGAAATATTGGCAAAAAATAAAGAACTTCACATAAAGTTTTATCTTTTGATGCTGGATCCCCCCTAAGAATACATTTATATATATATATATATATATATAAAAAAAATGTGAATAAGGTCAAGAAAAATTTAGAATTA
Organism: Amphimallon solstitiale; assembly: GCA_963170755.1. Taxonomy (NCBI): domain Eukaryota; kingdom Metazoa; phylum Arthropoda; class Insecta; order Coleoptera; family Scarabaeidae; genus Amphimallon; species Amphimallon solstitiale. The sequence goes on along the minus strand of OY720684.1, from coordinate 45,388,777 downwards.
TTTATATATATATATATATATATATATATAAATCCTACTAACAATATAGCGTCCTTACGGAACTCATGAATGTAGCGTCCACCTTCGAAAAGTTAATTAGTTCGTTAATATTTTGCATATACTTTGTGTTTTTGATCAAAACAGGTATAGTATTATCACTAAATTAAATATCAGATAAAAAAAAGTTAGTTACATTTCACTTTAATGGCGAAGTAGCGCCCTTTTATTTTCTCGTGCATGAAGCGCCTGTAATATACCATTTAACTTTCACTTCTTCGCTATTCTGGCTTCCATCGGGTATATTACATTACATTTGGTAGATATTAGAGAGTCCAGCAATGTTGCCACAATGTGCCTGTATGCTTACTTTATAAAAATATATGTACTTTAAATCAAGAGGAGCAATACAATGAACACATTTATCTACATTCGGCGACACAGTGGGTTATATTGTTCAGAACAGAAAATAGTAGTAGTTTCTGTTTGTTTTTTTTTTGCGTCATACATAGAGAAGAATATTCCCTCCAGAAATTAATGTCTGGAAATTCATAATAACCATTCGATAGTCATTCAAGATAAAGACTCGCTAAACATAAAATTCTATATTTGGAAAGATTTAAAATATATATAATATTCAGTTCTAAATATATAACATTTTTATATAGGCGTTTTTGGCAATTAATAATTGCATATTTAGTCTTTTTATTAATATTTGAAACATACATTTTCTGATTTAAACTAATTTATCTGACGACCAGCTGTATGAATAAATTATATTATATATGTGGCCACCACACGACTTCTTTTTATACGTATGAGCGTTTCAAACTATACAATTTTAAGAATTTTTTACACAAAAATTATTCAAAATTCTATTCTAACTACTTCTATTCTCTTAATAAATCGCTATAGAATACATACTTTGCAAGATATTCGAAAAAAAGTGTTTCTCCCTAAGAGTAAAAGTGTTACTTCCGGTCCGAATTTTGAAATTTCATTTATACAAAAAATATTGCAAATCTAGTGCTAAATAATTTTGTACTCTTGATAAATATATATAGAATGCATAATTTACGACATATTTGCAAAAAATCGCTATTCGATAAGAGTAAAAGTGGTACTTCCGGTCTGAATTTTGAATTTATTTCTACACAAAAGATATTGAAAATTAAGTTCTAAATACTTTTATACTCGTAATCTACCCGCCTCAAAAGCATGACTTGCGAAATATTCGCAAAAAACTGATTTTCGATAGGAGTGAAAGACCTACTTCCGGTACGAATTTCGAAAAATGTTTTAAATAAAATTGTTCTCAATTTTAATTTTAAGTACATATGAATTCTTTCTAAATATGTTTAAATTAGTAGTTGACGAAATATTGGCAGAATTCCATTTTTTCACTGAAGTAAACTACTACTTCACGTCTGTCGATTTTCCTGAAAATCTAATCAGTTCTCAAGAGGGAGATTATACCTGTAAATACAAAATTTTGAATTGATACCTATAGCGGTTTGACCGCTATCGTGGTCAGAGAGAGAGAGAGAGAGAGAGAGAGAGAGAGAGAGAGAGAGAGAGAGATTAAAAAACACTTTTTCAGTATCAGGGGACTTAAAACGTGTACATCTGCAAAAATCTCGAGGTCAAAAATTTTCATCATCATAATACTTCAAATAATTAATGCTGTAAGCCGTTACTTTGTGATAATCCATATTAAAACAATAAAAACACTTTAACTTTGTTGTATCACTATATTAAACAAATGGTGTGACCGCGGTTTCGACCAACATGGCCATTAACGAACGTGTTGATTGAGACACAAAACTATGTTAAACTTAGTGTAAGGCAGTAATTATAAAGTAGAGGGGAAATAAATGGGATAATACACAATACATTATAACAGTTATTAGTTAATTACAGGGAAAACCAGAAATTAGAAATATGAGGTAAATTAAAAATCTAAGTACAGCAGGTAAACAGAGGTGTATATATCAAATCGGTCTGGTCGTTAAGTAAATGACATTCGGAATTGCGGGAGGCTTTGAATATTTCGAGGGACTCTAGGAGGTTTAACTTCTCACCTTTCTCGGTGAAGTGTAAGATTTTTACGAGAAAGGTGAGAATTTAAACCTCCTAGAGTCCCTCGAAATATTCAAAGCCTCCCGCAATTCCGAATGTCATTTACTTAACGACCAGACCGATTTGATATATACACCTCTGTTTACCTGCTGTACTTAGATTTTTAATTTACCTCATATTTCTAATTTCTGGTTTTCCCTGTAATTAACTAATAACTGTTATAATGTATTGTGTATTATCCCATTTATTTCCCCTCTACTTTATAATTACTGCCTTACACTAAGTTTAACATAGTTTTGTGTCTCAATCAACACTGTATTCGTTAATGGCCATGTTGGTCGAAACCGCGGTCACACCATTTGTTTAATATAGTGATACAACAAAGTTAAAGTGTTTTTATTGTATCATAATACTTCCTTATACCATGTATAAGAAAGTAAAAACAGGATGCATACTCCTGTTATGACCTACTCGTAATCAAAAATATACTTCTAGACATTTTCCGATAAATCCAAAAAAATTTCTCCAAAGAGACGGTTAGCTAAAAAATGTGTTTACATATTAACTAGGCGGGATCTTCTTGAATCTCGTTATGCGGAAGTAGTGTGATTTCGAGATATAGCAGATATCCAAGTTTCGAAATTACTTGATATAGAAAAAGTGGTTTTTGCAAACATCTCTCTCTCTCTCTCTCCTTCCTATCCTCTTCCTAACTCTCGCTTTGTATGACCACAAGACTTAAAATATCAAACTTTATATTTAAGAGTATAATCTACCTCTGGAGATCTGGTTAGAGTTTCGGTAAATTCGGTAGAGCGTAATTAGTAATTTACCTCACTCGAAATATACAATTTTACCAATATCTCGGCAACTACTAAGTTTAGACGAATTTCTAAAGTATAGAAAAGTATTTAAAACAGAATTATAGAACAAGTTTATACAAAATATCGAACTTCTTACCAGAAGTTGACTTTATATTCTTATCGGAATACAGTTATTTGTGAATATCTCCCAAAATTCTGCATTCTAGACAGATAGACTACAAGCATAAAAGGATGTAAAGCTTGATTTGGAACAATACTTTTACTCTTATCGAGTAGAATCTTTTTGTAATTACCTCGCAAATTGTGCATTCTATACTAATTTGTTAAGTTGTTAAAAGTATTTAAAACTTCATTCAGAACAACTTTGTAAAACTAATTCGAATCACATACATCTATGACAGTCGTGTGATGTCGACGCCTCATTTTCTGAGCCAATATTATCCTAACAGATGGTTTAAATTGGTAGAAGCTTTTGAATTCAATGGCCAACAAAGGGAATATATCTAACAAAACTTGATTTTGTGACTCAATATGACTATCTTTATCAATATTTACTATTGCCGGGTAATTTGTAAATTTCTGTCTAAAGATGATTTAGACATGACAGAAATAATAGTAGGGAAATAATAAAAACCATATATCACACATATAGAAGTAGCGGATTCTTAATACTATTTAATAAGAATTCATTGTTATGACTAGATATATGGTGTTTGTTGTACTTAAAAAGAGAAGACATGTGCATTTAAAATTCATTGCGTTTGAGCGATGGAAACAAAGATCATAAAATGCGACTATAATCAGATCGGAGGATGTAAACATTAAGAAACTTCAAAATTGGATTTACTTATTTTAAAAGGTAACTGCTTCTTTCAAACAATATAAATGTTAAAATTGTTAGCAAATAAAAATATCTTGAAAATCAGTTTAGAGCTAGAATGATGACTTTTGATCAAAATGCATTGTAAAGTTCAGAAATGAATTTATATTATTGACTTGAATTGATATAATTGTACTTTTAGTGTCATTTTTTTTATTCAAGGACAACAACTGTACGTTTGTGATGACTTAAAGAATTCGTAATGTTGCCCACTGTGTAAAATGTACTTAGAAGTTGGAGAGTATATTAATACTTGGTCCTGCATAACAAGCAGATACTTCATTAAAAAAAAAGGTGTGGCCACCACACGACTTTCTTATACGTATGAGCGTTTCAAACTATACAATTTTAAGAATTTTTTACACATAAATTATTCAAAATCCGATTCTAAGTACTTCTATTCTCTTAATAAATCGCTATAGAAGACATACTAAGTTTAAACAAATCTATAAAGAAATCAAATGTACTCAAAATTAAATTTGAGAAAAATTGTGTTAAAAAAGTTTTTCGAAATTGCTACCGGAAGTAGATCTTTTACTCTTATCGAAAATCATTTTTTTGCGAATATCTCGCAAGCCATACATTCTAGGCAGGTACAATACGAGTATAAAAGTATTTAAAAGATAATATTAAATATCTTTTGTATGAAAAGAATTTCAAAATTCGGACCGGAAGTAGCACTTTTAATCTTACCGAATATCGACTTTTTGCAAATATGTCGTAAATTATGCATTTTGTATATATTTATCAAGAGTACAAATGTATTTAGAGTTAGATTTGCAATGTTTTTTGTATAAATGAAATTTCAAAATTCGGACCGGAAGTAGCACTTTTACTCTTAGCGAGTAGCACTTTTTTTTATAATATCTTGCAAAGTATGCATTTTATAGAGATTTATTAAGAGAATAGAAGTACTTAGAATAGGATTTTGAATAATTTTTGTATAAAAAAATTCTTTAAATTCGATACTTTGAAACGCTCATATGTATAAGAAAGTCGTGTGGTGGCCACACCTCATTTTCTTCTTTATGACAACGTTGTCTCTTATTGTAGTTGTAGTTAACTCAAGAAAAGATTATAACTTGTCCCACTGAAAAATCCAGTTCGACTGCATTGCCAAGAAATTTGGATTTTCCCTAATTTTACTTTCTTATACGTAGTATAAGGAAGTATTGTCATGATGAAAATTTTCGACCTCGAGATTTTTGCAGATGTCCACGTTTTGAAGTCCCCTGATACCAAAAAAGTAGTTTTTAAAAAATGTCTATGTCTCTGTGTGTGTCTGTGTGTGTGTGACCACGATAGCCGCCAAACCGCTACAGATATCAATTCCAAATTTTGTATTTACGAATATAATCTCCCTCTTGAGAACTGATTAGATTTTGAGCAAATCAGCAGACCGAAAGTAGTAGTTTACTTCTGTGAAAAAATCGAATTTTGCAAATATTTCGTGAATTACTAAGTTTAAACAAATTTATAAGGAATTCATATGTACTTAAAATTGAAATTGTGAACAATTTTATTAAAAAGGTTTTTCGAAATTCCTACCGGAAGTAGGTCTTTTACTCTTATCAGTTTCTTGCAAATATTTTGCAAGTCATGTTTTTTAGACAGGTACGCTACGAATATAAAAGTATTTAGAACTTAATTTCCAATATCTTTTGTATAAAAAAAATTTCAAAATTCGGATCGGAAGTATCACTTTCATACGTATAAGAAAGTCGTGTGGTGGCCACACCTCATTTTTTGATACATGTTGTTTATTAAAGTAACAATCTGCGTTTCTACAGAGAAAACGTCAATGAGTCATAATTATTATGATCAATCAGAATTCTAAACCAAATTTTTTTTTAACTATGAAAACTTGACCTACGTTTAACAATAATGGGCTATCCACTCACTGGCTCTGGATCATCTATTTTATCGTCCATATCTACCTTTGTTCTTTGTTTTTGGAAATGATTAGTGTGTTACAATTGTTCGTCGTTTTTTACTTTCGTTTGAGATAGGCAGTTTGGAAAAATTGTTGTGATTGCACTAACTCTTAATTTGTTTGTATGAAGTTGGATCTGCAATAATCGTTTATTATAGTTTAAACATTTATCAACTGTAAACGCCACAGTAAAAGATATTTAATAACATTACTAAACTATAGGTTTTTCAACTAAAGGACCTAATTAACTATGTAAACTTTTTAATTCGCAAATAATATAATTTGCATTAAAATTAATTCAATACACATAGTCTTTTTAGGTAAGTTCTTATTCAGTACAAGGATTCTTTTTGTAATTTGCTAAAGTTGTCCCCGGGAATTTTAAATAATTACATTTTTTCCTTCTTGGATTTATAACCACTGTTACACATAGGTGCAAAACATGGCTTTCAAAGTGTACTCAGTTAGTCAGTTATAACAAAACACTCAATTATTTAAACGAAATAATTATAACATAAAAATGGAGCAAAACTGCTTTCTAGACACTTGCTAAATTTACATTCAACCAGCGCCTGACGAGATAACCCAGCAGATGCTCCGCTACCTCTCACTCACGTTCCACAGATTCGGCTTATTGCATTCAACGAAAATATTATGCCACTAATTTTAATTTTTTTCCTGGTTAATTAGATTTTTGTGGTCATGTCTGTATATAAGAATTTACCTCATTTTTGCCAACAATATTTTTTAAATTTCTACAAAAAGTATTATTATCAACTATTAAAGTAGAATTTTTCGCTTTTATAACTTCCATTATATATAAACCAGTTTTTCGGTATCAGGTGACTTCAAAACGTGGACATCTGTAAAAATCTCGAGGTCGAAACTTTTCGTCATCACAATACCTCTTTATACTACGAAGAAAAAAGTAAATAAACAGCTTAGTTTATGATACATGCACGAATACGAATTATTCTGTGTGCGTTGCCAAATTGTCCAGACGCTCGATTATCGAGAATATAAAAGACATGTGTATATTTCAAAATATACGGCACACGATGCAGCGCCTCGCGTAGAAATACCCTGAACTAATAGTATACGCAAAATGGTTATATTACATGCATATTGTCGACAAAATAGCGTCTTCCGAAATTTTGTTAAACAGCATTATATCACCATGTAAGCTTGTTAACGAAGTTTTACATGGAAAGTGCTTAGAGCGTCCATATACGGGCGCTTTATGTAGGCGGACGCTCTATTGAATGGAAATTCACAATGTACGGACGCGCTAATGATAGTAGGATATATATATATATATATATATATATATATATATATATATATATGGTGTGATGGATAGTATTACTAAAGAATGACTTTTTCCTATAGAATAATAAAGTAAAGCACCTATCTTTTGATGCTGGATCCCCCCTAAGAATACATTTTTATATATATATATATATAAAAAAAATGTGAATAAGGTCAAGAAAAATTTAGAATTATTTATATATATATATATATATATATATATATATATATATATATATATATATATCCTACTATCATTAGCGCGTCCGTACATTGTAAATTTCCATTCAATAGAGCGTCCGCCTACATAAAGCGTCCGTATATGGACGCTCTATGCACTTTCCATGTAAAACTTCGTTGACAGACTTACATGGTAATATAATGTTGTTTAACAAAATTTCGGAAGACGCTATTTTGTCGACACTATGCATGTAAAGTAACCATTTCGCGTATACTATTAGTTCAGGGTATTTCTACGCGAGGCGCTGCATCGTGTGCCGTATATTTTGAAATATACTCATGTCTTTTATATTCTCGATAATCGAGCGTCCGGACAATTTGGCAACGCGGACAGAATAGTTCGTAAAGGACACTGGTCTTTATTATCTAAATATGTTTGTATTATAAACTAATCTGTTTTTTACTTTCTTATACGTAGTATAAAGAAGTAGTGTGATGACGAAATGTTCGACCTCGAGATTTTTACAAATGTGCACGTTTTGAAGTGAATTTTACAGTCAATTCGCATATCTGTACAATATGAACTACTTTTTTTCGAAGACGATTAATTTTCACTATATGTGTACACCTATTGAAATATCGTGATTGATGTAATGTTCTTATTGAATGAGATTTTTAGGAAAATATTTTTGTCATCACTTTTGTTTTACTACCATGCAGTAATGGAAGTTTTAAAAGCGAAAAATTCTACTTTATTACTTTATAATAATATTTTTTGTAGAAATTTAGAAAAATATTGTTGGCAAAAATTAGGTAAATTCTTATATACAAACATGACCACGAAAATCTAATTAACCAAGAAAAAATTAAAAATTAGTGGTATGATATTTTCGTTGAATGCAATAAGCCGAACTGTGGAACGTGAGTGAGAGTTAGCGGAGCGAGACAGCATCTGGGGGGTTATCCAGTCAGGCGCTGGTTGAATGTAAATATTAGCAAGTGTCTAGAAAGCAGTTTTGTTACATTTTTATGTTATAATTATTTCTTTTAAATAATTGAGTGTTTTGTTATAACTGACTAACTGAGTATACTTTGAAAGCCATGGTTTGTGTAACAATGGTTATAAATCCAAGAAGGAAAAATTGTAATTATTTAAAGTTCCCGGGGACAACCTTAACAAATGGCAAAAAGAATCCTTGTACTGAATAAGAGCTTACCTAAAAAGACTATGTGTATAGAAATAAGTTTAATGCAAATTATATTATTTGCAAATTAAAAAGTTTACATAGTTAATTAGGTCCTTTAGTTGAAAATCCTATAGTTTAGTAATGTTTTACGATGGCGTTTGCAGTTGATAAATGTTTAAGTTATAATAAACGATTATTAGAGATTCAATTTCATACAAACAAATTAAGAGTTAGTGCAGTAAAATCAATTTTTCCAAACTGCCTATCTCAAAAGAAAGTAAAAAAAAAACGACCAACAATAGTAACACTATTCAATTCCAAAAACAAAGAACAAAGGTAGATATGGACGATAAGGTAGATGATCCTGAGCTAGTGAGTGGATAGTCCATTATTGTTAAACGTAGGTCAAGTTTTCATAGTAAAAAAAAATGTTGGTTTAGAATTCTGATTTATCCTAATAATTATGACTCATTGACGTTTTCCTTGTAGAAACGCAGGATGTTTCTCCAATAAACAACGTGTATCAAAAATTAGGGAAAAATCCAAATTTCTTGGCATTGCAGTCGAACTGGATTTTTCATATAGTGGGACAAGTTATAATCTTTTCTTTTGAGTTAACTACAATAAAAGACAACGTTGTCATGAAGAAAAAATTACCATTTCTGAACAATTTATATCATCTCCCCATTTTTTGAAAAACATATTCTCATTAAAGACCTTTCTTATGGTGAAAACACAAACTCTACAGAAAAGTTGCAAAATTAGATTATAGCATTTTAATGAAGTATGTGCATGTTATGCAGGACCAAGTATTAATATACTCTCCAACTTCTAAGTACATTTTACACAGTAGACAACATTACGAATTTTTTGTCATCACAAACGTACAGTTGTCCTTGAATAAAAAAAAAGACACTAAAAGTACAATTATATCAATTCAAGTCAATAATATAAATTCATTTCTGAACTTTACAATGCATTTTGATCAAAAGTAAAATGAAAGATCATTCTAGCTCTAAACTAATTTTCAAGATATTTTTATTTGCTAACAATTATAACATTTACAATGTTTGAAAGAATCAGTTGTACCTTCGTTACCTTTTAGAATAAATAAATCCAATTTTGAAGTTTCTTATTGTTTACATCCTCCGATCTGATTATAGTTGCATTTTAGGGTCTTTGTTTCCATCGCTTAAAGGCAATGAATTTTAAATGCGCATGTCTTCACTTTTTTAAGTACAACAAACACCATATATCTAGGCATATCAATGAATTCTTATTAAATAATATTAAAAATGCGCTACTTCTATATGTGTGATATATCGCTTTTATTATTTCTCTACTATTATTTCTGTCATGTCTAAATCATCATTAGACAGAAATTTATAAATTACCCGGCAATAGTAAATATTGATAAAGGTGGTCATCTTGAGTCACAAAATCAAGTTTTGTTAGATATATTCCCTTTGCTGGCCATTGAATTCAAAAACTTCTACCAAACCATCTGTTAGGATAATATTGGCTTAGAAAATGAGGCGTCGGGATCACACGACTGTCATAGATGTATGTGATCCGAATTAGTTTTACAAAACTTGTCCTAAATGAAGTTTTAAATACTTTTAACAAATTAACAAATTAGTATAGAATGCACAATTTGCGAGGTAGTTACAAAAAGATTCTACTCGATAAGAGTAAAAATATTGTTCCAAATCAAGCTTTAAATCCTTTTATGCTTGTAGTGTATCTGTCTAGAATGTAGAATTTGGGAGATATTCGCAAATCACTCTCTTCCAATAAGAATATAAACTTAACTTCGGGTAAGAAATTCGATATTTTTTTATAAACTTGTTCTATAATTCTGTTTTAAATACTTTTCCATACTTTAGTTGCCGAGATATTGGTAAAATTGGATATTTGGAGTGAGGTAAACTACTAATTACGCTCTACCGATTTTACCGAAACTCTAACCAGATCTCGAGAGATAGATTATACTCTTAGATAGGAGTATAAGTTTGGTATTAATATTTTAAGCCTTGTGGTCACACAAAGCAAAAGCTAGGAAGAGGATAGGAGAGAGAGGGAGATGTTTTCAAAAAACACTTTTTCTATATCAAGTAATTTTGAAACTTGGATACCTGCTATATCTCGAATTCACACTACTTCCGCATAACGAGATTCAAGAAGATCCCGCCTAGTTAATATGTAAACACATCTTTTAGCTAAGCGTCTTTTTGGAGCAATTTCTTTGGATTCATCGGAAAATGTCTAGAAGTACTTTTTTGATCACGAGTTGGTCATAACAGAAGTATGCATCCTATTTTTACTTTCTTATACATAGTATAAGGAAGTATTGTGATGATGAAAATTTTCGACCTCGAAATTTTTGCAGATGTACACGCTTTGAAGTCCCCTGACACCGAAAAAGGGTTTTTACTTTCTTATACGTAGTATAAGGAAGTATTGTGATGATGAAAATTTTCGACCTGGAGATTTTTGCAGATGTCCACGTTTTGAGGTCCCCTGATACCAAAAAAGTGGTTTTTAAAGAATGTCTCTCTCTCTCTCTCTCTCTCTCTCTCTCTCTCTCTCTCTCTCTCTCTCTCTCTCTCTCTCTCTCTCTCTCTCTCTCTCTCTCTCTCTCTGTGTGTGTGTGTGTGTGTGTGTGACCACGATAGCGGTCAAACCGCTGTAGATATCAATTCCAAATTTTGTATTTACGTGTATAATCTCCCTCTTGAGAACTGATTAGATTTTGAGAAAAATCGGCAGACCGGAAGTAGTAGTTTATAAAGAATTCATATGTACCTAAATTAGAATTGAGAACAATTTTATTTAAAACATTTTTCGAAATTCCTACCGGAAGTAGGTCTTTTACTCCTATGCAAAATCACTTTTTTGCGAATATTTCGCTAGTCATGCCTTTTAGACAGGTACGTTACGGGTATAAAAGTATTTAAAACATAATTTTCAATAACTTTTGTGTAAAATAAAATTCAAAATTCAGACCGGAAATACCACTTTTACTCTTATCGAGTAGCGATTCTTTGCAAATATGTAGTAAATTATGAGTTCTAAATATATTTATCAAGAGTACAAAAGTATTTATTGCTAGATATGCAATATTTTTTGTATAAATAAAATTTCAAAATTCGAACCGGAAGTAACACTTTTACTCTTAGGGAGTAGCAATTTTTTTCAAATATCTTGCAGAGTATGTATTCTATAGCGATTTATTAAGAGAATAGAAGTACCTAGAATAGGATTTTGAATAATTTTTGTGTAAAAAATTCTTAAAATTTTATAGTTTGAAACGCTCATACGTATAAAAAAAGTCGTGTGGTGGCCACACCTCATTTTTTCTTTTACTATTGCATAGGCATAATAAAATTTATTCATACAGCTGGTCGTCAGATAAATTAGTTTAAATCAGAAAATGTACGTTTCAAATATTAATAAAAAGACTAAATATGTCATTATTAATTGCGAAGAACGCCTATATAAAAATGTTAAATATTTAGAACTGAATATTATATCTATATTTCAAATCTTTCTCAATATAGAATTTTGTGTTTAGCCAGTCTTTATTTTCAATGAATATCGGATGGTTATTTGGAATTTCCAGACATTAATTTTTCGGGGGAATATTCTTCTCTATGTATGAAGTAAAAAAAAAACAAACGGAAACTACCTACTGATTTCTGTTCTGAACAATATAACCCACTGTGTCGCCGAATGTAGATAAATGTGTTCATTGTATTCAATTGCTAAGATATGCAGTACATATATTTTTATAAAGTAAGCATGTAGACACATTGTGACAACATTGCTGGACTCTCTAATATCTACCAAATGTAATGTAATATACCCGATGGAAGTCACAATAGCGAAGAAGTGAAAGATAAATGGTATATTACAGGCGCTTCATGCACGAGAAAATAAAAGGGCGCTACTTCGTCAATAAAGTGAAATGAAACTAACTTTTTTTTATCTGATATTTAATTTAGTGATAATACTATACCTGGTTTGATCAAAAACACAAAGTATATGCAAAATATTAACGAACTAATTAACTTTTCGAAGGCGGACGCTACATTCATGAGTTCCGTAAGGACGCTATATTGTTAGTAGGATTTATATATATATATATATATATATATGGTGTGATGGATAGTATTACTAAAGAATGACTTTTTCCTATAGAATAATAAAGTAAAGCACACATGTACATACATCATTTTATTGGAAGATATTGCAAATTAAAACTTATTATTTGGTTTAATTAATAGTTATTTCTAATAAAATATAGTCGATAAGCATCAGAAAGAATTTTGTAATTGTGAAACAATGATCAAGGTCAATTTATTAGTTCAGACGATTACTTTAGACATGTACGAAATTTGTCTTTTACTAATATTAGCATCAATTAAAAAACTATGAGCGCAATGGACATTTCTAATTTTATTTTGTCCTACTCTTATTTTCTTTCACCATGTTCACGATTTCTTATCATGTTTTACGCCAGTCCAATCGATGTTTAATATTTCAGTGTTCATACACTAATTTTCAAGACTTCGCCAACAAAGTTTTTAATACTTGGAGCATTCACGATATAGGAATTATATTTTACCAGTCTAGGGGCGATAAGGTGAAATGATATTGAAAATGTTATAGTACAAGTTTCGCTGTAGTAAATATCTTAATTTAAAAATAACACGACGCAAAATTATTATCACTTCATTTACAATAACTCATCTGTATTCATGATAACTGTTTCTAAAATTATTTATACTTTTAATGTTGTTCTATATTAAGGAAGCTCTCATTAATGTCTTTCTCTATTAATGGGCCATTTCTAAGGAAGCAATAGTATCTATTGTATAATTATAATTAAATGAAATTACAATGAACAAATTTTATAGTAGATCTGGCAGTGTAAGTGTCAACACGTTTTGAAGCAACTTAATTTACGTTAAGTTTGAATTACTTCAGACTAATGTTTTAAGAGTTTTCGAATTTTAAACAATTTTATATATCTTTCCTATAATTTAAACTGATAATTAATGATAAGATTTTATACTACACAGATTATTCAAACAACAGACACTTTCTTAGCTTTACCGTACTGATGAAGACTAAACAGTATTAAACACGTGTCTGTGCTTGCTCAACACCCGAAATTTCCAATAACTCATTTTTAATTTACACGTTTCCGTGGTATCTTTTTACATTTCTTCTTCTGTTATTTAACGCGTAGGTACATATTGTTAAATGACTAAGTATGTTGTAAACATAAAGAATACTTGGTAAGGACATACGTTGCATAAAATCAAAATAAATGTTGTGCATTTATCGGACTCGCACAGATAGGTATTTTATACATATATGTACATATAGATATTTACGAACCTTAACGTGTTAATCAATAGTCAAAATGAATGATTTATTGCTGGAAATATGACTATAATTAGTGGAATGATTGATTTGTTTTTCCAACTTTAAAATTTTCAGTATCTCTGGATCAATTAAAGTCATATTTCTTTCGAGCCGGAATGGTATTTAAATACGTATATACACATACGGCTAATGAATGCTATTCAATTCAGAGGCGTTGCTTTTTTGTAATATTATAGCTGCCAATAATCATAACTAACATTCATTATACAAAAAAAGTGAGATATTAATTAAAAAATATTCATAATCAAATCTTACCATTGTTTATAAATAGATCGAACAATAAGCTTGCTTTTTGCGTTTTGAAAGCGACAAATTGGTGTAAACAGAATTTTCTGCTCGTCTGTATTGATGTAATTAACATTATATTGTAAGTTTTCTATTAAGCACAAGTAATATATATATATATATTATTACTTGTGGGATATTAATTATAGATATTTTTATAATCAAACCTATCAAATTATTGTGTATAAACAGTTGACCAATTGACTTGTTTTTTTGCGTTCAGAAAGCGAGGAATTCGTGTCAACAGAATGTGTTGCTTGTCTCTATTGATGTAATTAATATTACATTGGAGGTTTTCCATTAAAGCGAAAAAATACATGATATTCAATCAATAGTAGATATATTATGGGTAATATACAAACTCGGCGAGTTAACTATCTAGTGAAATATCTAAATAAGTGAAAAGACACGGCATGTACATAGGCCACATATGCAATATATCACCGCTATTGTATCATCACTGTGTCTTTTCAGACGCAGACGAAACATTTTTTTATTGATGTGTAACAAGGGTGTGTGTAAAATACAGGGTTATAAAAGTAAAAATATCCAAACCATTCTCGCCCTGAATCTATCAAAGAAATCGTCTTTCCGAAAATCATTCTAAAACAAAAAAATCCTAATATAACTCAAAAAATAATAACTAATTGAACGGGATGTTACTTGTTGAAACTCCATATTAGAATAAATAATAATCGTAAAAATAGTTTCAAATAATTTTTATTGCTTATTACAATATTGTTTCGCCAAACTTTGGCTTCATCAGGTGATGACAGAGTAATGCTTACAAAATTATTACAGCGTTATATATATTACATAAGTGTTGGGGTTCAAAGAGGGGGTGTTTTTACAAATTCAGAAAGACAGTAAAGGGGAGTGATCTAAATCTGTTTGTTCGTTTAGTGTCAAACTTATTTTTCTATATCTATTAATTTCTAAAGCTTCAAATAAATTAAGTTTTTTTCCTTTTCTTGTACATGTAAGATTTTAAATTCTTTATTAAATTTGTAGTTTTGTTCTAAGCAATGGATGGCAAATGTTGAATCCGTCTTTTTATCGTTGTAGCTTTTGTCGTCCTTAATTCTCTGTTCAAAAGTACGTCCTGTTTGACCAATGTAGACTTTGTTGCATTCATATTGCTGTGACCTTCAAATTAAATAAAAATAAGAATGTTAAGAATTAGCTTAGTTGTTGAAAAGGAATATTAATTTATATTTTAAAACATTTTTTTTAAGTTTTAAGCATTAGACAAGACAGGTAACACAAGGGTATAATGGGTTGCCTATATTTAAAGGGAAAACTCATATCAAAGCAAATATAATTTTATTAGTAAATTTTTAAGTTGAATAAGTACTAAAAATTAAGTACAAGACAAATACAAAACAAATCAATAGGTTTTATGCTGTCTAAAAGACACATAAATGCCATATGAATGAAGCAAAAACGAGACGTGCTTGAAAAAAATGATGCAGTCTTGAAACACAATTTTGAGTGAATAAATGTAAAACTCAGACATGCATAATGGTGACAATTTATAAGAAAGATTTTAATAATCATTCTTAAAAATATAGCAAATACCTTAAACTTATATCTATGAATAGTAAAAGGATATGAGTCAAAACATTTATAACAGGCTATATTCGTTGGCAATGTTCTGTATAAATATTAATTGTATGAATACAAAAATATATTTATAAGTTTTTATACGCATAACGCAAGGGCTTCAATAGACTATGGAAATGGTTATGTGTGGTTTAAAAAGCTACAAAAGAAAAATGCTGTGTCAATATTGTTTACAGCGTTCTGCAAATTAATATACTACCAGAAGAGAGGGCATGGATGGAATTTGGAGACAATGTGACGGAGGCGAGTGGTCTTTGTAGTGCAGGCTCCGCGAAGAAAATTCCAGTTGTGTATAACGTGTTCCCAATACTACCTAATCTGGGTATTCCTAAAAGAAAATTAAGGATAATGTTAGCAAATGGGAAAGAAAATACATAACAAATGATGAAAAAGAAAATACGTTTATATACAACTACAATGAGGGACTTATTAAGAAGAAAAAGAAAAAAAAAGGAATATACCTGCCGTAGATGAAACATAGCAAGTTCATGAAAGACTTTTAGTGCTTACATTTTTGAGTATGAACTGTCAAAGACAAGGTGTGCGTATTGGGTAGATGCGGTAACTTGAAGAAAATGAACAAGAGGGATTTCACTATTGGTATTTCAAGAAATCGATGCCAACTTAAAATTTAATTTAAGAAGAGAAGCGCTGCGAATTGTCGATAGTCAATTGTCTTCATATATAATCGGAAAACAAGAATCGACTTGTCGAAAATGAAATTTGTATTTTGAGCTAGAAAGACGTAAAATTTTCTAAGGGTTGATACACTACTTTTCGACTCATGATTAGTTTATTTGTATTAAGATTTAGAATTCAATTTTTAGTTTAGCTTTTATATTTAAAAGTTAATTTTCTTTGAATTAATATCTTTTGTATTGCTGTTTATTTTAAAATGGAGGATATGAATAAGACAAAATTTAATCTGATGAAATAAAGTAAGTTAATAAATAAATGATTCAATTTTGGAAATAATTAGTGGTGCTGTGCGTTTCTAAAAGTACTATGTGAAAATATTTGCTTTTAGTAAGATGTTGAGCATTATTAATTAGATAAATATTATCCTGTTTAGTAATAATAATTTATTTGTTTCTAATAGTAATGAAAGGATAATTAATGGTGTTGGATGCGCAGAGAGTACTATGTGCGAATATTTGCTTTCAGTAAATCATTAGGCTACATTAATTATTATACTTTATCTGTTTGATTTAAAATTTCAAACCAAATAAATACGAATAAAAAGGGAATGTTTTTGGTGGGCAGTTTTTAAGACACTACCGGTATTACGTGCGAATGTTTGCAGCTAGTGATTAGTATAGGCCAATTTCCGCGAATTCACGATTGCAAAGTTTTAAATTACCAAGACACTATGTGAAAATGTATGTTTTTGGTAAAATAGAATCAGCTACATATTAACAAATTACTTATCAAGAATCAAGGTTTTTCTTGTTTTTAAAAAGAACAGGATAATTATTTTATGACGATCATTATAGATATATAAGCCTTACATAAACATTATAACATAAAGATGGGTAGAAATGTTTTTCTGTTTCATTACTTATAAAATAAAAATTGCTATAGATACAGTATAGCTGTTTATGATTGATATTTTTAATAAAAATGTAACTATGATTTTTATTTAAAATTTAGAATGTTCTTTTAATTTGTAACTTTATCCCAAACAAAACTGAATAGGAGGTATACCCGAAAACAAAGAAGCTAAAATCACTGCAAGAACTCATAAGAAATTTTAAAATATCATGCTGATCAGGAACTAACTTATGATTAAGACTATAATAATTTTATCATAAAAATTATCATTTATTTAAATTATTCAAATTATTTAGGCTACAGCAATATGTTAACATATTGCTGTAGCATGAGTTCGACTTTCTTTGTGTCGACTTTCTTAATGTTAACTATATCTCGGTTGGGCAGCTGTCCAACGAGGTTGTAAATGAATATTTAGTTTGTACTACATTATAGAAATGACAGACACTAATGTGAAATGTCAAATAAATAAAACACCCATCAATAAATTTCTTCGTGGCTGACTAGATCTATTATATTTACTATACTAGACAGAACATTAATGTTTTTCCCAGAATTTATGTAATAGATGTTATATAGTCTAGTGTATAAAATCACCAAATTTTTGGATATTTTTTATATTTACAAATCCCATAATTTTAGGTATTTGCTTTATTTTAATAAAATACTTGTAATTTCGTATAGTCAGACCTATTTCTACCTGAATATATGTTATGTGTAATTTTATTAATCTGTTTTTAAAATATATCCTTATATAATGGATTTTCTACATTTAAAATATATATTTGCATTTTATAATTGTGCTGGAATGTGTTTCTGGAATAATTTATTTTCTCTCATCATTTCTAATTATCCAGAGGGTGAACTTCTTATTAGCATTTACATTCTAAATAAGTTTGTTTTCTTATCTTTTCAACATTAATTAACATATTATAAACAATGTTGACGTCATAAGTTGTATTTTTTATTGAATAACATTATGACGGGCCGACCTTGTATACCAAATGGCAAATTGAATACACATATGTTGCTTGTTCGACTTTTACATTTAGTGATTTTGAGTTAACATAAGCCTAAACGGTTATTAAAGTAAAGTAAATGCAATGAGTTTGTATCTCGTCAGTTGGAAACAACGCTTTTTGACAATAATATAACGCCCCGCCTTAGTGTTCATGCCCGTAAGTAAAATGAATTTCTATAATTGTCTTCAAAGAGTGCATTCAAAAATAATTTTAATGGTGCACTTACTAAATTAATTTAGTACTAACAATCAAAATTTAATAATATATCCTTCGTTTCGGTGGATATTTATTAGTTTGCATTCGTAGGGGAAGGACGGGTAAGATGACGATGGTAAGCTTATTAATTTCTTTTTTCTGCGTGATTTCAATATAGCGTCTTGGTTTTTATCTAAGAGTCATCATTCTATATTCAGATTCAAAACATATTTTCCTTACTTTAGTATTTCTAAATTTACCTATTTTTTTGTACCTTTCTAATTTAGATATCAAAATTGTCATCTTACCCTCATGTGCGGGTAAGATGACTTTACTAGGTGGGTAAGATGACGAAAGAACAATAGAACTCTTAAAAATATACTTTATTATCTACTTGTCTTGACAAAAGTCACAAACATATGCTTTGCGTTTAGATTCAATTGAGATAAGACCAGTACAGGCTGCATGCGCCCACTTCTTACACAAGAAACAGGCATACCAGACCTCATCTTTACCGAAATCATTGCAAATTATGCAAACGTCTTCCATATCCACCACATAATCGTTATCATCATCTTCTTCCATATAACTGATTGATAGGGAAGAATCAGAGGATTCCTTGTCATCATCAAACGTTATTTTTCTGACATGCATCTGTTTTCGTCTCTTTAGGGTCTCGTTATTTTCTTGCTTTTCAGTTTTCTTCTTTTGGTTTTCTTCTCTTCTCTTTCGATTTTTCTCTTTCTTCTCTTCTATGGTTTGTTTCTCAGCTTCTTTATTTTCTAAGGCATTCTTCACAGGAGTGCTAGTTATATGCAATGACGGTAGCTTCTTTCTTTGTATTTTTTTCCCTTTGGAAGCAGTAAGAGGCAAAGGAGGTAGACCAAATGATTTAACATTAGACGGTCCAGCTGCCGCACTATCCAAGGTAGCCGAGAAAGTATTTTGAGATGTTTCAGCCACCTCGGTGTTCAGATTCGCTGAATGAACATCATGATGTGACTCTGATTCTTCAGTGGCTATAGTCGGCAATAATGTGATGTCATAAGACGATTCGGTTGTTTCTCTGTCTACGTTTGCCGAAGCTTCGAATGACTTCTCTGTAGTCATTGACGACTCAAAGTCAGAATCATCAAATATTTGAGAATTCAGTGGAACTAGGCCACTTGCTTTAAAACCTTGTACAGCATTGTTTATTGTGGCAACCTTGCCATAAGCCACGTTAAATATTTTGGCTACATCTTTAATGGTAATGACTTGTCCTGGATGTTGCGACAAATAGTCATTGCATGCCCGGCTATAAGCGGTTTTAAAAGGTCCGTAAAAAGAAATATCCAGCGGTTGCATGCGATGGCTTGTGTGGGAAGGAAAACCCAACACAGTAATATAGTTTTCTCGACATAAATTCACAGCTCGTAGAGTAACGTGCGAAGAATGGTTGTCCATAAACAGCAAAATTGGACTTTCCTTAGAAGGTCTTACATTTTTTATATAATGTTGTAACCATTGGAGAAAAGACCCAGCGTCCATCCACCCTGACCCATTGCACACGCCCGAAGATCCCGGTGGTGCATCGTTTAAGAAATGCTGATGCCATCTGACTCTTGGAAAGAGGAAGAACGGAGGAACATAATGGCCAACAGCACTAAAACAGCACGCCACACTCACATTTGTACCCTTTTCAGCAGAAGATACTTTTATGACTCTACGGGTTCCTGTTGGACTTAGCACGTTCGGTGTCTTAGTTGGCACCATAGGACAGCCAGTCTCATCTACATTCAAGATTTGATGAGGAGCGTAATTTATTTTGGCTAAAATTTCTTCATATGTAACAAAAAATGATTCTATATTTGTTCTGTTAAAGGCTGCCAACCTCGCCGCCGAAGTAGCTTCTGGCTTTCTCAATGAAACCTTACATCTTGTCATAAAACTTTGAATAAAATCTTTCCCCGTTTTTTACTTTCATTATTAAAGCGGTGAGGAATCTTCAAAGTTTCGGCGTAATCATAAACAATCTTCGAAATCTGTTCTCGGGTTACACCAAACGCCCTTTTATTTAGATCCTCTACATATTGCTTTAAGTTGTTCACTTGCTCATCGGTAAATGTGCACCTGAATCTTCCGCTATTAATTGGCATAGTCTCCTCAGTATATTTCTTGACATAGCGCCGCAAGGTAGCTTCCGGAAGATTGTATTGTTTGGCTGTACTATTCACCGACGCCCCACTCTTCACCTTCTCCACAGCCGCGGTCATTTTTTCCTTTGACCAACTTTGCCGGTTCTTCCTTCGTTGGTAAATTTTAACCATAATTATTCACTGCAAATTAAACATGACACTTTACGCTAAAATATAAAATAATATATACGTAATAAAATTATATACTTGTCGGGTAAGATGACGAGCTCGCCATCTTGTCCGGTTGTCGGGTTCGTCAACTTACCCTACACGACTACTTTTAAATAAATTTTACAACAGACAAAAATGTATACGTATTTTGAGAAGCGTCTATAAGCTATGGTCATACAATAATAATATCTTACATAAAATACTTACTGCGGAAAGAAAGCACTAATAACATACAATCTACAGCTTGTTTTATAACGAACTAATTTTACAAGCGCACAGGGTCAAAACATTAATGGCGTCATCGCGCCACAAAACTATGACAAACTTTACTATCCTCGCACTGCAAAGTAAGAAACAATGTTGACACACGAGATACTTCTAAGACGTGGCGCTATCTATTTACCTTTTCCGAAATGAAACAATTCGTCATCTTAGCCGATTCGTCATCTTACCCGCCCTTGCCCTACCTAGTTCTTCTAAGATATCTAATTGCTTCATATTACTTATTCCAACTTTTATAGATAACAAATAGATTTCGTTAACATTCAGTGTCCAACTGAAACTGGTACCTATCAAAAAAATACGAATATTCCGATTTTTTTTATGCCAAAGTTGCTCTAAATTAAGTTTTAAATATCTTTATCCTCTAAATCTCTGAGTAAAAGTGTTACTTCCTCTCCGAATTTTGAATTATTTATTTCCAAAAGTTATTCCAAATCAAATTTTTATCCTCTCAACATATATGCCTGCAAATAATGACTTGCGAGCAAAAACCTGTTTTTGCAAAAGAGTAAAAGATCTACTTTCGGTAGCAATTTCGAAAAGTTTTTTATATAACGTTTATTTTAAATTCTCTTTTGAGTACTTTTGTATTCTTTAGAAATTTAGACACACAAAGAGAGAGAGAGAGAGAGAGAGAGAGAGAGAGAGAGAGAGAGAGAGAGAGAGAGAGGGAGGGAGGGAGGGAGAGAGAGAGAGAGAGAGAGAAAGAGAGAGAGAGAGAGAGAAAGAGAGAGAGAGAGAGAGAAAGAGGTAGAGGGGGAATGAAAGACACAGAGAGATTTTTAATACGTTGACTACCAAGTTCTAATTCGACATTCTATAGGTGGAGACCAAATGTATCACCGGTGATATATGAAGCTCCTAATAATACCATGTCGATCACCATGTATATCAATTATTTATAAAAAATTCTGGAACTAAGATAGAGACAATTGGGATCTATTAATGGTTTAAGAATAAACTAAACAGTCCTCAAATGCAGTGGGGATCACCGGTAATACGCAGAAGCTTGGACAATACGTTTTCAATAATTCATGTGGTTAAGACATAAGATAAAATAAAATTAATATAAAAAATATTAATTAGCGCAATATGCTGCCACAAGTTTGTCGGCTTTTGCTGATATCTTTGAATTTTGATGTATTCCATACTACTTCTCATAGCATCCTACACATTTCCCGTTTTTCTGTTATTGCATGTCGTTTTTTAATAAGTTTCTTCCAAAATCGTTGAGATTTTGCATTATTCCATCCAGCAAACCAATAACTAGTTTTTTTTTTGATTTCGGAGATCTGCATCTTTTTGTTCGTTGTTCGGGGATGGATATATCGAATCAATATCCATCCCCGCTTTGTACTTCTTGTAAAAAATGATGGCTTTGGGCTTATGAATAAATTCTTCTTTACGTTCCCGTATTCTGACGAAACATACAGCTCTTTCATCTTTCCAGTACCACACTACAATACCCGTTTTCTTCGCCTTTTATCTCTCCTTTCATCATTACTTTATCGTTATGTATATGTTTTAGAACATTTGTTGTGTTCTTCTGCAAAGTTCCCAAGTGATATGTTTTTTCTGCTTAAAAGTGAAGCTGTCAATTTTGTGTTGTTGTAATGATTACACTGGTAAACACTGTTTTTGTCACATGAACTTTGTGATGAGTTTTGTTTGTGTTAATGTACCGTCATTAAAAAAAATATATTATTTTGTTACAGTCACATCCAGTTTTTTCGTGACAGCTATATGTTCATTTCTGACCTCATTTACGTGTTTTTGTTTGAATAAGTTAATTTAGGCGACTTTATAATTATCTTATGCGACTAACTGTGGGCGACCAACTGAGAAGAAGGAAATAAAGACAAAAAAAGAATGTCTGCCAAAATACATACAGTATGAGTCATTAGTAGCTGCTTCTTCGATTACTCGTTTGTGTTTTAAATAAAAGAAAAAACAATTAGTGATGGATCCATGGTTGCTTGTGGCGCATATTGTAAAAATACTTTAAGCTCTGACGCACTTCCGGTTTCACCGAAAATGCACGGAACTTATTTTTTTTAAATGACTCACCCTATATATTTTTGGATTTTCTTGTACTGCTTTAAATTCTCTGTTCAACTGTTTTTTCTTTTTCTAAATTGAGTCAATAGTTTTTGAGTTATTAATTTTTTTTGAAAATATTTGACCAAAACACGTGTTCAGAAAAAAATCATTTTCACATTGTTTTTAAAGTAAAAACATCAACTTTGGTGATGTTTATAGCCAAGAAAATTCTGCATCATTTGGTGAAGTTACACTCGACAATACCTCAAAAAACTTTGTTTTTTCAAAGCCTACTCCCTGAAATTTTCACATACCAAAAACTTATTTTTTTTAAATGGAACATCCAGTATATTATTGAGGCATTTTGTTCCTTTTTTATTCTCTTTCATTTTTGTTAACAATATCCTATACCTATCTTTTGTAATTTCTGAGATAATCACTATAGGAGCAATTAGCGGTCAATTAAAGAACTACGAGCGCGGTTGTTCTATGCACCAAAATGTTCGTTCAACCAATGGAAGGCAAGAATGGCGCCCGACTTCCTTAGTCAACTGTCAAACAATGTAATGTTAAATGTTGCATTTCAATTTTTAATTCCGGCAATGTCCAGTTGCAATATTTCATTTTTGACACTGTTGGTTAACATCGAAATAAAATAAATATTATGTTTACTGACATATTTGAAGACGTCGTCAAAAGTTTTGAAAATCCGTCCGTAGATAGCGAAGATACTCTCCTCCATTAACATTTTCATCAAAGAAATAAGGTCCAATTATGTAACTATACCCACTATTCCTCCCGACAGTTTTAATGACCAACGATTTTGAAAGTTTACAGGTGTGATAAAGTGGGGTGTTTTATGTGTTATAATAACGGAAATTGTGACGATGAACGTATTCACTTTAATAGAAGGTGAATTCGTTGGTAACCAACAAAATATTGAGAAAGCCAGAACAATTTATATGCTGCCAATTGAAAAAAAGGTAAGCGATTTTGAAAATTTCTTTCATATAACCCTGTGTATGAATATGCTTCGGGTGAATTTCATATTTCCTAATTATTCTGGAATCTCAAATTTGACTTAATCTAACTGACGACTAATTTTCGTAGTACTAGTATGGGGGTGTTCGAGTACACTCGCAAGTACCATAAACTTCTTATCCTCACCAGTTATTACTTTTCCCGCTCTTTCTTTCATATTCAATACTTTCTGTTCTTTCAAACCGTCCCTTTATACTTTTGAAGGTTTCTGGCTTCGGTTGACTCCTACCAGGGATCACGGTGCATAAAGTCTGGATGCTAGCAAAGAGTTTCTTTCAGATTCACCCAAAACGTCAATCATATCTATTAACTCTTCATAAGAATAATTCATTTGGATGATAACTAATAGCGATGCTTTTATAAGTTTGACATAAATGTATACCGACTTTCTTTAACAGTTGACTCAGGCAGTCAACCGCACTCCAGCCTTTATTGAACGAATATTTCGGTGCATATAACAGCGCCCGTAGTTCTTTAATTGACCGCTAATTGCTCCTATAGTGATTATCTCAAAAAATACAAAAGATAGGTATAGGACATTGTTAACAAAAATGAAAGAGAATAAAAAAAGGAACAAAATGTCTCAATAAAATACCGGGTGTTCCATTTTAAAAAAAATAAGTTTTGGGTATGTGAAAATTTCAGGAAGTAGGCTTTGAAAAAACAAAGTTTTTTGAGGTATTGTCGAGTGCAACTTTACCAAATGATGCAGAATTTTCTTGGCTACAAGCACCACCAAAGTTAATGTTTTTACTTTTAAAAACAATGTGAAAATGATTTTTTTCTGAACACGTGTTTTGGTCAAATATTTTCAAAAAAAATTAATAACTCAAAAACTATTGGCTCAATTTTGAAAAAGAAAAAACAGTTGAACAGACAATTTAAAACAGTAGAAGAAAATCCAAAAATATATAGGGTGAGTCATTTAAAAAAATTAAGTTTAGTGCATTTCCGGTGAAACCGGAAGTGCGTCAGAGCTTAAAGTATTTTTACAATATGCGCCACAAGTAATCATGGATCTTTCACTAATTGTTTTTTCTTTTATTTAAAACACAAAAGAGCAATCGAAGAAGCGGCTACTAATGACTCACCCTGTATATAAAACTCGGCCTGATGAAAAATTTTGTAAAAGCTATGCATAAAGATGGTAGTGGATTTGCATACCTGAAAGAGAAATTTCCTAAACTCAGCGAGGCAAAAATTAAAGAGGGAATATTAGTTGGTCCACAAATACGGGAACTAATGAAGGATAAGAACTTTGAAGAAAAACTGAATGATCAAGAAAAATTGGCCTGGAAATGTTTTGTGAATGTCGTCCACAATTTTCTAGGAAACCATAGATTGGAAAATTACAAACATTTAATTAATGAACTTATAACCTCATACAAAGCTTTGGGTTGTAACATGTCCTTGAAAACACATATGCTGGATTCTCATCTGGATTTCTTTCCCGAAAATTTGGGTGCTGTGAGTGACGAATAAAGCGAGAGATTTCATCAGGACATATCATTAATAGAGAAGCATTATCAAGGGAAATGGTGTCCAGGAATGCTAGCAGATTACTGTTGGAGACTGAAAAGGGACCTGCCAGAAGCCAAACACTCACGAAAATTATAACTATTTATTGTACATTAAGTAATAATTTGTTTAAGGGTAGGTGATTTTTGTACTTTTCATGAAAATACATGTTTTGATGTCACAAAGAAACCTGATGTGTCAATTTTTTTCCATTGATATATTATTGTTTTGTGGCCAAAATAGATTCAAAATTTTATATAAGTTTTCGGGTGACAAGAAAAAATTAAATTTTGTAGACCAGTGTTATCATTCACTAAAGTATGTCGCTGGTTATGATAGTTACTTAGTAAATTCATCACTATGTGTCACTTTTCCTTCATGCGGTTTGTGTTTCACTTTTTCCTTTGTACACTTGTGATTCATAAGTGTAGTTATTTATCAATAATGTAAAACATGCGAACAATTAATCATTATTATTGTATTAGTTTTTAGAAATTAAGAAATTAAATAAAGGATGGTTGAAGATTAAGAAGAGAGTGAATGAATTATATGATCAACATCTGTAAGTAAATATACTAGAATAAATGTCGCAAGAAAAATATCTTTTGAAGAGGGAAGTATGGCTCAGCGGTGGCGAAATGAGATTTCGATAACGAGTTGTGATGTTGTATACATCACAACGATATCTGATCTTATCGTGCAAGTATGAAGGGGTTTTTCAAGTTGATATATTGTGGTATAAACATAGACTCTTCAATTTGCGTCTCTGTCTCATATTCAGCCAGCCACATTCGGATAATTTATAAGTTACATGATCATACTTCCGTATGCCGAAAATATTTCGAAGGCAGGAATTCTGGATTCTTTGAATCCGCGACCCGGTCACTTGATCTATTGCAGCATTGTATATGCAGAGGAATAAGTGAAGTTGGACAACACGAGAGACTCACAAAGCGTTGATTTGACAGCGGTACCCAAAGCGTTGTGGTGTGGATATAGTGATTTTAAATTAAGGTAGGCTCGTTGAATATATTTACCAATTTGTTCGCGGTATCTAAACGAGTTGCCTAGTACCATCCCCAAGTTCTTCACACTACCAGCAATGGGCACAGCTGTGCCATTCACCTCAATAACTACAGACTCCCGAAGTTAATCACAAATTTTCGATTTACCAAACAAAATGACTTGTGATTTAGCCGAATTCACATGAAGATTATGCTGTCCACAGAAAGCATGAACCGAACTTAAATCCCTGTTGATGTCCGCAACTCCCTGCCGCCAAGCGGCAGACCTAAACGATTTGTACAACTGTACATCGTCCGCATAGATATGATACCGTTAGTGTTTGATTACATTTGGCAAATTACTTGTGTATATGGAGAAGAGTAAAGATCCGATGATCGAACCTTGAGGGACTCCGAGTCTCACAGGCAACGGCAGAAACTGCTTACCCTGCAAGATGACACGATCAGTCAAGTAATCAGATACGTTGATTGATATTTCTTATAATATCAATCAACGCATCGTGATCTACAGTGTCAAACGCCTTACTAAAGTCTAATAAAGTTAATATCGTAATAAGTCTCTCATCAGAAGCGGTAATAACATCATCCGTTACAGTTAACGTTACATTTAACAATGCAGTTTCGCAACTGTAGCCACTTCTAAACCCAGATTGAAAATCTTCGACAAAGTAGAAAGATACATTGGCCTCAGATCCTTGAATTCCATCGGATCCTGTATCTCAGGCAAGGGAATAACGGAGGCATATTTCCATTTGGCCGGAAATCTATTCGAAAGAATGCATTCGTTTATTATATGTGTTAAGTAGGGTAGGATGTAGGGACCACACAGTTTAATCATAGTAATATTCAGACCATCCTGACCAACAGAGGTCAATTTAATATTATTAATTATTTCACAGATTTCTGCTGTGTCAACAGTACTGAAAGAAAAATTAGGGAGCGCCCTCTGAGATCATGGAATGTGCTGCGACGAATAATTTAAATTTGCAACACTACTCACAAAGAAATCGTTGATTTGGTCTACGTCAGCGATATGAGCTGGAATGCTTGTTGCATTATTGTGTTTATGTCTTAATTCGAGGAATTGTAAATAGATAGATTGATAGATACTTTATTAGTCCCGTTGACTACGCGAGTAGTATGGGATAAGGCAACATATAACATAAATAATTACTGTGACTTACATATATACCTTTATACGTAAAACGTATATGTATATATGCATGTGTTTGAGATACACACATACATTAAGTGCCATTGTCGATAATCGAACGCACGGACACCGGTGTTTCGACCTATGAGGTCTCATCAATGTACGTGGAGATTCTCGACAATAGCTTCAAGACTTAAATCGCTGCCTATGTCATTTTCGCATGTTAAATGTAGTGAGAGTATCACACCGACATCTAACACCCAAAAGATGACACGTAAAAAAGCGATGGCTTCTGACAGCATGTTCTGCTATACAGAGGCCTGTATGTTAATAGTGTATCTCGTGTAATATACATATACGTTTTACGTATAAAGGTATATATGTAAGTCACAGTAATTATTTACTGCTTGATGTTAGTTTTAACATCCATGTGTTCACACTTTTCATTTTCGTTTTTATAAAATAAATGTTTAAACAGTGATTTATTAGATCTGTCACGCGAGATGAACTCAAAATATGCCTTCATTTCATTCCTCAAGCAGGAGATCGCTAAATTGCGAAGGGACTTGTAATAATCCCAGTGCTCGCGACCCCGAGTTCGTCGATATTTAGACTTAGCACGATTTCTTAGTTCCATTAGAAGTCTGACATTGTCAGTTAACCAAGTAGCTGGTTTCTTAGTGAATTTCCGGCTTACATAAGGCGCGTGTATATCAAAAAGCAACAATAAATTTTCAGTGGAGAAATCAACTTTCTCATCAACATCAGCAATAAAGTAAATTCTATGCGAAGGTAGAGACTGCAGATCCAGCAGAAACGCCTCCGAATTTAAGTTCTTGTAGTCACGGAACGTGTGCAAAGTAGGAGGCAGCCTCGATCTAGTAATAAACATTTCGCAAAAAACGATATCATGATCCGAAATATCACAATCAATTACCCCCCGAAGACTTGACAAATGTATCACTATTAGTGCAAATTTCATCAATCAAACTAGCAGAATAGCAGTAGAAATCTATAGATTCAAGAAAACTACTAAAGTAAGAAGTTGAGGCATTATCAAATTTTAAGAAATCTACATTGAAATCTCCGCAAAAGAAAGTAGATTTCGATAGTAGAGAACACCGACAAATAGAATCCCACTCCCGGTGCTCTATACAACACTCCCAGAGCAATTTTACACCTATTAACTTGCAAGCTAACCCACAGTTGTTCTATGGAATCGTTAACATCAATAACACTAAACCCGAAACAATCTCTCAAGTAAATCAAGACTCCACCGCCTCGCGCCCCCCTACCAGACCGTAGTATTCTATATCCGTCGACACTTATTCTATTATCATTTATACGAGTCGTAGTCCTATCGAGCCAAGGCTCAGGTATGCAAAATTGTAAGAGGAAATATAACACACAAATCATTAATTTTAGGCAGCAGTGACCTGACATTCAAATGGCTCAACTTAATTATATTAATCATTGTACCACATATTTGGTAATAATTAATTATTAGCATTGTCTCAAATGTGAGAATGTTTTGGTAATGTGAAGTTGAACATATTCAGTGATATTATTGACTTTTAATAGAGAAACAGCAACATGTTCGAGTACGTGTATGTGGGATTTTATTATGGGCTATGAGTTGTATAGTAATTATATATATACAGGTTTGGCCTACGATTTTCTTGCATGCGGCTTTCCGTACAAAACACGAAAGAAGTTGCCAAACCGTACCTATCTAACAGATATAACCCGAGCCGACAAGTAGACCTTCAGCGAAACCATATTAGATAAGGATAGACACTCATTCATCTATTATGCTCTGAAAATCCTGTCAGCAAAGTATTTCACCATAATCTGTGCCCTAATTGGATACATACAAACCTTCTTATAAGAGATGTATTTCAGGAAACGCCTTTGAACCGTTTCCAAAGCAATTCGTTGATGCACTAGCACAGATACCATACAATTGAGTTATATTGAAGTTTGCTTCTAACAAACATGTAATATAACTGGTGATCAGACAGTTACCACAAACTACAGGCGCATTGCAACTCTGTATTCATTCTGGTCTTTATCCATTTGTTAGGTGGAATTTGTCACCTTATCAGCATGGTTTTCTGGATGCGAGATCCACCGTTACCAATCTCTGCCATGTCACGCAATTCATTTCGGATGGCTTGGATGGCAGGAGGCAGGTTGATGTGGTGTATACTGATTTTGCCAAGGCCTTTGATCGTTTGGATCACACTATTCTTGCCATGAAACTCAGAGCCTTCGGCCTCAGTGATGCTCTTGTTAGCTTTCTTATGTTCTATGCAAGTAATCGTTCTCAGTACATTTTTCAAAATGGATCATCTTCTTTCACGTATACCGCTACGTCTCGGATTCCACAGGGTTCTAATTTGGGTCCCTTAATATTCAATATGTTCATTAATGATGTCACTTCCGTGATCAGTTGCGATAAGCTACTCTTCCTGGATGATTTAAAGATTTTTTGTAGTATCTCTTCGATTTCAGACTGTATTCGCATTCAGACTGATCTGGATAACATCTTGCATTGGTGTACTACGAATAACTTACCACTAAATGTATCGAAGTGTAAGTTTATGTCTTTCTCGCGCTATGCGGAACCATGTACTTTTATTTATAGTTTAAATGGCGTGGATTTGCAACGGGTTCAGACAATGCGGGACTTGGGTGTGATTTTTGACGTGAGACTCACGTTCGTTGACCACATAAACAATGTAACTACTACTGCTTTGAGAATGCTGGGATTCATGCCCTTATTTTCAATTTGCCTTTCCCGAAAACTAATGTCGCGGTT
The DNA here is from genome assembly GCA_963170755.1 of Amphimallon solstitiale. NCBI lineage: Eukaryota > Metazoa > Arthropoda > Insecta > Coleoptera > Scarabaeidae > Amphimallon > Amphimallon solstitiale. The sequence goes on along the minus strand of OY720684.1, from coordinate 45,358,031 downwards.
AGATCACCTTTTTATTTCATGTGTTCTAATTTGAATGAAATCAGCGTACACTGCCATGTCAATTGCTGCAGCATCTGGTTTGTTAGGGCAGTAATCGCGGAGCACTTTAACAAATATTATTGACATTCGTTGTCACTACATGCTCTATAATATTTAGTTTTTCCTTGCTTCTTTTCTTTGCTCTATTGTATAACTTGTATGTATATACTTCATTATTGTAATGTTCCAATAAATTGTCCTGCAATTCGTGGTAACTGTTGGGCAATAAAGCTTATTATTATTATTATTATTATTATTATTATTATAAGGACTTGAGTCTTAGCAAAATCTTTAATTCCTTGTACGACTTTATAAGAAAGCCCACGGCATTATTGCATGAGAAGAAAATCGAACAAGACACACGGTATTTGTGGCTAGTATAAGTAACAACTAAGTAATTCTCAATATTCAACGCAATTCTGTTATCGTAGCGCTATTCTTTAATAACATGTAAACGATTTAGGGGATGAAAACAGTTTTCCATGTTGGGATTATTTCCATGGATCTTAAGATTATCAACATAAATTAGTGCTGTAAAAAGATATTTTAAAAACTATAGCATTAAATAATGGTTATAGCACACAACTCATTGACAGAATGATTGAAAAGAAACAAAAAAAGATCCTTATAAAAAATTTTTACATTGAACAAACTCAACATACAAACAACAAGCGGTATCATTCTCTTAACTATATTCCAGGTCTTAGCAGCAGAGTTTCTAACGAATTAAAAAAGTTAGGTTTAAATATTATCCAAGTGAACAAAGTAAATTTAGGAAAAATCTTAGTCAATAACAAAGAAAAAGCAAAATTGTGTGACAAATCAGGTGTTTATGAGGTAGGTTGCCGTGATTGTGACGCAATCTACATTGGCCAAACAGGCAGACCAGTACAATATCGCATTAATGAACACAAAAAATCAATTTTAAACAATAATAAAAATACAGGCTTTGCCGAACATTGCATAGACCTTGTACATGTATTTGATACCAATAATTATACATTATTACCTAATAGTTATAAAGGAAGGAAATTAGATTTATTAGAAATTCTAGAAATTAAAAAAGCTACAACAGCAAATAAACATGTCACAAACACACAACTGGACTTCATAAACACCCCCATTATTGACACTGTACTTAAGACACTAGCCCACACATATAAATAGGTATTGGTAACTTTCTTAGTTTAGTTTAAGTCTGTAAACTCTTCGTTAATGACCGAGAGGTCGAAACACGTGTCAGAGTACAATAAATCTGTCCTTAAGTGAAACAATATAACCAATTGTTTTATTCGTTAAATATAAATTAGTGCATTAGAGTCTAATATAAGAAAGAGGTCGTTTATTTACTCGTTGAATTGAATGGACCCAGGCGGAATTTCTGGAGAACGTCAGACGTGGGATGAGTTAGAACAGTAACCATTGAAGCACTCATAGCTCGGTCGACTTCCCAAATACGAAATCCACCCAGTTTTATCAAAAGTAAATCGTGGTGTATTGGGCCACAAACTTTTGTGAAATTTGTATAAATTTGCTTGTTCGCGTTCGTCAAGTGCATCGCAAATATATTGAGTTACTTCAGCCATGAGGGTATTTGTTGATCTTCCAACAACGAATCCATGCTTCAGTTCTGCTAGTCTAGATTTGATACTAGTTTTAATGTATTTGTACATGAGATGCTCAAACACTAAAGAAGTTACTGAGTATAATTGCTCTATAATTTTTAAGAAGTTTGTGCGATGTCTCTTCTTGAAAACAGACATTCTTCAGCTTATTCCCCAAAATTCAGAAAAAGTTCATGTCATCAAAAGATTAAATACGTAAGTCAGAGACAGAACTGAAGCACAGTACGAATCAATTGCAATGCCGCTCATTAGTGAATAATAATAATAAATGTCTTTATTGAAACAAGAAAAAGAGACAGCTAAGGTAATTATATAAAGTTAAAAATAAAGGATAAGTACACAACTTTTTTCTAAGACAAGGTACGATTCAGTGATACTCATCTCTCAAAAAGAAAGAAACAATACCCCTGCTGTTCCATCTAAACCTTGAAAAAAAATTATAATTGTTTATTTATACAAAATTGACTCATATAAAAAATAGTGGAATATAAATAATGATAAAGCTGAACATTATTCTACGATATGCCCCTGAACGATCCGAAAAACACGTTTGAACTTGGAAATCACAGCACTTCATTATTCCATTGAATATTTTCGATTTTTATTTAAAGTAATATTTCCCATAAAATGTTTTATTTTTATTTTCGTATGTATTGTTTATTTTTTACCTTAAATGCCATGGTCTAAAACATACACACAACAGTTATGTACCTGTGCATAAATGTAGGTATATAAAGGTATGTATTGCGTGTGTAAGCGCCGTTTTTTATAATTAGCGAAACTTTCTGTTACTTGTGATAACATTATCGTGGCATATTTGATACCTTTGATGAATGCTTATAAATTATTTATTTTATTTTCAACGAACCAACACTTACGAACATCGTCGTCTACTGTTCTTTCATAGATCAAGTGTTGAATTTTTCATTAAGTAGAAAAACGTTCTTATAAATTATTCCACTCAATTGCTTTATCTTCCATTCTTTGCCCTGACTATAAGGAACAATGTGGAAATATATGCAGGGAGTAGACGCATAAATAAAAATCAAATATCTGCATTTCCATTTATCCTGTCTTTTTCGTGAATAATATAATATAATTTTGTTAATGTATTTATGTATGTATACAATATTGTAAATTAAGCATTACTATTAATAGTCAAATAGTCAAGTGTATTTTTGTACTAGATATATTCATTTCAATTGGTTTTCGCAATTTCCATTAATTATTATGGTATGGTAGACAGGATCATTTAATTAGTGCTACAAAATGCAAGAACACAGTATAATACTAAGATTATTGTATTATTATTGCTAATATAATTTTATACTCGTACTCATTTTAATATTCCTACACTTTTATAATAATGCTGTTTGGGATATAAGAGTAACGTTAAATATTGCTACTCAGCGCCATTTAGAGGCGCTAATTCTTTAAACAAAGCTGGAGACGGACAGCTTAGCAACAATATAAATTCTTAAATTTTTGGCTTCTTGGCTACACCGCACTGACGATGATCAACGAGTCTGAAACACGTGTCTGCGGTGGCACTATAGCGGAATAGCTCGATACTCTTTCTCCTATTTTTATTATTTCGTAAAGTTGTAAGAGTAGTAGAATAAGTAATGTATCTGCTAGTGTAATATATATTAGTTATTAAAAATTATAATCCTATACGTAAAGACAATACTTAACCAGAAGTAATAGAATTGCTCTGACAAGGCTTGAAAATTAGAACTAAGGGAAGCAGCATTTTAGAATTTAAAAGACTAAAACATTTCAATTGTTAACGTAATTAGAAAACTAAGAAAAAACTTATTGTACTTAAATATTGGACATGTACTTTTGCATTAGAAGATTTAGGAGGCAAAAGATGATCATTAGTATGCTGATTTTAAGATAACGAGATATAGAAAAACGGAAAATAAAAGGCGTGGTCTATGCCCAAGAGTGAGCATACGGGCTTCTAGATTTTTGATTTTACTACGACATTTTTGAAAACGACCTTTTTTGATACCTCCTTTACTTTATGGTGTCGATCAAATCAAACTAGCGTTCATATATTTTTGTCTGTTGATAACATCTTCTCAAACTGTACCCATTTGCCATCTTTTCTTTTAAAAAATACCACCAGTTACAGAATTCCATATTTATTTTGGTCTAGAGTTTCTTCTTTTATGCCTATCTTTGATTCCCACATTACTTTCATTAATTTGTTAATCCTCATTTTCAGCTGAACTACAACTCATTTCAGAGGCTTGAATTTTCGATTTTAATTTCACCAATTTCACCCAAGACTTACTTAGATCGGAACAGAGACAAGTACTGATCATGCTAATATCCCTTCTTAAAAATACCTTTTTCAGAGAATTAAAAAGGCATGATTTGATATTTTTCTATTATTGATTTAGTTTTCATATCTTCTTTGGAGTTAACCTGTCGATCTATGTACTTTTCTTTCTCCCATGGCGCAACAGTTAGCTTCGGGCTTTGAACTCTTTTATTCCTCCACCCCTTCCTATCCATACTAATCTATGCCAGTCTGGATGTCCATCTTTTCTGGGGCCTTTTCATTAGTCTGCAACCCTTCATTCTCGCGAACGACGAATTCTGATGCGACGGTATTTTTGAATTATTCATATAATTCATGGTTATATCTCGATTTTAATGGTTTAGCCAAATGCTTGACTGAGACCTTTCCTTTCTAAGGCATCTATATAATTTGATATTCTTTACGTACTTTTCGAGATCTGATTATGTGTAAGAGAGAAAAGTATATTTTGCTTGCCTGGGTGGCTCTCCTCCTAATTTTTGTCCCTTCATTTCCACCTGTGGATAAATTTAGTCCTAAGTAGGTAAATGCTTTCACTTGTTCTGTTGTCTCCTATTGTTGCATTTTTATAAAACCTAGTTGTTCGTGCTTGTCTTAGAATCCTCATTTTCTTTATTGCTAAACCTATCTCATTTGATTTATTCTCTAAATCAATGTAAATGGCTGTCACAGCTGCTATTGATCTTCCAATTATGTTAATGTCGTATGTATACGCTGATATTTGAGAAGATTTGTTGTTTAATATATTCAAAGAAATAATTGATATTTTCCTAATGCATATTTTAGAGCGATGTAGAAGAGCATTGGGTCAGCCTATCACAATGTTTATAAGTCGTACGTTATTTTGAATGAGTCGGTTATTTGATTTTGTATCCTGATACAGTTCCTGTTATTGTGACGATGTTAATTTGGTTATTTTTTCAAGTTTACTTTATTCTTTATTTTGTAAATTAAGTTTTTCTCTTTTGATGTATTCATGGCCTGGCAAGAGTCAATAAATATGTGGTTCATATTTATGTTATATTATCATGTTCGCCTTAAGATCTCTTTGATTCTGAATTATTGGTCGATGGTCGACCTCTATTGTCTAAGTTCTGCTTTGTATTCGCTAATGAAGTTATCCGAAAATGTTTGTATTGGTTTGCTTTGGACTGTAGCTGTAGTATTTATATTTTTCTGTAATTGCTGCATGCTAGCTTATTTACTTTTTGAAGTGTAAACTTCTTTAGGCGCGTTACGTTGATTGTGGGCACTGAACAAGACTAAGCCGTCACGCTCGGCTATGTGACGCTCGTTCGGGTAAAGTCGGCTCGAGTCAACTAAGGGAACGAGAGAAGTATACCATATAGAGGTATTTAATTTCAATGAAATTGAAATTTAAATGAATAAATAAATTTATGTCCCCGAGCAGATTCGATCCCGAGCCGCACGGACGAGAAGCCGGCACGTTAGCATCAGACCAGCGCGGGACTCGTAAGCGAGTACTCATATCGTCTATTTATATATACTGGGGTGTCTCTAAAAGGTGCGGAAAAAACGCTACCACACATTTCTGAGGGCAAAATATGACGATCTAACCCAACTTACCTCAGTCCAAAAGTGGATGCTTTCGGAGATACAGAGTGTCAAAAGTTCAATTTGGTTTTAGTTTTTTATAAATAATTTCTGTAATAATTGGTATATTGTCACAATATTTGGGTAGGGGGGGGGGTTCGTGGGGTAAAAAATTTAAATCTGCTCTCATTTTCATTGCAATATGTAGAGGGCGCCACCTGCGGCATATTGTATCCATTTAAAACGTAATAACTTTTTTGAGACACACTGTATTTAACTTTTAAATAAAAATTCTTATTCTCCAATGTTTTTTACCTAGAAAAGGTATACCTGGTAGGAGTTGATTGGAGCAGCCGTTTATGAGTAATCTGGATATAAACAATTCATTCCGTATATGGACACATATGCTTCTGTAATTTGGGTGTTATTCTTGTGGCAATTCAATGCAATGGTGCATCCACTTTTGGACTGAGGTAAGTTGGGTTAGATCGCCCTCAGAAATGTGTGGTAGCGTTTTTTCCGCACCTTTTAGAGACAGCCTGTATATACATGCGTCCGAACCGACCCAGAAGCGTATCGGAAAATCTCTCCGTCGAGGAACCCTTTAAAGTTGTCCGTATACCTACGCGATTATATTTCGCGGCCGCTGCCATAGCAACGGCCGCGAAATTGTATTTCGCGGACTGTGTTGCGTTCGCTAATTGGTAACTTCGCGGACGGTAAACCAAAAAATTTGTTGTGTGTGTATGAGACATTATCTCTATAATAATATAATATAATATTTCGCGCTCAGGTAAGTTTTAGCATTTTTATTAGAATGATATGGATGATTCGGAAACTGATCAGTATATTCCGGGTGTTAAATAACGTCCACACGCATTTACCATAATTTGTATACCAATGCAAAACAGAAACGTTGAGAATAGAGCATTGCTTTAATTGCTCATTATATACGAATTTATAAGCATTTAATTCTTTTCTGTTACACAGGATGTATGAAGAAAATCAAATCGCTGACAAATTAAAACGAAAATGGGAATTGTCTAATGCGCGCGTGAAGAAATATCGTCAAAAGAAGCACACTAAATCTCAGCAACTGAATTCGTCGATGCAGGATGACCCTAATGTAATATAAAACGAAAAAAAGTTGGATTTCGTATTATTAACCTCGCCTTGATGAAGCTTTCACTTGTGCCGTGTGGTTTTAAGCACACCCATTTTCTTGTTTAGGGAATGGAATGATTATAGCTTCCTTGTAATCTCTCTGGATCATTTCTTTATTCCAAATTCATACTAACATTTAAATGAGATTTCGTAAAACCCAAGCGATTTGTTGTCGTTCTGAACTTGATATGCGTGTGTGAATTTCTCCACTGTGGGCATATCTCTACGTGCTTTTAGACATTTTTAATCTGAGTCATCTTGTATCAAATTCATCTTGATTCCAAAATTTTCTGGAGTATCTATGCATTTCTGATTCTTTGCAGCCTTCGAGTACTTGTTACCGAGAATGAAGTGAGCTGCATAAACGGTATACTATAACTGGCCGTAAGTTTCAGATTGTAATATCTTTGGTTTGATTACTTGTCACTTTTGTTACAGCACTTACTATTGTAATGAATAGCAAGGGACTTAAGATTCCACTTTCGTCTTATTTAATTGTTTATTATATGTTTCTCATGTTCTATAGTGAACTGAACATACCTTAATTATTGCTTTAGATATTCATCCTCTCTTTAAGCAGTTTCACGTTCGTGATTGTAGCAGGGTGTTGGACATTTTGAAACAGATACCAGGATTCTGTTAAAGTGATAGAAATGTAGTACACAAAATGCCTAAGATACTTGTCGATAAGATTAACGCGACTAATGGTAGATTGGCGCTTATTATCTCACCTGACGAGAAAAATATGTATAAGCTCCATTATGCTGAAAATACTTGGGTTAGTGGAATATTTTGCAACTATTTTTACAAATCATTTATACAAAATTGGCATACAGGTTTTCTGTTAAATTACTGGTTTGTAACTTTAAGCATAAACTCTCGGTGTATGATACATCAATTCCAACTCACTCTGTATATTGTTTTATTTTTCCACTTATCTTATATATATATATATATATATATATATATATATATATAATCTAATAATCCCCTCTACCATATTAATGGTGTGGGGCGTTTATCCTCTTCTAATAACTTTTTATGAATCTTCTCCATTCATTTCTATTCCTCGCCATGCTCTTCGCCTCTGTCCAAGTTTTGCCCTTCCTCCTCAAAATCTCTGCTATGACATCATTCCATGTCGTCCTTGGCCTTCCTCTTCTTTTATTTTTCATTATTCTTGCTTCCCATATCCTTCTTGTATGTCTCGTATTTTCCATTCTATATAGATGTCCCCACCATCCCAACTGTCTTTGCTCAATATGTTCCAACACTGACTGTATATTTAGATCTTTTCTTATTTCCGAATTTCTTATTTTTCCATCTTTGTAACTCCTCTGACTCTTCTTAAATATTTCATTTCTACTGCTTGTATTTTACTTTTTTGTCTTGTATTTAATATCCAGGATTCGCATCCATATACTAATATCGGTCGGTATATTGCCTTATATACTTTTAATTTTGTTTCGCGGGATATCTCTTTTTTGTTAATGAACTTATTCCTCATACTATAATACAGCTTTGTTGCTTTTTCTATTCGTTGGTTAATCTCGGCGTCCTGGGTCTCTTTTCCATCAATTCTCACTCCCAAGTACTGGAACGTTCTCACTTCTTCTATTTCAATTCCTTCTATTTCGATTTTCATATCTATCTCTTCATCTCCCACTACCATTACTTTGGTTTTATTCTTATTCATCATCATTCCACTGTTATTTAGTGTTCCATATTATTAAATTCCGTTGTAGATCTTCCGCACTGTCAGCTGTAATTACTATATGTCGTCTGCGAATGCTCCCTGTGAAACTTCGACTAGCTTTAAGTTAATGTGTCCAACTCTGATCTTTTTACTTTCTTTTGTACACCTTTTGATAATGTCGTCCATATAAACTATAAACAGCATTGGGCTCAGGCTTCCTCCCTGTCGGAGTCCCTCCTTTGTTCTGAAGGTTTCTGATTCTAAATTATTAGCTATTACAGCGTTGGTGTTATTATCATATATTTTCTGTATTAATCGTCTTATTTTTCCATTGACCCCTCTCTCTTTTAATATATTCCACAGTCTTTCTCTTGGTACCTTATCGAATGCTTTTTCTAGATCTATAAATGCTAAAAATACTTTCTTCTGCTCTCTATAGGCTTTTTGTATTATTTGCTTCACGGAAAATATTTGGTCTTGTGTGCTCCTTCCTTTTCTAAACCCACTTTGTGATTCGTGTAGCGTATTTTCGAGTTTTGCTCTTAGTCTTTTATCTATTATTTGCTCAAGAATCTTCATTGCAGTGCTTAGAAGGGTTTTCCTCTGTAGTTATTGCATTCTTTTTTGTTTCCTTTATTCTTGTATATTGGTACTATTAATGACTTCCTCCAATCGTTTGGTATCTCCTCTTCTCTCCATATTCTGTTATATATTTTCAACATTACTTCTCTTCCTTTTTGTCCTATATTTTTAATCATTTCTGCCGTAATCTTGTCGTAGCCTGGTGCTTTCCCATCTCGCTATTTATGTATTGCTTCTTCCAATTCGTCCATGGTAATTATTTCTTCCGTCTCTTCTTCTTCTATTGTTTGTTGTTCATCGGTATTCTCATTTTCCACTCCTTCTTTTAGCAATTCTTGGAAGTATTCTTTCCATCTCTCTATGATTTTTTTTTATCGCTTAGTATATCTCCCTTCTTATTTTGTATATTATTATGGTGTGTAGATTGAGACATTTCTTCATTCCTTACTGACTTCAAAACTCTATAAAATAGTTTTTGGTTTTCTTTACTATTTTTTTCCGTCTTTTCACCAAATTCTTGCCATGTCTCTTTTTTGGCTTGTGCCACTAACTGTTTTACTTTTTTTCTTTCTTCTTTGTATATATTGTATTTTTCCGCTGTTTGTTCTGCTAAATATATTTTCCATGCCTTTTTTTTTGACTTTACTTGATACCTTATTTCATTTGTCCACCACTTTGTTTGTCTTTTGTTTTTCTTCTTGCTTACTCCACATATCTCTTTAGTTGTAGTTATTATAATTTCTTTGAACGTATTCCAAGTTTCTTCAATATTTCTATTCATTTTCTACTCTTCCAGTTATCCTTTTCTGGTAACTTTCAGCGATATCTTTACTTCTTAGTTTGTATGTTCTAAGTAATTCTTTTTGGTTTTCTTTCTGTTTGTATATACGTATATTTCTTTTCTTTATTTTGAACTTTTTCCTTTATTTTTGATATAACGACAAAGTGATCGCTCCCTATTTCCGGTCCTCTTCTTACTTTTGTATCAGTCACGATTCTTCTATTCTTTTTGTCAACTAATATATAATCAATTATGGACTTCTCTCCCCTGCTCTTAACTTCCCTGGTGTATGTGTGTATATTTTTGTGTTGGAAAAGACTATTAGTTATTACCAAGTTGTGTATCATGCAAAAGTCTAGCCATTCTTCTTCCATTGTTATTTCTAACCGTCTCTCCGTTTGTTCCTAATACTTCAGTGGGTCATCATCTTCATTTCTACTAGTCTTTATTATTAGTTTTTTGACATTATTTTTGCGACTTCTTTTTTTCTTTCCAATTCTCCTTCCTTCTTATTCCAATTCTCTTTTTCTCTATTCCATCTCCATTGTTCTCCCTCCACTATTAGCGTTTGAAATCCTATCTTGACTGTTTTTCCTTTCATTCTCTCTTCTTTGGTCTTTCTACGTATCTTTTCTTGTATTTCTCTATCCTCCTTCGTCATATCATCGTTAATATATATCTTTTGTTCTTTGTATTCTCTTAATTTACCCTTGTTTTTCATCATTTGTATCTTATCATGTGTATTCTTCAGTTCTATTAAGCAAGTTTCTGGGCCCAGTTGTTTCACCGCTTTAATTTCTAATTGTATTTCCATGTACTTCTGGATAATTTCTTCTACCACTACTTTTAGGTGCCCTTGATCACTCACATCTATTTTTAATCCCTGCATAACTGCATTATTTCTTCTATTCACTCTCTCCAGTCTATCTAGTGTTCCTTTCACACTCCTAATTTCTTTTTTCAGTTCTGCATTTTCTTCTTTGATTTTCTCATTTTCCAATTTAATTCCTTTCATTAACTCCTTTCAAATTCCACTTATCTTACTAGTAATAAATATTATTACTCACTATTACAGTAATGAAAGTAATTGTAAATTGAGCGAATGTAATAAATATATTAATCTTGTTTGATAATAAATTTATAAATCCCGTAGTCATTATTAGTATTAAATTATTCGTCATGACAGAAATCTATCTACCAAATAACGGTGCCATTCAAATAATGGAAGTTTGTTGAGTAATATTATAGTGGAACTATTCCATTTGCATTAGACTGTATGCTGGACCGACAGTAGCGGATTACCCTAGCGCAATGCATTAATTGAGTATGGTTAGAGTAAACCTCAATCCAGTAAACTGAGCCGGGGCACTTCATTTCCCATTCCACGGCATTCATTCAATATTCCATCTAACACACCATTTTATTATGTGATAACTGTGTTTTCATTACTCTCAAATGTGTGCACACATTCAGTTATGTTTGTATTTCCTGCTTTTTTTTTATTCCTAAAATGGTATAGAAAAATATTTATATTCATCTAATATTATGCACCAACTAGACTTGCTTTATGGAAAACGTCGACATTCGGCTTTTCGCAGTAATTAAATAAAAGGAAATGATACTAGACTTGAATTTTAAAAATACATAGTAAACATCATAAATTCGTTCTGACTATGATAGAACTCTGATATAAAGATATATTTTTCTTATTTTTCACTAGAATCACGTCCAAGTTCTACGTAATAACACTTCTTCTAATTAATAATTCTATGGTTGCATACAAATAATCAGAAATCTTGCTCTCGCAACGGGATATATTATATCCGTCGGTATCTGGCTATCGTCTTAATAATGATTCTTGTGAAGCGCTTTCTTACCGAAATTAAAGTAGTCACTTGGAGCCAAGTTTGACCTCTGAAGAGTACGGTTTACTTGTTGGAAGTTAGACTATTTATTGCATTTTGAGAATCTACGTCGATGTTGGCAGGTGCATCGTTATGCAACAGTTTTCGTTAGTTTTTTTTCCAACGTTTTTCACCAACACAATCTCGCAATATTTATCGTAAGCTATCATGGTATTGTGTATTGAAATTTTAGTTTTGGGTCCAGAAAAATGTTGGACCTTTTCCAGTTTTTTCAGTATAACTTTTGTTTTGGTTGATCGTAGAGAAAATAACTTTATAATCACTTTTAAAGGAGATAAAATTTGATGCAACTTTTGTCTGAAATGGTTTTTTCTAAACCCAATATTAAGCGAGATACTTATTCTGAAAGTTGCGCAACATTTTCTATAATTGCCACAATCTTTACGGAAATGTAAAGCTGGGTGAAGATATGCAAACAATGGATGTGAAACTGCAAAAAAATATTTTTAATCAAAAAAAAAAACTAATAAATGTTATAATAGCAAATAATAATAATAATAATGTTTATTTCACACTAACAATATTACATATACAGGCTGTCCCAGAAATAAAAAGACGGAGTAGCAGAAATCGGATGCTAGATTGTGTAAAAACGTGCCCTCAAAATATCAAGTCTTTATTCGTGCGCAGACGGCAGAAAAAAATAATAAAGAATTTAATTGGCCTTACGCCGACCCTGGACTAAATATCCACCTGCTTTACTTTCACAATCGGTCCTTTTCAGGACTTGTGTTAAAAAAATGGAGGAAGAATAGATACTTCATAATAAATATCAAACCATTAATTACTTTAATTTTACACCTGCTAGAAAAAAATAATTACATTCTTGATATTTACTGTAACCTAGAAAAACTACGATTTATTGAATATTCTAAAATAATAATAAACAGCTGTTTCCGACTACAAACAAATTAAAGAGCAACAACCTTCCTATCTTAAAAATAAAAACAATCTTTTATTGTCTGCAATAAAGTGGGTTGCCCATCTGGCAAAAAATATGTTTTATATGAATGAGTACGATTTAATATTTTTTTCCCGTTTTATACAAATAAAAGCGTATTTTTCTATGAATGCGTGTTCGTTTCTATTTACAAATGAGCATTCTGACGTGTATTTATAAACATACATTCTGTGCCAAGTCCGTAATGTAATTTTTTTATCTAAAAAACAACATAGAAAATTAAATTTTTAATTTCTTCGTTATTGCGGTATATTTGGGCGTGTTTCTGTTCCGACTTTACATACCTGCTACTCCATCTTTTTATTTCTGGGACAGCCTGTATAGTATCAAAACGTCATAACAGAAAGATATACAAAATAAATACAAATAACAGAAAGAAATACAAAATAATTTAATTCCTATGCTCTAAAAATTCATTTATCGAATACGGCTCAATGCTGCAAAGATAAGAAAACACTTTACTTTTAAATACCTTGATATTACCAAGAGTTTTCATATCATTTGGCAATTTGTTAAAGAATAACATACCGGCGTAGCCGAGATTTCTTACAGTTACAACTAAACTACCGCAAGTCTATAACTACTTTTGTTCCTTGTGCCATAAGCGTGGTTGAATTCGGAAATGCTGAAAAACGTTCTGTTTTTATATACAAACAACAAACATTCATAGATGTATATACCATATACAGTCAGCAATCTTTTAGTCCTGAATAGATTTCGGCAAGTATCTAAGTAGCGCTTTCCAAACAGAATCCTTAGAATTCTTTTTTGAATTGTAAAAATCTTAGTCATATCCGATGAAAAACCCCACGAAATAATTCCAAACCGAATTCTTGAATAAAAAGAGCTGAAATACACCGATAACAGGGTATTTTCATTCAGTATGTGAGCTAGTATGCGCATAGCGTAACATACCCACACAAGTACCTCACAAACTTTGTCAATGTGGATCCTCCATTTTAAGTGTTCATCCATCCAGATTCCCAAGAACTTTGTGCAAGGAGACAGCTAAATATTCAAACTATTCAAAACCATGTCTGGTGAGACTGGCATACCATTTGAATATCTAAACATTATGCATGCAGTTTTCTCTTCATTCAAAATGAGCTTATTTGCTGCAAACCAATCTTGCAACCTCTTGTAATATTTTAAGCTCTCCTGATAGACCTCATGCAAGTCCTTTCCACTAATAATTAGGTTGGTGTCGTTCGCATAAGTAATGATGCTGTTATTAGAATCAGATAAAATAGATCCTATATCATTAATAAAAATTATAAAGAGTAGTGGCCCAAGGACACTACCCGCAAGTCTATAACTACTTTTGTTCCTTGTGCCATAAGCGTGGTTGAATTCGGAAATGCTGAAAAACGTTCTGTTTTTATATACAAACAACAAACATTCATAGATGTATATACCATATACAGTCAGCAATCTTTTAGTCCTGAATAGATTTCGGCAAGTGTCTAAGTAGCGCTTTCCAAACAGAATCCTTAGAATTCTTTTTTGAATTGTAAAAATCTTAGTCATATCCGATGAAAAACCCCACGAAATAATTCCAAACCGAATTCTTGAATAAAAAGAGCTGAAATACACCGATAACAGGGTATTTTCATTCAGTATGTGAGCTAGTATGCGCATAGCGTAACATACCCTCACAAGTACCTCACAAACTTTGTCAATGTGGATCCTCCATTGTAAGTGTTCATCCATCCAGATTCCCAAGAACTTTGTGCAAGGAGACAGCTAAATATTCAAACTATTCAAAACCATGTCTGGTGAGACTGGCATACCATTTGAATATCTAAACATTATGCATGCAGTTTTCTCTTCATTCAAAATGAGCTTATTTGCTGCAAACCAATCTTGCAACCTCTTGTAATATTTTAAGCTCTCCTGATAGACCTCATGCAAGTCCTTTCCACTAATAATTCGGTTGGTGTCGTCCGCATAAGAAATGATGCTGTTATTAGAATCAGATACAATAGATCCTATATCATTAATAAAAATTATAAAGAGTAGTGGCCCAAGGACACTACCCTGTGGGACACCCATAGTCATAGTAGTCTCATCCGATTGCGTAATAATTGCGTCAATACAACACTTCACTATTTGCTTACGATTAGTTAAGTAAGCTTCTCCAGTAATATTGAAAGATCAACGCAGTCAAACGCCTTTGACATGTCCAAAAACAGACCACATGCCAGACCGCGCTCCCCCAGAATTGACAAAACCTCTGAGTATATTGATACAGAGCCGTCTCAATACCCCTTCCAGGTAGTAACCATGTTGTTCCACACAGAATCAGTAGTCAGTAATACGCTTAGCGACTAGAGTTTCGAATACTTTGGAAAACGAAGATAAAATACTAATAGGTCTATAGTTTTCAAAGAGGTTTCTATCACCCTTTTTGTAAATCGATGGTACTAATGATGTTTTTAATATGTTTGAAAAACAAAGACAGATATAAATTTTAGGTGTTGAAAAAGTCAAAATTATGTAAACTAAAAAAAAAAAAAAACTATTCAAAAACCAATTATTTTAAAACTCATTGTCAAAAATAATAAACTAATAGAAATGATGTATTTACAATCTTTGGCGTTTTAATGGCACTGGCCCGTCATAACTGTCCTACGACTGTGCGCTGTCTAGGTAGGAAACACTGTCCTGGTCACAAGATGATTCAGTTTGTGGCACACCTAATTAAAAACACATCGTCAAAGTCGTCAAAAGGATCATCTCCGGCTACTATGTCCGGGATATTCTCGCAGGAAGTGGTACTGCAGTGCATATGAGGAGTAATGCAGGGCTGCTTTTAGGCTGTTACACACTCCACTGCAAAAATTTTTGCAGCCGCAGGAAACAAATTTTAGCAGCGACTGAGTTAATTATAATTGGACTCAGACCGGAAGAGCTTTGTCCCCATCCCCATTCAAGTGGATTTTTGTTGTGACCCAACCAACTTTGTATCTGGTGATGGCTTCGAAATGCATGAAACCTTGTTGCATCGTCTGTAGGTGACAGCTTTGCAAGATTAAATTTACTTTTTGAAACTGACTTTGCGAACAGCAGGCATCTCAATTTGTCCAGTGATTTGTTCGTTACCATTTCAGAACCATACAATTCAAGGATAAAATAATGTCTTCCAACCTGAGTTATAGCGTCTCAAGAGCCTTCTGGGTTTGTGAATTTAGCAGCAAATTCCTTCGGGATTGACTGTTTTACCATTAGAGGGCACAATTTCGATTTTCCACGACGAAAAAAGGCAGATGTAGTGTCACAACCAGTAAATGAATGAATAAAAGTATATCCGTAGGGTCGTACTTAAATGATTTGGATGAGTACCATGAACCGCTTTATTTGCCTCTCCCTGGTTTGTGGAAAAATATGTTCTTACGTTTGGAAAAATACGTTAGTCTAGTGAGCACAACAAGACAATAAATGTCCTCATTTACAATTACAACATTGTCATAATCAATCAACAATTCTCGTGTCAAAATCAAAATTAAACGTATCTTATTGTTCTCATTCCCTAGGAATTTTTCTTGAGTAGCTGCAGCATTTGTTTGTTCATTGAATATTATGTCAGCTGAAGTGAAGAATCCTTTCACAAGCCTTAGTACCTGTGTGAGCAAGATCATTCGGGTATTCGTCAAACATAACCATTATGTAGGAGCCGTAGTTTTTCCTGAAGTAAGGTATTTTGCACAGATGGAACCAAAGTTGTCATTGCGATGCCATAATACTTTATGCAGGATCCACAACATAGATTTTGCTGTTGCCCATGAATGCTGCATCATGTAGTGGTGTGAATATTGCTTCATATAGGGAAGATCTTGTTCCTTTCCGTAGACGACCTTCTGAGAACAATGATATGGGGAAAGGAGGAAGTTCCAATGTGAAATAGTGTTTCAGTGTTTTTTTGAATGCTTTGAAATACATACTCTATAATTTCTACTCAATGTTGTTTTCTCACAATTGACAGAAGTTTCGACTGCAACCGAGTTAATTTTTATGTTGGCAAATAAGAACCAGTGACTAGTATCTGAGGGAATCAAATTCTGATACAATAAGACTCGTATGGCTCTATTATGATAGAATATCAACTCAATTTCTAATAATATAATTGAAATCAGAACTATATTACACATTATTTTTATTTGATCTTTGCCTAAACTTCTAGTAAGTAAAGTCAAAAGTATTGCTATACGTTTATTTTAGAAAAAAATATTTTAGAAAATTTTGCTTAATAGGTTTACTTTGCGGTAGCAGCTTCTGTCTTGTCTAATAGTGGTACGCTGGCTTGACAACATATAATAATAAATGACTTTTGCAAAATTAACAAGAGTGTAGGTACATAAAAACAGACTACGAACAAAAAGAAGGACATAAAGTATATTAAACTAAAATAAAATAAAACAAATTTACGATAACGATTAAATTGAAAATAAAATTGTAAACTGAAGGCGAACATCAGCAAAACCGACCATCTACTTAGTCTATGGTGATTTCAACATTGACCTATTAATTGGAGGCAACAGCTGTAACATAATGTTATGCTGGGTTTATGCAGGGTGAATTAGTCCTAACTTAGTATTAGTATTAGTGTTAAGAAAGTTCGATCATTGAGTATACGTGTTAGCGTTCAGTCAGCTGATCTTATGGTCGTAAACTTCTTAGAACCGCGTTAGGACACGACCTTGAAAGTTCGTAATTTTTAACTTTTAGGACCAAGTTAGGATCTCGTTAGCCAAGATCTAACCTTTGTGAGGGAATACGTACACAGCTACATATCACTTAAGCAACGTAATTTGAAAATTTAATGTCTGTATAACGTGTATTTTTAAGGTTAAGACTAATTCTTAGGACTAATACTAATACTAAGTTAAGGAACGCTGCATAAACCCACCATTAAATACTCTTGCATCGTATGGTGTGCGTATGCAGTGTCTCGCGAATCAGCAGGAATCTGTAAATCCGTTCAAACTTGTTTAGGAAATATTATTATTATTATTAACAACAATAAAAAATTTCACTTGCGTGTAGAAAATGCAATTCCTACAGGTTTCTCAGACCATATGGCTTTAATACTTACCTTTTAAGAACGTTTACAAGGAAACTAGATGTGTGCGATAAACGCATATGTGACTTAATGACTGAAATCACCACACAATCACAAATCATGCAGCGAAGTGTACAGTGAACGATACAGTACCTACTAGCGAAAAATATTCCGTTTTTCCTAATATATCTTTACCAGAACCATTCGCGTCTGCCTGATGATTTGAAAAAGCTGAAAAGCACCGTACCATGGCTACACTTTTATTTATTATAAAGTTGTGTATGAAATGTTGTTAAATCTTTCAAGAACAATCAACTGGCCCGCAATTATTAAATGCTACAAACAACAACAAAAGTCATGATTATAAATAACAACTTGGGTAAGAGTTCTAAATGCATTTTATCTTTAAATGATGACCTACAAATACTAGTATATAAATTTAATAATATTTTTAGAGTTCACAACAATCCCTCTACAATTTAAATATAATATAGGGAAGACAATTATTTTTATTTTCTTCCAACTCACAGGGAAGAACTATTCTCCTGTGTTAAGGGTTAATGACTTAAAAAACACTAATTCTTGAGTGATAGACTCTATCTCAGTCAGCTTCCTAGAAAAGTGTTCTCAGAGCTACTTAGACCAACTATGTTATCCAATGAATGAATCCTTTTAATGCGGCCTTTTGCGGGACTTATTAAAACACGCGTTAGTAATAGCAGTCTATAAAAAACTTCATGATCTGACTAACTACCGACCTATAAGTCTTCTCACTGAGTTTTTCAAAGTGGTAAAGTATGATCTCATTAGTGCCCATCAGTATGGTTTTCTTAAGAACAGGAATGTGGATACTGCTTCGTGTGAATATATTCTTGCTGCTTTGAATGTATTATTAACCTCACCCAAACAAGGCAATTTGTGACTTTCCCACATTAATGTGGAGGCAATCATTTGAAGAGGCAGGAATAGGCGCTCAAGATGGTGTCAACATCTTCAATCGCAAAACGTCAATTTTATGGACGCAATGAATAACACGGTTGTGTATCATCGGCATACACATAAAATTTACAGTAATTTATGCAGGATAGTAACTATGATGTGTAAATATTAAACAAAATTAGCCCAATCACAAATCCTTGCGGTACTCTTTTAGTAACCGCGCGACTACCAGATGTGGTAGTAACTAGCTCGCCAACCGGCCGCCGATTAGAAAGATAATTATTCAAAAGGGCAGTAGCACCATCACCCATGCCAACACTCCTTAATATAGATGAAAGAATGGCTAATAAACTATAAGAATATTTTAATTTAAATTTCTATGAGTTGCTACCGTGCTTCAGAGGGCGCGTAAAGACATCGGTACGAGTTATTTTTGGCAGTTAAAGCTTTGTTCTAGTCCAACAGTATAAGACACGAAACAAGACCATTATCCGCAGCCTCAACCATCTGTGACCGACAATAAAGCAGTTTCCCAAGCATACCAAGAGAAACAGTCCGACTGACGAGATGGCAATGTATCGTTATTATTATTATTATTTATTATTTAAATTTAAATACATATGCACCTAGGTGTTGGTCACCTGTATATGCAATTACATTATAAATTCTAAGAAATCTATTAACCTAATATGAATACATATTTCGTGTACAAAAGTGTACGTTACTAAAACTAACTAACTAACTATAACTATAATTATTTCATTAAGAAATAACTTGTGTCCTTAAAACATTCCCGTTAACGCCTCCAAGTTAATAAAAATAAAGTTTCTTAAGTGCATTACGTATGTTTTTATTATTTTAATAATTTTTATTTCAGGTAAAATCTTGTTGTATATTTTCGGTCCTAAGTAACAAAAGGATCTTTGGTAAAATGTGGTATTACTTGTTGTTGTTTGAAGACATCCTATTATCCTGTTTCTTGTAAGGTATTTATGATTTATAGACTCTCTTATTTCAGGATGTTTATGAAGAAAAGTACATGATGTCAGTATATATAAAGATTTGATGTTAAGTATGTCTACGGAATATAACTGTATTGTTGGATAAAGTCTATCTTTCTTGTATATTGTTTTGAGCAAGTAGTTTTGAACAGAATTTAAGGATTTTAGAGTGTTATTATAGGCTCCGCCCCAAGCTATTATACCATATCTTAGTACTGATTCCGCCAGGCTTCTGTAGAGCATGATTAATAATTTTCTGTTTAACATTTCACGTATTATATAAAATTTATGTATAAGACATCTAATTTTTTTGCAGATATACTCTATATGTACCTTCCATTTGAGATTTGCATCTATATATATTCCTAAATATTTCACCTGGTCTGTTTCCTTTATTACCTTGTGTGTGTTCCTTATGTTTAATTCTTCAAAGTTGGGACGTTGTTTAGTTGTGATGGAGAAACATACGTAATGCGTTTTCTTTATATTAAGTGATAATCTAAAAGATTCTAGCCAATTTGATATTTGAATTAATCCATTCTCTGCATATTCCTTAACATCACTCCAAGTGTTCCCGTTGAATATCACTGCTGTATCATCCGCGTATGATATAATTTTTCCATGAGATATATTTATTTTCGTTAGTGTTAATGTATAATTTAAAGAGAATTGGACCCAATACAGTTCCCTGTGGTATGCCAATTTTTATTGTTCTGGGCTGGCTTAGTGTGTCCATTATTTTAACAATTTGTGATCTTTCGGTAAGATAACTTTCAAAAACATTCAGTGCAGTACCCCTAATGCCATGTTTCTGCAAACAGTCCAATAGTAGGTCATGTGGGACCATATCAAATGCTTTTGCCAGATCAAAAAAAATCGATAAACATTTCTTACCTTGATCTAAGTGGTTAGTAATTGTTTGTGTTAATTCATTGATTGCGTTTTCTGTACTGAGTTTTTCTCTGAATCCGTAT
The DNA here is from genome assembly GCA_963170755.1 of Amphimallon solstitiale. Taxonomy (NCBI): domain Eukaryota; kingdom Metazoa; phylum Arthropoda; class Insecta; order Coleoptera; family Scarabaeidae; genus Amphimallon; species Amphimallon solstitiale. The sequence continues at coordinate 45,337,399 of OY720684.1, read as the reverse complement.
TGGTGGTCAGATAGTAGGTTCTTTTGATTGAGAAAGGATCCCAAGCAACATTTTTAGTCGTAGGAACGTAACGGCGACCATCACAAGAACTTTAAAGTTTTCGCCACCAGTCGCCGGAACGTGGTGACAACGGTCCTATTACGTGCCTGGGACCAAAATGGGGAATAATTATTCGGTAGTAGCTACGTTCCAGCGACGTCCCTGGAACTGCTTCCGCGACGTTTCCCGGACGTTACGGCTACGTAACGGCGACGTAGCAGGGTGGTGGCAGCAACTGTAATGGAACTTCTTAGTTTTCTGACACTCTCAGTCGCTCTCTGTCGCACACCTTCAGCAAAGCTTCAACTATATTCCCATCTCATTCCGTTGTCGAAGCTGGCTTGTAAACTGATGGTAGAATGTAATACTACACGTTGATGGTGTGAGTAGTAACACACAATAATTATAAATATTAAACACGCGTTGATCATTTTAAAGGATTTCTTGGGTATTAAAGTTATATGCGAATACAAGTTTTCTGACAAATATGATGATGGTACTTAGAAAAATGACAACGCGCCCTTAAAATATACGTTTTCTTAAAAAAACTTTTTTAAAAAATATACTGTACAATTTCGAAATTGTCCATCTAGGCATGTGTATCTGTTTTTAAATTATTCCTGAACATTCTAAACCAATAAATATTCATTGATTTGGTACTTTTAGTACAGCTCTCAAGAAAAATTAATTTTTAATCAGTATTATGACGTCATTCAACGTTCATGAACAGCAATGGCGTCGCAATTCTGCTCGATAAATATGGCGAATTTTGCGCAAGAGAACTTACAAGTTGTAATTACTGAAATATGCGACTTTAAAGTACATAGTACTTGATAAAAGTAATCGTGTAGTAGCAGCCACTACAAATATTTCCTTTAAAGTTATAGTTGCTACAAAGTAGTACATGGGACCAATTGGTCCACGCCCCTGTAACTTTAAAGTTGTGCAGGTTCGTTAAGACTACCATGAAGTAGCACACTACTGTAAGGTTCCCGGTGCCACTTCAAAGTTCCACGTGGAACTTAACCTAAAATTAACACATACCTATGATTGCGGTTAGTGGTAGTGAATTATTGTAAAAATAGCTTTTTTCAAAGTTCTGGCTACGAAAGAGAAGAATGGAGAAATGGGAGAACGACAAAGTATTGTACTGGCCGCACAACTCAAATCATTCACGTAGCGAGACTTTAAGATGCAATCCCGCCAATGCTCCAGAGGAGAGTTGGGTACATTATTCGTACATCATAAAATTATCGAATATTAACAACTTTAAAGATGCCTTACAGACCGAAAAACAATTAATCGGCTTTAGCATATGCAGTAGATCATTGATTGAACTGTCGATTACTCTATGCAATAAAGACCATTCTCTAAGCTGTTGCGAGAATGAAATTTTTGACGAATATACTATTATTTCGTCTTTATAATCAACGTCATATTTAGGAACAAATAACTCATCATAGCCCTAATAATTGTAGATTTTATCTTTAAAATTTTCAACAAATTTCACATAATCTTCGTTATAGTTATTATTTCCGACTTCACATCCTCTTACTTCTGGTTCTGCTTGACAGGCTTGTCCACTGTTAGTCGTTTGAACTGATGACACTGATGCTTTTGCAATAGTTATATTTTTCCTGTGGCTATAATGTACGGAAATGTCGCCATTACAATGAAGAGCGTTCAGCTGAAGCCTCAGTGTTCGATAAAATATCGACGAATGTCTATAGGCTTTCTGTTGCCACGAATTTTGTTTTCAGACGCCATGATTTCGAACGCAGTTTCATTTCACAGACACGAGCGATACTTATTGGTGAGTGCCTTTGTTATTAAAGTCGATGAAGTGAAACTTACCTTGTAGTAATATTTTAAAAGTAACTGCAACTATGTAGTCGCTCTGAATTTATACGGAAGTGAAAATTACCTGTAAGTAACATCTCGGAGTAGTAAGAACGCCGAAATTACTATAAATATTACTAAAGAGTTCCGTAACTTTGAAGTAATTAATACATGTTCCGATAACGTAGCAAAAACTTTGAGCGTAACTTTCAAGGAGTGCTAACTTTAAAGTCACACTTCAGTAATACAAGATGGTTATGGCCACTATCGTTTTCTACTTTAAAGTTCCAATAACTTTAAAGTAATCTTATTTAGTAGCCGTGTGGTTCCAAATACGTTAAGAGCTACTAAGAAGTTATGGGACCATAGAGGACCTACTACTAGTCACAGTTACGTGACTGCTACTAATAAGATCTGAATTGGAGTAAATTTTACTGCTAAGTCAAATATTTAGTAGCAGTTACGTAACAGTTACCGAGTCCAAGTTCCGGTCTCAGTTCCCGTCACTTTGATGCTGCTTGGGATACAAGTCGGTTTTTTATACAGTTTTCAAATATTTTCGTAAAACTATTTGTTACACTTATGGGACGATAATTATTTATATCTTTTGTATCTCCAGACTTATAGATCGGAATAACTACTGTTGCCTTGAAATGCTGTGGTAAATATTGTATTAAATATGTGTTTTAACGGTTTTAAGATGTAAGGCTGTATTTCCTTTATCAGTTTTGTATTGATACCATCATTACCCGGGGCACTAAAATTTTTTAGTTTATTGATACTATCTATTATATCGCTTTCATCCACCGGTGTTAAGTACATTGAATCTATACTGTGACTCGTTGTTGTAGTCATTTGTTTGGGTATTGGTATTTTTTGCGCCATTTGAATACCAATATTTATAAAGAATTCATTACAGTATTCGGCCATGCTCCGTTCATCTTCAAAGGGTGTTTGATTTGCATCTTGGATGTTGATTTTTTTTGATTTTTTTGTATATTCATTGCTTGCCTCTGTTATTAATCTATATATCTTTCTTAGGTTGGTCCGGTTATTTTCTATTTTACTTTTGTAGTAATTATTTTTGGATATTGTTATAATTTTTTTGAGGTGGTTCCTATATATTTTATATTCAGCACTTTTTTGTTCTGAATAATGAGCCAGTAGCCTTCTTTTCATTTTAACCCTGGTTCTTATAGAATTAGTGATTTCTAGAGTAATCCAAGAGTTTTTTCTTTTATAAGTTTTAATGCATGTGTATTTACATTCTTCCATTGTGTGTAGTAAATCCTGGATGAAACATTGTGTTGCATCTTCTGAGTTTCTGCAACGAATGATTTCCGCCCAGTCTTTATTTTTTAATTTGTCTTTGAGTTTGGTAATGCTTAAGTTTGTGTTGTCACACATTGTGATTTCTGGTGTTTCCTGTTTTGTGCTATATGTATTATTAATACTTAATATTATAGGGAAATGATCGGTTATGTCATGATTGATTACAAATGAAGAAAAGGCGTTACTATTATCATGCCTCACAAAGATATGATCAAGGCAGGTAGCTGAATTACTTTGTGTTCTAGTTGGGTGGTTTATGTATGGTAAAAAAACATTGGAGTTCATTATGTTAAGGTATTCATTTATGATTTTATCAGTTCTGTTAAGCAAATTTAAGTTCAAGTCACCAATTATTATTTCTGTGTGCTCTGGACACCCAAATATGTAATCATTGAATTCTTGCAGAAATATATCATTCTTTATTGAGGGCGATTTATATAGTGCAGTCATACCTATTGTTTTCTCGTTGAATTTTGTTAAAATTCTAGTTATTGTTACTTGACTAATCGGAAGTTTGTTGTGTGTAACTTCTGCTTCAACTGTGTCCTTAATATAAATTAATACTCCATCATTTTGATTATAAGTTGCCTTGTTATAGTGAGTGTTGTATCCATTAATTTTAAACAGAGCACATGTAGGTAATATCCATGTCTCACTCAGAACAATAATTTCGTAATAAAGGTCGTATGTCTTCAAGAACGCCAAAAAGTCATCAAAGTTTTTTCTAATACTTCTTATGTTAATATGTAGGATTCTAAAACTGTTGGTATGGTCATGATCAACATTATCTTTTATGTCATTAGCCATAATCGTTTTACAGCTAATATCTTCCTCCTGTATGATGTCTAGAATTTCAGCTTCCATTTTATTCTTCTTCGGTGTACTTTACTTTAGTTTTTAATATTTCCCTATGGTAATTGTATGATGGGCATTGCTGATCGGTTGTTTCGTGATGTACATCATATTTCTTTTTGTACTTTATATTGGCTATGTCGCAGTTGTTACATCTTATGTGGTGTCTTGGACAGTCCTTTTCTTCGTGCTCCTCAGAACAGTAGGCACACACTTTTTTGTTTGTACAATTTTTTGCTTTATGGTGATACTGCTGGCATTTGTAACATCTTGCCAACCCTAAATCCTCGTAAACATTATACCTCTCCCATCCAATGTATACTTTTTTGTTTACCATTATTTTATGGAATGCATTCGGAGAACACTCCGCAAAGATCATTGATTTTCTTCTGTAAGTTACGGTAATACGATCATCTCCAATGAGTATTTTGTTTTGTGCTCTAATTGTCTCTTCAATTTCTTCATTGGTTAGATCATGGTTGAATCCTACTATTTTGATTCTTGGATTCCTTAATTTAGTTAGCTGCACTTCGTACTGGTTCCTCATTTTTTCGTCAACAGCGTTTTTTAATGTTTGAATTTCCTCTCTGGTTGTGCAGTTGATTACTACTCCTCTTAATTTAGTGTTCTTTAAGTATTTTACACTTACATTTAGCTGGACTGGATTGATGACGTTGAGGTCTCTCCTTGTTTTCTGGTGATTTTGGTGATCCCTGGGCTTAATTATTAAATTCGGGACGTTGTCTATTTTTGTATTTAGACTGTTCACGGTATGATTAGTTTTGTTTATTGCCAGGGCACTTGCATAAGTTTTGTGCTCTTCTCCGTTATGTATATGTATTATCTCTTTTAGTAATTCGTTTTTCTCTGCCATTTCTTTATTTAGATGCGTTAGGAGCCTAATTTGTGCGTGTAGAGCTTCGCTATCCTTAATTATTGAAACAACAAATCCCAAACTGTCATCATTATTATCATGGAGGCAACACAATCCTATTTCTGCTGTCACAATTTTAAAGTTCTTATTTTGCCTCTGGGCACAACTTTTGTGGTAATATTTTATACACTTATAACACTTTGTAAAGTCTGTTACACTTTTCTTACAATAAGAACATATATGTATGTATTTATCAGTACTTTTATCATCATCGTTAGTAGAATCGTCTGACGTGCCCGCCATGTTGTCAAGTGTCATAAATTACACAACAGATCAGTCAACTGCAAAGTGGCAATCTTCTCAAATATTTTGGACTTAACGGGAAAAAGGCTGATAGTTCTCAATTCTTTCAACTGTTCACAACAACTATTTTTAAGCAAAGGACGGTTCCCTGCGAGTTTTTAGCAATCAGGTATAGAGAATAGACTGAAAATACAGAAATCTATTTTATTTGTCAAGTACGGTAAGGTATTTAGACAACGTTCGTATCATAGTTATATTTATATTATCGTGGTCGAATGACGAGGACTTCATAAGTCAAATAATGCCCCAACTTTCTGAGGCATCAACACATGTTAAATGAAAGTGGGTCTCGAATTAAATTCTCGAGCATACTATCAGAAAATTTTATTTTAAATTTCTATGAGTTGCTCTGTGCTTCAGAGGACACGTAAAGACATTATATAGTTTCTCAACCGAGTTATATCAATACTTGGTTTAACATCTGTTTAAAATTCTTTTTCATTTATTAGTATCTGTTACGAAATAGTTATTTACGAACCAAGTGCGTGAAATCAAATTTCGCGAATGAGTGACCAGTTTAAAGCGCGAGCCGAAAGGCGAGCGTTTTATGGACACGAATTCGCGAAATGTTTCACGCACGAAGTTTGTACAATATTTTTTGTACGAGAACTATAATAATAATACATATTGTTAAATACGTTATCGTTTATGACACACTACTAATCTCTTGATATTAATTAAAAAAAATTGAATTGGCAGTATTGATTATTTGAAGTGACATTTAATTTAAAATTATCAAATTCAAAAAATTCCATACAAAATAAAAACCTCACCAACAACATGAATTCTGATAATGAAATGCAATGTACACCGCCTGAAATTCGCGAAGCTGCCAATATTGCAGTGGATAATTTATTACCCATAAAATCAAAAAACGTATACAAAAACACTTATACTAAATTCGTAACTTGGGCTAGATCTAAAAATATACAAAAATACTCCGAAAATTGTTTGTTAGTTTATTTTCAAAATTTACAATCAAATAAATCATTATGGTCCACTTATTCTATGTTAAAATCATGCTTAATAATATATGATAATACGGATATATCTAAATATGCAAAACTCATAGCGTATTTAAAACAGACAACCAAGCAACATCAGCCTAAAAAATCAGCAGTATTAACCGAAGAACAAATTACTAAATTTATTGTTGAAGCACCAAATTCTTTGTTCCTACTAATGAAGGTAAAGTCATTTCCGTATATTTAAATTCCATACAACACTATATATATGTATTTATAGGCTGTATTAATATTGGGTATTTCTGGAGCGTGTCGACGTGAAGAACTTTGCAAAATGTCATTGCGAGACATAGAATTTAAATCGAATTTAATTATCGTAACAATTCCAGAAACTAAAACAGGTAACAGCCGTACATTTGCTATCATTAAGCCCGAATGGATTACATTAATTCGGCAATATGCAAATTTAAGACCGGACAACCAGCATCGATTCTTTTTAACATATCGCAATGGCAAGTGTGTTTGTTCACCTGTTGGTCTTAATACAATTGGCAAAATTCCAATGCGAATAGCTGAGTACCTTCAGCTTGATAGCGCAAGTAACTTCACAGGTCACTGTTTCCGAAGGAGTTCAGCGACATTGTTGGCAAATCAAGGAGGTGACTTGCTTACAATTAAAAGGCATGGTGGATGGAAATCATCTACGGTTGCAGAAGGATATATCGAAAATTCTCTGCATAGTAGAATTCAATTAGCTAAAACAATGACCCCGTTAGAGATATCGACTCCGCCTGCAACTTGTTCGACATCTGAAATACAAGATATATGTAATAATACAATCAACGTTACTCTACCTTCGCAATCAAGATCAATTCAAACAAACCAGTTAATCCCTGGGGTATCAATCTCTGGTTGTCAAAATTGCCCAATCAAAATTTTTAATAATTGTTCCGTTTCAATTTCTGAAAAGAATGAATAATGGTAATTTATATAATATTTGTTACTGTTCTGACATTGAATTACATACCTTCCAAATATAACAATTTCTATTTCATTTCCTTTTATTTTCATAGAAAAACAACGAACTGGGTAGCATATTATTAAGGTTAGGGATTTATGATTTTAAAATGTGACTAAATTAATTAAGTTCTGGGTAGTACCAACTTTACTTTTACGCACTCGTGTTTAAAGTGACTTTTTACGCACGCAAATCGAATCGTGAAATGACAGGTTTTGATAAGCGAGTACAAAAACGATATTGTTTGCGACATAAAAATAAGTTTTTCTGACTGATATATTGACTGTCTGTTCAGGCACATAAATAATAAATGCCAGGGGACCTAGTATCGATCTATAATACCTCCAGTAATAGTTGTAATACTCGTTCTAACATTACTTATTGCTATGTATTGATTTCTGGTCCTTCGGTAAAGAGCCGGAAGTTTGTTAGCACTGTTTTGAATGTCGTGGTGATATCATTTAACCCGAAAGATGTTATGATCAGGAGTGTCGAATGTATAGATGAGATCTTATCATACAGCTTCCTTCAGTAACTTCATCACTTTATTTTGTCTTATGTTCATGTTAAAACATACTAAAAAATCGTGTAGTTTGCGAAACCTGTTTTGCCTATACAATGTTTTAGTTTATAACACTCTAATTTAATTTTTTTGAAGTTGGTAACATATACAGGGTTATGATAAAGTAACGCACAAAATTCATAAAACGTACAATGTTCATTTTTGAAAAAAATGCAAAAACACGTCAAACAGTTTATTTTATTCCGCGTCTTTTAACATAAGTCAAAAAAATAAAACGTCAAATTTGTCAAAGTTACGACGTCATCAATATTTTTTTTAAATATGAAGCTTGGTTTTTTTTACTTTATTTGATAAAGCTTGTTTTTCTGCATTATAAAGAAATAATTGAAGTAGGGGTCACATAAGAAAAAACTGAGAGAATTAATAAAAAACAAAATAAACTTTATTATAGTAATAACATTTAAATTAACTAAACAGTCCATTAAACCAAAACGATTTCTTACAGGAATTGTTCAAGCTGTGTCCTGTTCACTATCTGACATAGGCCAAGACGATGGTACACCTGATTTACAGAGTCTTCGACCATCTGCGGAGTTATACGAGTCATTTCATGTCTAATTCGTTTTTTTTTATTTTTTTCTTATGTGACCCCTACTTCAATTATTTCTTTATAATGCAGAAAAACAAGCTTTATCAAATAAAGTAAAAAAAAACCAAGCTTCATATTTAAAAAAAATATTGATGACGTCATAGCTTTGACAAATTTGACGTTTTATTTTTTTGACTTAGGTATGTTAAAAGACGCGGAATAAAGTAAATTGTTTGACGTGTTTTTGCATTATTTTCAAAAATGAACATTGTACGTCTTATGAATTTTGTGCGTTACTTTATCATAACCCTGTATAATAAGAGATCATTGCATTTCATGTCAAAAATAAACGTATTTAACATGTGAAGCAGAAATTGTACAGAAAAATAAAAGAAACACATGCTGGAATTGTATTAATGTTAATTAACCAATAAATCATTAAAAAACGTTGGATTTTAAAATTTCTAATAATACTATTAAAATTTAATTGTTATTTTGGATAATACAAATGTTATAAACGTGCAGATTCTGGAAGCAAATTATATTTTGTGTGAATTACTATTGATACACATTAACTAATTAATCTTGCATTAGAACTAGATGAATTGAGTGATTTTAATAGGTGTATTGGGAACATCAGAATTATTAATATAATATTTAACTGAATATTTTCAAGCTTTGATTGCTCATAATTGTTATTAAGCTACCAGCACTATTGGTTCAATGTATTATACTTGAATGTCTAAAGCAATGTCCAGTGAAGAGCCTCCTTGGTACTTCTTCTATTGTATTGATACCAATTGGACTATTCACACAAAAGTCGTTTTTATATTACAGGGATAAGCGTCTATGGGACGAAGAGACTCATATTTTTAACTTAATCAATGCATAATCTTTGTGTTATAATATTTTTTGTTGGAGTAAAAGCTTATATTTTTGGCACTCCAACCATTATAACATCATTTTTGATTTGTATATCGCCTAAAATCATGTTAATATAACTGTTATTCAAAAGAATGTAGATAATTTTATTAGTAAGCTACTACTACAACAGATATCTCTTTATTACTTACATTTATTGCTATATATGTTTTGTTATTAACTTCTATTATATAATAGAACTGTTAATATGGTATATTTCTAAAACCTTGGATTCCTTAGGCTCGTAGCCTTCAGATAATCATCATAAATATGCAAAATAGTCAATAGAATTTTGAAATTTCATGGGCAAGGACTTTACATTTCTTATATTGCTTCCTTTATCAAAATTAGTAATCATTATATTTTCGGTAAACGGCTTGTTCTTTAAATTTAAACGCGTGCGCAAAACCCATATCTTATGAAACTTTTATTTTATATACTAGTATGTACAGTTTGTTGCAGATGTTCTTTTTACTTGAAAACACGTTTACTTGAAGAACACTGTCCAACGAATGGAAAGTCATACTAGTCCAGTCGAATTAAATTAAGTTCTATTCTGGAATATGGTTTTGTCGCCGATTTTTTTGTAGGTACATTTGACCCCCACGAACATACCCTGAAAAATGCCAAAAGTTTAAGGTCCGGGTTTGGCCGTGAGAAATTGTTAAACAATTGAAAAGTGACATTTTCCGGTTAAACTTTTTTCCTGTAGGTTAAATGTGAAAACTGTCCGTACAAAAGTTGTTCGCCCCATCATTATCTAAAAAATAAGCCATTGCACGATCGATTATCATTATTTGTTTAGCTGCAAAATGCATAAAACCAGGCAATTTTTATTTTTTATTTTTTGCATTCAATCGATGAATAATCAACGTATGGCTTTGAACCTCATGGTGCAGGCAATATAAAATGTCCCCCAGAGAACAGTGCAAAGTTCACTCACCTGTGTTGTATAGTTGAGCTACAATAAGCGACAAGCCAAAATTCCTAAATTAGCTGTCCATTCCTTGCATATTGTCGCACATGGTTCAAAAAAATCGTGGTTTTAATTCATTGAGAGTACTTTCCGAAAATGGAGAAAAAATATTTTTTTTTCTCAAAAATTGCCATTTTTTGGAGGTTCGAAATTATTTGCTTATAAACAAATGAAATATCTCCGAGAATTGACATATTATCGTAAATATTATGGTAGATTCTGCTTCCTATCTCTTCAACGAGTAATTTGAGACTAACATTATACGAATATCTTGATTAGAACTGGAGATAACAACGTTCTAGTTTTATTACGTTTATTATCGTTCTGGTGGATATTTAAGGAAAAAAAATATATCAAATTTCTCTCAATACCCCAAAACAACATGGCGCCGGTTAATGTAAATTCTAGTAATCAGTTAATATTTGCGTGTAAAAAGTGTACAAAAGAAGTTAAAAACTATGTTATGTGTGTTAAATGTTCTAATAGTTTTCATCCAAGTTGTATTCTAAAGATTCCGGGAGTAAACGTCGATGCAAGTGGTAAGATAAGATGCTGCGACAACATAACCTCTATTGAAGAGAATACTAGGAAAATACAGGACGATAACAGAAAATTAAAGGAGGAAATCGAAACACTAAAATCAAAATGTAAGTGTTTCGAGAGAGAGAAACAAATCCAAATCTTGGAACAGCAATTAGTTTCTCTGCAAATAACCTGTAAATGTGACATAAAAGAGAAAGAAATACAACAGCTAAAAGATGAATTAACCATAGTAAAGAATGAAAAGGAAAGTAATATTAGAGAATTACAACAAAGGTTATCGAAAACAAACGAGAAGCTGCTTGAAAAATCGCTTGCGGAGAATTTTAACAACTCTGACTATCTCGAATCCGTACACGATAACAACATAGAAGGAATTACTGCTGACAGGGATATATCCAAACATGAGCAAGCAACTATATTTAAAGATCTACTTACAAAAGAAATAACAGAATTGAAGGTATTTATACAAAATAGTATTCAAACGCATATTAAAAGTTCATTATTTGATGTCATTGTCAAAGAAGTACAAAACAAACAGAATGTAAACATACAAAATTCAACATCGAACATACAACAGCCATCTGATGCCGAAGACTATAATCTCGCAAAATATCAAATTACAGAACCCTGCAACAATGAAGAACCTCCGAGAGCAGATAAACATGGAAAGGAATCATTAAATCAAATGAATTCCGCTCAAAAGTTAGAAGTAAAAAGGGACCAAAATACGAAAAACAGTAAACCCCAACAAATCAAAATAAAAGAGAGGCAACCACATACTGACAGAGATAGAAAATATACAGCAATAACCGGCACAAGCAAAGAAAACGTGGCCTTTTTGAAAGAAAAACGCAAATGGATATTTGTAGACAGATTTAAGGATAGTTTCTCAAATGATGAGATGAGACACCTCCTGGTTAGCAAATTCGGTAGAGATGATTTTGTTATAGAAACATTAAAAAAAAAGGATTACGAGACTCGAGAGAACTATAACTCTTTTAAAATCGGCTTTAATCACACAGTGGATGATCAAACTATATTCGATCCGAACCGATGGCCGGAAAACATTAACGTAAAGTTTTTTCGAGAATTTAAAAAATCAAGAAAAAGTAATAGATTCCATAAAAGAACAAACTACACACAAAAAAGTTATACCTACTCACAAAACAGACGTGGATAGAGAACGGAATTTGGTGAATAAAAATTACTCAATCTTAAATATAAATACAATGCACCAGAATAAACAGATTTCCGAAAAGCAAGAAATAGTAGATATAAACAGGCATCTCATAAAAGAAACAACACAAAAAAGTACAATAGCAGAATGCAGCAAAAACAGAGATAAGTTTCCGAAACAACACATCAATGTTCTCAATATAAATGTACAGTCAATAAAAAACAAAATTGATGAACTGGAATCTTATTTAAAAAACGAAAATATAGATGTTGTAACAATTACAGAGCACTGGCTAAAAGAAGCGGGCCCACATACACGGGTGATACCGGGATATAAAGTATCGGCAGCATATTGTAGAATAAATACTATGCATGGAGGATCTATGATATTAATAAAAGAACGAATAAATGAATCCGAAGACAAACAGATTAAAAAATTTTCGGTTGAGAAACAAATAGAGTTGGCAGGTACATTTATTAAAAAGATAAATACATTAATCGTATCTGTGTATAGACCTCCAAGTGGCATAATACAGATCTTCATAGAAAATTTAAATAAAACTTTGACTTACATTTTGGAAAGATATGTTAATACAAGAGTCATTATTGCAGGAGATCTAAATATAAATTTTCTCAAACGGAGTGTGGAGAGAGAAGAGCTAACCGGATGCATGCTATCTTTCGGTCTGCATGCCGTGTTTAGGGACGCTTCTCGTATAAGCAAAAATTCGGAAACGTGCATTGACCAAATGTTTACAAACATTTATGTATCGAAATATATAGCAAAGACCGTACAGCCACATATTTCCGACCATTGTGCGCAGATACTTGCCTTTTCTCCAGAGAGTGCGATATCAGAAAGGAAAAGATATATCACAATAAGAAAAATGAATGAAACAAATACCTGGAATTTTATTAATGCACTGAATAATGAAACCTGGAGTTTTTCGGATAACAGTAATCCACAGACACAGTTTACTGCACTTCACGGCAGGATTATCGAGTGTTTTCATAGATCTTTTCCGGAGGAAATTGTTCCTGCAAATTTCAATGGTGGCATGAACACAAACTGGTACACAGATGAACTTAGAGTACTAAAGCGCGGTCTGGATGCACTTCATGTAATCTATGCAGTGACGAAATCACCGGATGTGAAGTTAGAATATGACAATGTAAGACGGAAGTACAAAGAACTAGTTATAAAAAGTAAATCTGCAGCCATTAGGGACATGATTGTCAATTCAGAAAATAGGCAGAAAGCGGTATGGAATGTTATAAAGAGAGAGACTGGTAGAATGGTAGTGAATTTACACGAGAACGTCTTGACTGCGAATGAACTGAACACCTACTTTAGTAGTGTGGGTGAAAATGTGACCACTACAATGCCGGGTCCTGTTAATAGTCCTTCCAGGCTATTGAAGAACCATGCCAATGTGACGACCAATTCAATGTTCATGATGCCAGTTTCGACGGAAGAGGTTGTTGGTGCGTTTCGGGGACTGAAGATGAAATCGACAAAGGACATCTATGGTCTCGATACAAGGATTCTGGCGTCTGTCATTCATATAATAGCAGAACCGATTATGAATGTCTTCAATAATTGTCTTCTCCACGGTGTCTTCCCTAAAGAACTGAAACAGGCTAAGGTAGTACCAATACACAAGACTGGAAGTATCGATGACGCCCAGAACTATAGGCCGATATCTATATTACCAGCGATATCAAAGATTTTCGAGAAAATAACTAGAGACAGGCTTATAGAATATCTGGAACACGTCGGCATGTTTACCAACGAGCAACATGGGTATAGACGTGGGAGATCCACGACTACAGCATTATTAGACCTACTGGATCAAGTTGCGGGATCAATGGACGCGAAGCAGAATATGAAGTTGCTTTGCACAGATCTGTCGAAAGCTTTTGACACGGTCGACCATTCGATTCTGATGCAAAAGTTGGAGTACTGGGGGATAAGAGGCACAGTCTTAAAATTCATAAAGAGCTATTTAGAAGATAGACAACAGCGGGTTTGTTGGGGGAACGAGATGTCCGGCACTGCTGAGGTGAAGCTTGGTGTCCCACAGGGGTCGATACTGGGTCCAGTTCTATTTATCATATATATTAACGACCTCCCTATTAATGTGAATTGTGACAGCACTTTCCTGTATGCGGATGATGCCTCCTTTTTAATCAATGTAGACGGTATTGGTGGGGAGGATGAGACTGACAGAGTGGCGAAGGAGGCTCAAGAATGGTTCTGGGCTAATGGTCTCAAAATGAACCAAGATAAACAACAGTCCCTTGTGTTCTCCACTGGTGCTCCGGCGAGTGAAAGTCTAAAATTTTTGGGTGTGTATTTGTCGGGTAATCTTTCGTGGAATGAACATCTGGATCACTTGCAACACCAACTAGCAACATCCATTTTTGCCGTGAGACGAATTAAACAAATAGCAGATGCAGAGGCTGCAAAAGTAGCATATTATGGCTGCTTTCACAGTAGAGCAACATATGGCATAATCCTGTGGGGTGGTTGTGGAGCAGCTAGGAGAATTTTCCTGCAACAAAAACAGGCTATTAGAGCAATAGTTGGCATCACAAGATACACAAGTTGCAGAGACTATTTTAAAAATTTAAAAATACTTACCTTACCAGCCATTTACATCCTCGCCTGCCTCACACAAATCCACAAATCAAACAAATACAAAACCCACAGTGATGTCCACAACTACAACACAAGGGGACGAAATAATATAGCTTATCCTTATCACCGACTGGCGAGAACGCAGATGGCAACAAATCATCAGGCTCTGATTTTGTTTAATAGGATGCCCGATACTATTAGACGCCTTGATACAAAGCGATTTAAGAATAGAATAAAAACGATACTGCTTGAAAATGTAATTTATGATATACCGGAATTCATGAACTTGAATTGGGAAAGCTATTGTTAGTTTTAATGTTTTTTCAGTGCTTGTGCTTTTTGTTGTTCTGTTACTTTTACACATACGTGAACATGTCTATATTTTTTATGTAGTTTTACTTGTATATATTATGTTTCGTTTAATATTGTATATATATATTCATGACTATTTGCAAACTTGTACATACCCTGTACATCTTTTTTGAGTAAATAAATCAATCAAAAAAAAAAAAGGAATCGCTGTGATTTTTTTCAGATCTGTAGGAGCACTCTATGTAAGTCAAAGAAAGTAATGAAGTTCGGCGCGTGCTGGCGGTGGGAAAAATTGCGACCGGGGGGCGTGGTGGGGTAAGCCAAAAGCTCCGCGCGCCAGCCGCGCCGAGCCCGAATCGCTGGTTATTTAACAAATATATAACTCCAGGGGGCGCGCGGAGCCTTTGGCTTACCCCACCACGCCCCTCGGTCGCAATTTTTCCCACCGCCAGCGCGCGTCGTACTTCATTACTTTCTTTGACTTACATAGAATGCTCCAACAGATCTGAAAAAATTCACGGCGATTCCTTAAGGTATTGAGAGAAATTTGATATTTTTTTTTTCTTAAATATCCACCAGAACGATAATAAACGTAATAAAACTAGAACGTTGTTATCTCCAGTTCTAATCAAGATAATCGTATAAAGTTAGTCTCAAATTACTCGTTGAAGAGAAAGGAAGCAGAATCTACCATAATATTTACGATAATGTGTCAATTGTCGGAGATATTTCATTTGTTTATAAGTAAAAAATTTCGAACCTCCAAAAAAATGGCAATTTTTGAGAAAAAAAAATATTTTTTTTCCATTTTCGGAAAGACCTCTCAATGAATTAAAACCATGATTTTTTTGAACCATGTGCGACAATATGCAAGGAATGGACAGCTAATTTAGGAATTTTGGCTTGTCGCTTATTTTAGCTCAACTATACAACACAGGTGAGTGAACTTTGCACTGTTCTCTGGGGGACATTTTATATTGCCTGCACCATGAGGTTCAAAGCCATACGTTGATTATTCATCGATTGAATGCAAAAAATCAAAAATCAAAATTGCCATGGTTTTATGCATTTTGCAGCTAAACAAATAATGATAATCGATCGTGCAATGGCTTGTTTTTTAGAGAATGATGGGGCGAACAACTTTTGTACGGACAGTTTTCACATTTAGCCTACGGGAAAAAAGTTTAACCGGAAAATGTCACCTTTCAATTGTTTAACAATTTCTCACGGCCAAACCCGGACCTTAAACTTTTGGCATTTTTCAGAGTATGTTCGTGGGGGTCAAATGTACCTATAAAAAAATTGGCGACAAAACCATATTCCAGAATAGAACTTACTTGATTTCATGTCTAATTCGACTGGACTATACTGACACAGGATTCTCTGCTTGATAAACATAATTTCTGCACCAGACTGTATAGATGTATAGTCAAAATGTTCGTTTGAATTATACATAATCCAGATTACGCATGAACAGTGTAATTTATTAAAATAATTTAACGAGAATAGTGCATTTGGCATACATCAAATATTCATAGGCATTGATTTGACGAGCATTCATTTCAGTATTTCCTAAATTTATGTACCGTGTATGTAATAAAATATGCAGGAAAACGTCGTGTTTATTTTAAAATATGAATAATCAAATTATCACTATTTAAAGAGTGATTTTAAAGCAACGAAGCAAAACCTAAATACATAAGCTTTTGTATATGTTTATTATTATTAATGTATGTGTATTGAAAACTCAAACTAGAAATATTTGTTTTATTAAACAATAGGTGTGTAATTGAGTGACGTAATTCGATATGAGTAAATGGGGGTAATTATCCCTAATTTTAAACAAAAAGGTGCCCCAGGCGAAATAGTTTGTTTCTGTACATTAAAGTTTTAAGACTTAAAATAAATATGTATATGGTCAAAAGAAAAATATTTAATTTTTTAAGTAAGTAGTAATAATAATTATGAAATTTAGTATTGTATCCCAAACTTACTTCTAGATTTCCATTCTCAAATCCTATTCTTTTAAAAAGAAGGATCATAGATTTGAGAAGAGACTAATTGATTCCATCTAAAGCAGGCATGTGCAACAAAATGAAAACTGCAAGCCCGAACACTAGTATCACATCAAATCGCGGGCCGGACTTTTAATTCAAATTTATAAATGACAGTTTAAAGAGAAACTCATAGTTTTATTTCAAGGAAATGGTATTAAAAACGTTTAAGCTTTGTGCAGGAGGATTGTTGTAATAAAAAATAACTCAATACATTTCTTCCATTATAGATTTTAATTCGTTACCAAATGTTACTACGATTTGTGTGATTTGCAAGAGTAGGAAAATGGTAGGTATTTTCTATCCTTAGCTGATACTTCCAGAGCCGTAACTTATTTTGGAATGCCTTAATGTGTTCATAAAGTTCATGAACTAGTTGTTATTGGGTTTGAAACACAGAGCTCAATTCATAAAGATAAGTTGTAATATCAACAAAAAATGCAAGAGCACAGACGACAATTTGTGTTTTTTAGCTCTTGTACAGGTTTTCATGTCTATAAAATAATAAATATACCTCGTCTTTCAAATCATAAAATCGTTTCAGCATCTTTCCTATACTTAGCCAACCCACTTCACAATAAAATATAAGATCTTCATAATCGGATTTGAACATCTTCCAGAAATTCATGGAATTGGCGGTGGTTTAGAGCTTCAACAAAATGTTATATCAATACGTTGTTTGTGATACATGCTATACAAGATTCTTGAAAACCCATATTATCGTAATAAATACTCACAAACTACTGACTGCACCGTTACATATAAGTTAATTAAAATCAAAGTCTTTTCAAGTCAGGTTATTAGAAAGCCATTATTAAAAGGAAATAGTAGTGTTATACCGGTTGTGTCAAATAACATTAGCTATAGGGAATATCATGCATACGTATGAATGATGTATACGTATGTATATGCATGCCAACGACGTATACATAGTATATACGTATGCATGAGATTCCCTATGGCTAATGAAATTTAACACAACCGGTATAGTTGAACAGTAATGTAAGAATTTTTATGCAAAACTGTTTTTGTACATAGTTAAACTTTCCACAATTGATAGATAATTGTTTGAGTTAATTTTAAATAGTAAGTGGAAGCAGGCATTAGAGAGAAGTTGCGTCAAAGGAATGTTAACTATTCTTGAAAGAAGATTAAGAAACAATGTATTTATTGATGCGAAATTCTCGATGAATATATCAGTATAATAAAATTTAAAATATGAAACGTTAAAATGTAAATTACAAACAATTTGTTACAAGAACAATAAATTAAAATAACAAAACTTTGAAACTGTCTCGATCGAATAACCTATGAAATTGAGCGGTATTTAACATAGAGACTGAAATTCGATAAGTTCCAATTTAATAATAAACCAGAAAATTATTGGGTTTCTGATTGAAAGTAAATTAGTATATAATATCGTCTACTTTTTTTTTTATTCCGTGTTCGAAATAAGTAAGCATATTCGATAAAATATTATTTAATGGTCGGACACATGATAAAAGAGTATATCCCAAATTTTATTAATGCACGAAAATGATTTAATATAAGGTGAGACTTTAAATAAAACAATTGAATTACGGCAAGGATTTTTCATTATTTTTCAACATATTATGCTTTAACAATTAAGTTCAAATGAAGTGCTATTACTCCTGTTTTATAATATTCAGAATCAAGGTAATCATAATCTGCTCTACTTCTTCTGTCATGAATTTCCTTCTGGGGAGAAACAGTTTGGAATAAGTGGAAGTCTGAAGAAGCTAAATTCAGTTATTGGGGCACAACTTGGAATCATAATTCATAGTATTTCTCAAACAATGCCACTGCTGTGTGACGACGCATCGTAATGATGGAATAACACTTCCTTTCGAGATATTACGGGTTTTTTTCTCGCTGAAGGCTACTATCAGTTTCTCCAGATTGATATGACCTGTAGATGATTTGGCTCTTTGCGATGTAGTTTATATGAAGTATTTATTGCTATTACTTTACCAGCTAAGAGGAAACTCTTCTTGCCCATCTATGGTGGAGGAGTGTTACTGGAATGTCTCCGGTATTGAGATTACCCATTCCATTCTGACGTTAGCAATTGAGTCAAGTTTTATCGTTCGTAACAAATTATCGTAAAAGATTGGCTTCATTGCCATTAAAGAGCTTCTAATTATTGTTGAAAATACGGTCTTTCTAACGTTTTGCATTGATTATACGCGGCATCCTGCAAAGACCTAAGATATGCAAAATATGGTGTACACATTCAGTAGACAAATCCACAGCCCAATCTTTTCCACGTTTGCTCTATGTTGTTGTTTACATTTTGAATCTTTTTAACCATCTCTGGAATGATAAAACATTTTGATGAATATTTTTCATTATAGATCATGTCGCAACCTTTAAGCCGTGCAATTCAGCGGGAAATCGCGGCTTTCAAAGACGAATCGGTGCCCAATGTTTGCTGTATATCTTTCAAAATGTCAGTTGTCTTCATCTTCCTAATTAAATGAACTGAATTGCAGCATGAATAGCGATTTTTACTTTCTTATACGTAGTATAAGGAAGTATTGTGATGATGAAAATTTTCGACCTCGAGATTTTTGCAGATGTCGACGTTTTGAAGTCCCCTGATACCGAAAAAGTGGTTTTTAAAAAATGTCTCTCTCTCCCTCTCTCTCTCTCTCTCTCTCCCCCCCCCTCTCTCTCTCTGACCACGATAGCGGTCAAACCGCTATAGGTATCAATTCCAAATTTTATATTTACGAATATAATCTCCCTTTTGAGATCTGATTAGATCTTCAGTAAAATTTGCCGACCGGAAGTAGTAGTTTACTTCAGTGAAAAAATCGAATTTTGCCAATTATGTATTCGTCAACTACTAAGTTTAAACAAATTTGTAAAGAATTCATATATACTCAAAATGAAATTTGAGAAGAATTTTATTAAAAAAGTTTTTCGAAATTCCTACCGGAAGTAGGTCTTTTACTCTTATCGAAAATCAGTTTTTTGCGAATATTTCGCAAGTCATGCTTTTTAAACAGGTACGTTACGAGTATAAAAATATTTAAAACTTAATTTTCAATACCTTTTGTATAAAAAAAATTTCAAAATTCGGACCGGAAGTAACACTTTTGCTCTTATCGCATAGCGATTTTTGCAAATAATTTATAAATTATGCATTCTATATATATATTTGTCAAAAGTGCAAAAGTATTTAGAGTTGGAATTGAAATATTTTTTGTATAAATGAAATTTCAAAATTCGGACCGGAAGTAACACTTTTACTCTTAAGGAATAGTGATTTTTGCAAATATTTCGTAAATTATGCATTCTATATATATTTGTCAAGAGTATAAAAGTATTTAGGGTTGGATGGGAATATTTTTTGTATAAACGAAAATTCAAAATTCGGACCGGAAGTAATACTTTTACTCTTAGCGAGTAGCATTTTTTTGCAAATATCTCACAAAGTATGTATCCTGTAGAGATTTATTAAGAGACTGGAAGTACTTAGAATAGGATTTTGAATATCTTTTGTATAAAATAATTTTTAAAATTGTATGATTTGAAACGCTCATACGTATAAGACAGTCGTGTGTTGGCCACACCTCATTTTCTCCATTGTACTACTTTCATTAAACACATCTTCTTTAGGCAAATGTACTTATAAACTAAACGTCAGACGTTATTGATTATTTAAAAATCCTCTTTTAAATAATACCAATTTCGTCCCAAACAAACACTGGTAGGTGAACTAAACTAAATTATAAATATTAGATTATTATTAATTACACAAGAACGTTATAGAGAGAAACATTATTAAGCAGGGCCGTTTACAGACAGGCAATAGTTTATATTCTTTAATGGTGCAATCCGCTCAGAAGTCTTAAGTGTATCTTTTGGTGTCTAATACAAAGAACAACGATGTTTTATATCAGAAAAAACAAAAATTTTTACAAATTCCTCATTACTTTCGAATTTTACAATCAAAATTAAAATATTCATTACTTTCGGAATAGTACATGTAGGTATATGTTTTTAAAAACTAGCAAAATACTTTTACTGATAATTTTCCAATTACGTGATGCTTGCTTTATTTTGTGAGCGAACAATATATACTTGTGTGTAATATATTTTTTCCTTTTTGGAAAATTAATCTTGCTTTGTTCTAGGTGCCAGGGATGTGATAATTACCTAAATGGATACAACACTGGTGCTACTACTGTGCGCTCTGTTACACGGTAAGTTCTATTTTGCCGTATTACGTCATTATTTTGTTAGATCCGATGTAGATATAAAGGTAATCCGTCAACCGAGTTTATAGACTTTTACATCGTCCATTAATGAATTAGAAATAAGTAAGTACGTACATACGTAGTATATATTTTGCAGTTAGTAATAAGTCAACTATATCCTCTTAAATTGGCGTTGCATTAAGTCGCATATAGTCGTTGGTTTTCAAAATACTTTAAACTTTATTATAAATAAAATAAAATATATATTTACCTGAAATTCTCAAAATTGTTTTTCTTGTTAATTTTATTCGAATTATTTGCTATAAAAGTATCAAAGAACAGCACCTAAATGTGGAAAAATAATGTAACTATATAGTTGTTTTACAAAAACACGTGACTGAAACACATACAGCTGTTATAATTTCAAGTTATGCTTGGATCCGATTTTTTTTTAATTGATTTTTAGAACAATTTATCACTTTTGATTAGTCGCATCAGAAATGAATGAAATGTGATGCAGATGAGTATGTGTACTTCGATATTTCATAATTACCTAGGACTTTCATCTCTATATCTTTTTTAATATTTTTTTTATTTTCAAGAGTGTAAAAGAAATGGTCAAATGACGAAGGTTTTCTGGCTAAATTAGAGACCGTAGTAATTTTGAACAATTACTTGTGGAGGTTATGGCGTGTAAAAACAAGAATAAGAATAATAACATTGTATAACTATATTATTATTGTTATTCTGTATATTCTAAATATATTTAAATATGTAGCCAAATATACGAGCACAAGAAATGTAATTAAATTAATCTGTCATCATGACATAGAGTCTATATTGATTAAAATCGTAAATTAATAACCAATATGACAATTAGGAAAGCAAGTAAATTAAATCACTGGAAAATCTTTGATTTATCAAAAACGACATCCAACAACAATGCCGACCTATGTGTTTATTGACAAATGAGTGACAGATTATAAAAAGATGTAAAAGCAAATTGTTTAATTAAAAGTGAAAATGTAAAAATCACATAGTTGGTTTTTTGTTTGGTAATGAAGTTAGATATAGTTTTTGATAAGGTTTTCCAATGATTCTACTTAATTGACTTGCTTCTCTATTGTCATTTTTGTTATTAATGTACTATTTTAATCAATATAGCCTCTACGTTATGATGACATATGTTTAATCACATTTACATATATGTATATATACTGCTGTTTTTCGCCTTCTCCCTTCTATGTAAACTGTTGTCCCATTTTATCATATGTGCTGCGAGGTTATATTGCTTTCGATTGGCGATCAACGTCCTCCAATGCCGCTAATACCGCTAGGTCCTCATAAACTTGGTTTCCCCATTTAACTTTTGGTCTTCCTCATGGTCTCCCTCTTCTGTGACCCTTTATATAATTTATTCGGGTTCTTTTGCCTTTGACCTTTAAGTAACTTGACTATGTTTTCTCCTTTCATTATATCTTTTAACTTAAACTTCATTAATTTTACCTATTCGTTTTCTATTACTTTTTTGGGCTTCCTTAATATCGTCCTTTTGAATATTCTCAATTTTTCTTCATCATTATATGTCAAGCATATTCTTTCCGAAGCGAGTGTTATTCTTACTCTAATTGCCTCTTTCCACAGTTTTATCGATGTATTACCATTGATGTTCTTATCTTAAGTATTTCCTAATATTTCCACAAAATTCTATTTCCTCTTTGTACCATATCTGAATTTTTATCGGTTTTGTTATTTATATTAACGCCTAAATTGAAGTCTCGCACTTTTTCTTATGGATTTTTCCTCCAACTTTGTTTTGCTGTGTATTTATTTTATCTTCATGGGTCTCTTTGTCTTTAGCTATTTTTGTAATTAGAAATTTGAAATATTGACGTGCTTAGCTACTATCTATACAATAAATCTAAGGATTTATTGTAAAATCTACGTTTAAATATAAGTTATTAGTATATATTAAAATGTGCATTAAATTATAATGTTCTAAGAACATATATAATAAGTGCAGATATCATACTCAATATAGTTCGTCTGTCTATCAAAAAGATACTGACTATTCTCGTAAGACCAGAGAACAAAGCGAAGTTGTTCAGCTTTGATAGGAGTTTATTTTGTGGTATTTTATCAAAAATATTTTAAAATCCTATATAAATAAACTTAATAAGTAATATACGGAATAATCGACAAAAAGTTGATCTTTCTCTAATGAAATTATGCTGACATAACTTAATTA
Organism: Amphimallon solstitiale; assembly: GCA_963170755.1. Classification (NCBI taxonomy): domain Eukaryota; kingdom Metazoa; phylum Arthropoda; class Insecta; order Coleoptera; family Scarabaeidae; genus Amphimallon; species Amphimallon solstitiale. Next base: position 45,313,908 of record OY720684.1, on the reverse strand, counting down.
CTTGACCGTATCAAAATTAATCATATCAGAATGCATTAAAGATTGCCTCAAAAATCTTGGAAAATTGATTATTCATAAAATACCATCCTTATATGTTTGCTAAAAACACTAGTAATTTGAGTAACTTTCTAGATTCAGATATTAACTGTACTTTATAAAATCCTCCGACATGCGTTCATTAACTTTTATGTTTAAGCAAAAAAGATCTTATGTTCTTTATATCTCTAGTTGGTGGGGAATATATACAAAACAAAGAGATTCTCCAATATTGCTACAATTTCGTGTATCATTTCATATATCGAGTGTCCCAGCGAAACGGTAAAATACTATACGAATATCTAATAATGTACATAGCAAAACAATTTGTAACACAAGAATTGTCGATAATCATGAGATTTACGACTTAAAAATATAATAAAAAATGTACCAACACAAATTTATGTTCCTCTAATATTTTTTGTAGATATTTTTAAATAGTAAATTTTTAGTACTTTCAGCAGCATGTAAATAAGCAGGATATTCTATTTACCTTTTTTTAATTTTTGACTTTTATGTAACGTGTTAAAAAATGCGTAGCACATCATTTAATGATAAATAAGTTTGTGTTGGTTAACTGTTGTCGAACACTCTGTACAAATGAATATACTTGTATGATTATTACAATTTTTGTTATTAAAAAGTTGTTACTATTTACTTTATTAGATACCAGTAATGAAATTTAAAGCTCGCTGCGACACTGTATATACTATATAAAATATGTTAATACGTTCGTTGAGTGATATTTCTGCGAATCAAGCCGTTGCTTCTTCTACCTCATCATTAAATTGTAGTGTATTGTGCGTTTCTTTGTAATTATTTCGTACTTTTGTTTGAAAAGAAATTATACTCGAAAGATATTATTGGAACGTAAGTGCTTGTTGACGATGGTCTACTTAAGCATCGATATAAATGATTAAGACATCAAACGGTTCGTTACAGCGATTCCTTTTAAAAAGAATATAACTCAATGGAAAATATTATGCATGAAGGTTTGTATATAGAACAAGTGCGATGTGTCCATATAAGCGAAAGTATAATTAGAGAGGAGTTTGTATAGTTATATGCAAGAACTTAGAAAAGGATTCATGATGCATTCAGAACTTTCTGCCTTAGCTATCTTCGCAAGTATCTACAAATTGTATAGTTATGGCATTCCTATTATGTGGTTACGTAAAAATTTAAAGAAGTTCTGTTAGACTTGCCAAATGATATGAAATATACAGAACATGTTTCAGTATTTGAGCGTTTATTCCACTTAAACTACTAGTTGATATAGGGTTTGGAACAGTGTAAATATTGTTTTCTTTTGATAATTATTTGTTAATATATAGACATATATAGTTAAACAAAAATACCCTTACCTCATTAAAGCACAAAAAACTAAATACGTATTTCGGCCACTATGTTGTTATCTTCAGTAACACTGATTGAAAACGGCTTGTCTACACATTATAGTGTATACAGAATAACACTGATTTCAAATTTACTGGGATGGCTTATTTATACTTATATCTAAGCTATTAACTACATCATTAACGCTACCTGATCACTGTACCGTTAAATTCGTCATGCTTAAAACTATAATCCTATTCTTTAATTCTAATATTATATTACATAAAAAAGATTGGGGAACCAGTCCGTTATCTGAATTCATTAATCTATTTCTATTTTTTGAATGTATATACACTCGTAACTATGTAGTTCTCTATAATTATGCACTTGTTTTATAAGTTTGAAGCCGCTTGCTTAAGATTTGGCTAATTTTTTCGGATAACTCTTTTATGTAGGGTATAGGGATGTAAGTGGGTTTAGTTGTTTGGCTTTCGTTTTTCTTGTTTAATTCCTTTTCTTTAAGAAGCCGTATATTTTAAAATAACAACAATTTAAAGTTATTATATACCAAACTTAAGGACCCAACTCCAGCTCTCAAACAATCACATATAGTTTACAGCATACCCTGCGAAATGTGCAACAAAATTTATATCGGACAGAAGATACAATTTGTCGGAAAAAGACTTAAGGGTCACAAATATGGAAAAAAAATCACGGCCTTAAAGAAATATCAGACAAAATGAAACCATACTCTCGGTCTTAAGAATACCAAAATTTTAAAAAAAATATATTTTATGTGAGCTAATGACTGGGAATCAGTCAATTTTATTTAATTCCTCATTTATTAAAGATAGTTTTTCCGATGAAAATAACCTTCTTGCAACTTTAATTGGATTAGCAGTGTGGGTCCTATTTATCTGAAAATATACCCTTTGCGCTGTATGACAGAGAGTGCTGAATCGATTGTGCAGCTGTTGTGTGTTAGAGGATTTTAGAGAATCATTCTATAATAAGCCATATTTGGTTTGCGATTTCTATATTTTTGGGCTGGATTGGGTTGAATTGGTCAAATATGTCTTCAATCAGAAGGTAAATGAATTCTATGATTACAGTATCATGTGTTGCTGTAAAAATGGAATGAGTCTTAATTGTTGTGGTAATTATTATAAATACGTTTCAGTTTTTTATGGGCCAAAGATGTGTTTCAACTAAATATTCCTGGCACTTGCTCATAGAAAGACTCTCTGAATAACTGTTATTTTTTAGCTTTTAGTTTGTTAAACTCCAGTTTGATTGCGTTTTATATTCAATATTATTGCAGTTACTGCGCATTAAATACAGAAGGCGCATTGAATTTTCACAATGTATTTGAAATATTGTTTTTTGTTAAAAAAAAAGCAATATTTCAAATACCAGCCTTGGAATGACTTAAAAATATTCGCCCCCAAGGTTACGAGAATATACAAAAGGAAGTTACGCTTTTATTCTAAATGTGTAAAGAACATCATATGAAAAAAAAGTTAAATTAATTTCAGTTGAAAGGAAAGGTTGAATATACATACATACATATCTACATATAAAATAAGCAGATTTGAACATTTATGGTTGAATTTTCTGAAGGGATGGATTTCGTATGTCGTTTCGCACGCCTGCCTCTGCATATGTGAGAGAAAATGTGCTTTAACAAAGTGCGTGATAACAAAAACCACAATAACCATACACGTCAACAATATATTTATCTTATATAATGGGAATTTGAATAAAAAATAAGCATGTGTTATATACCTTGCTTGAATTAAATGTTATTATGCATGAATTACTATCAAAAAGAATCTGAACAATACATAGGTATAATAGTAGAATTTAAAAGTTGCTGGTAAAATTGTTTATTTTAAGGTTTCAATACAAAACAAACATTTAAATATATAAATATCAAATAATTTAATTTCTTGAAGTTAAATATACAACTACCATTTTTTTCCATTCATTTGCGAATGGCAGTTATCAGAAGGTGTGTAACATTTTCTGAATACTGTCCCAAAAATACTTTATTAATAAATAAGAATATGATATCATAATATTTCTATGAATTAACATGTTTCTTAAATACTTATTTACCATCAAGCAAATGCAAAGACAACCAATTAAGTGTTTTTCTACTCCCATACTTTAATTGTATTATTAGATATGCCGAACCTGTACTTTAACGATGTCCATTACGATACAGATTTTCATTATGTTACAAGTTTATATCCAATAGGAATACAGATTTTTCATTACGATACAAGTTTATATCCAATAAATATGCGACATTCGAATATCCAACAATATTCAATATGGCGACTGCATATCTGACAGATATACAAATTAAATAAATGTGACAGTTCGCTGCAATTTACAAGTGAGTACTTAAAATTTGTGCTTTTTTGAAAATATAAACGGTAAAAATGAGGGATAATGACAGTGAAATGTAAAATTTAAGTCCACCAGAAATTATGGAACAAGCCTTAGTAGCCACGAACAATTTATTACCAGCTAAACTGGCAAAGGTGCATGTAAAATTTTAACCTCAATTTATGATATATAATGTTCAAAAAATAATGTTTTATTATGGGGTCGTAGAAAAAATAGTGTATGCAACTCGCATTTAATGGCTATTAAGACACTCGTATTCATTACAATACTCGGCTTCGCCTCGTATTATAATTTTCTTACTCGTGTCTTAATAGCTATCATTAAATGCTCATTACATAATATACTATTATAGGATACTAACTGTGCGTTAGTTAAGTATATAGGTAGAGCTGTATAAATATGAATAAAGATTATATCTTTAGCGATGATATTTTATGGTACCAACATCTATTGTATAAATACAGCTTAAGAAAATAATTCTATTTTTCATTAAAGATCAACGTATCTAACTATTATAATAGTAAAATATATATGGCATTTAATACCTATTTTCTCTAATTATATTGTTCATAAATAATTTACCTAAATTGAACACAGCAACTACCGCAAGCAAATCATCAAAACGGTATTTGCTGTCTTATTAAACATGATTTTTAGAATTCAATTTTGAATAACATCCAATTTCCTTTAAATGCTAAATTGAATACTTATACGTATTTTAGATAGATATTCAATTGAGAGACAGTATATTTAAAACGAATATGTTTTAATTCTAATGCAAGTTGGAAGTAGAGCTTCATGTTGTTTTGATAGGCTATACATCCATCCATAACCGATTTATTAGACCTAAAACCATATTGATAATACCAATTTTGCTTTGCGAGCAATCTTGCATACGGTTTCTATTGAGAATAGCTGGAAATTTATATATCGCCTTCAGTAGGGCATATTCATTTGTCACATTTTTTAAGGTGTGAAATAATAATAATAATAATAATAATATCAATGTATTCAGTTATGCTACAAAGCGTTGAACAAGTCAAGGAACTGTTAGGTACACATTAAATTCACAAAAAAAAATCAGACAACACATTGCTTCAGCAAATGAACAAACTTATAAATAAATATAAAATGTATTCTAATTGCTGAAGCTAAAATATATAAAAGATTAATAATGAAGGATTAAATATTAAGTAAAAAATTCGTCGACAGAGTATAAAGTCATAGCATGAAGATAGCTACACAAGCGCTTCCTAAATATGTGATTTGGTTTTTGTTTCATTTCTAGTGGTATATGATTATACACTTTAAGTGATTGAGTCACCATGCCCCTATATACCATAGTTTTTGTTGTTTGGGGGTGTAAAAGATGACCCGTTCTAGCACCACGAGTGCTATAAGAATGCAAATGCTCGCGATTCTTGAACAGTTCGTAATTTTGGTGAACAAAGACTGCACACTCCATTATATAGATTGCCGGCACTGTGAGTATATTATATTTCCTGAATATCTCTCTACAGGAAGTCCCCGGCTGCAGACCGAACACACTTCGCAAACACATCTTCTGCAACTTGAAAATCCGTTCCGCTTCCACCGACGACCCTCAAAAAGGAATTCCATATTTTATCCTACTATATACATAGGTATAATAGGCACTCAGACCAGCCTCAACATTCGTAGTACGCGATATGACTCTTAGCGCGTACCCAGAAGTGGCTAGATTTGAAACCAGAGACCCCACGTGCCCCTTCCAATTCAATTGGCTATCTACCACAAGACCAAGAAACCTAGTGCTGTCGCTTGTTGTGATCATGGTACTATTATACGCAATTATTTCAGGATCTTTTTTGAAATAACTGAAATTTATCACCTTGGTTTTCGTGATGTTCAGCGCCATATCATGCTTTTCGTACCAGTCCTCAAATTTAGACATTGTTGTCGCGATTTCATGTCCAATGTTGTTACTTGTTCTAATTATAATAGAGGTGTCATCTGCGTTGATTTATGTGTCGTTATGTCGGCCAAATCGTTTGCCTACACAGATAAAAATCCGTTTTGATTTCTCTAATACATATTTGTTTGGAAATTATTTATTTAAACTAAACAAAATTTAGTTGAATTGAACATACTTTGTTCAACTGGAATAAATTGATTTATTTGAAACAAGTCTGCTGTTTGTTTGACGATTACAAGTTTGATTTAAATAAATATTTATTTGTACTCTTCAATCGAAATCTCAATGTTTTGGGTCAAATATGTGTTTATTTGAAGCAAATAAGTGGTATTTTGAAATGCTGAGTGGATGTTCAGCGCGTGCGTGGTATACAGTTTGCATGTAAACAGACGCCAATGTATTATGGCGTAGTGCGTGTGTTCTCTGGTGTGTTCCTTGTGTTTGCCCGAAATGGAAATAAAAGCATCATTGGAGAAGTGGAAGCTGCCTCATTTATGGCCTTTATTTCAAGGTAAGTGTGAATTATATATCCGAACTGTTAACTTATGGGAACGTGTACATATTCTATCATAACTGGGTAATGGCTGCCCTTATACCTATATGTATTGGTGTCAAATTAACAGCTAATATTTAGTACCTACCGTTTCTTTTATTACTTAATAGTACCAAGCTATACAGCAATACTCTTATTCGGGAAAGCTTATCTATAACTTCATCTGAAATTCTAAAATCACTACATTATGATTTTCTTTCAAACATTTATTAATATAACACAAATTACATCTATATATTATATACGTAAAGGTATAATACATATATGTGGGATGGGTCAAGGACATGTCGCCAGCATGACGAGATGGTTCTGGTGTAAACACGCTCAAAAATGCAAGTTAAAAATTCAATACAAGTTAACATAATATAATTGCTTTATTTGTTTGCTAAAGTCCTTGGGCTAAAACGGTTTTATCCCATTTCAAGTATGGGAATTACCGTGAGGAATACATACATACATTTGAAGTTTACTTATAGATGTATATTTGTGGCATATTAATATACTGCTTGATGTGCGTATTGCTCATGCATTTTCCAGTTTCGTTTTCAAATATATATTATATTATAGTCTTTATTTCAAATTAATTATTTCTGTAATGACAGTGACTTGAATAATAGTTATTTATTGTGTATTATGTTTCTTGTTAGGCATTTAAAACACGAAAGGAAAGGGGCATGTAGGCACAATGTTAGCTCTATAGTGTTTACACTTTGCTCGAGTGTTCTAAAGGCCACATGACGCAAATGCAATGCAAATTTTATCCAAGACATTAACATTTTACAATATTGATGAATACTGGCAAGATTGACGTTGGTCACATAAATACTAAAGCTCGGTTAATAGCTGATGCCACTCAGGATGCGCGAGGCGTGGCTTGAATATGTATCATGTGCGTTAAAAACGTAGGTATCGAAAGCAATACACTACGACAGACAAAGTGCAATAAATTTATATACCGACTAATGTTTTCAAGTCGGTCTTTAACTTTTCATATGTAGCGAAATCTATATCTCTCACGTTTCATGCTGCGTTCTCCTTTTTAGTCTTAAAATTGTCATCCATGCAAGTGCCATAAGGTCTTAACCGAGCTGTACATCAAATGAAAGGGCGTCTAAGAGACTGTAAACTGACATAGAACATTTGTAATGTAAGTATGGGGTGATTAATTTTCTTATTTTAAATTGTGATATATGGTTTTCCTTATTTATTTTAAAAACATTATTTTGGTAAAACTTTATATATATATATATTTTTATTTATACATTTATTATTACTTTTATATTAGAAAAAGTCCCCACGATTTGAAATAAGATAATCCAACTCAACCCAAAATTCACTGATATATGCATGTATAACAATTTATAGTCGCCTAAAAGCCATACTATTTGATACTTTATTTATTAAAATTGGACAATAAGTAACGTTTCGAAAATTTAAAAATTCGCCCGATATATATGAACATCAACAATTTAGCAGTTAGTTTGAAGTTTTGATTGAAAAAACTTCTAAAAGAATTTTCATGTACTGAATGAAAAGTAGGTACCACATACAAATTATTGTTTTTTTTTTGTATTTTTTCCAGGACATAAAATTGATGAAGTCGAAGTTCTAAATGGTCTTGATATGAAGGAACTAGATTTTTTTAGCAATCATATTAAAGGTGACAAGATCAGACTAAAGAGGGGCCTAGCGGAGCTAAGAAAGGTATTAAGAAATATTCATTTTGTTAGTCATGCTGTGTTCAAATCTGTTTGACATATGGTAATTTTTTTTATTATCAATTTATCAACAAAATAGTTACTCATTATCAGTTTTGTGCCAGAAGGTCAAAATTTTTAACTGTGTTCTATATTTTAGAAATATTTTCAATTTTTTTTTTCAATTTTGATATTCTATTTTTTCCATTTAGTTACATGGACTCAGCCCTGATAATGAACCTGCGACAAAGAAATTTAAACTAAGTTGTCCACCAATGACAGAAGATGCAGGAAAATCGAAAGAAGAATATATAATTGATATCGAGGAGTCATCCGCCAGCATTGCTAACAAAGATTTAGTTATTATTATATTATATTATTTAAGCCAGGTTTAGTTATATATTTGAATAACGATGTACTTCCGCATTTTGGAAAGATAAAAACTGTAGTTTAAAACGAAAATAAAATTAATTTTGTGGTATTAATATTACACGCTGCAAGCCTTATCATTGTACATAAGACTCGAGCATTTGAAAATCGTGATAATAACGGCAATCCACATGTATTTTCATATCAGTCTTTGGAAAGTCCGTATTTACTTAGTGTTCATTACACACGAGATGGAAAATCTGTTATTTAAGTTATCAATAAATAAGCGCTCATTTGTTGTTTTTTATGTTTGTCGGTTATAAGAAATGTTATTGTGTTATTTTATACTTGTTAAAACAGAAACATTTGTTAATTTTTTACTTTCATAATAAAATATATTCACCAATAATATAACTTTTATTTTTTAGAGTTAATAATGATACGGCAATTTACCCACGACCTTCAGTATATTAACAAGTCCCATCACTTTATAATGAAATCTGTCACTTCTCTTTTAACTCACTGTATATATATTCAACAATTATCCATTACTGTTACTATATTGTTTAATTTAAATACAATATCTGCTTGAAATAATTAACTAATGTTATTATTATTGGTATTATTATTACTATTAGATATTCTCTTGTCTTCGCATCCAAGGGGCTGGGAAGAACACTTTTTGTTTCTTCACAAGCAGCCCTTTGGATTTGAAGACAAAAGAATATCTAATAGTAATAATAATATTAATTAATTATTTCAAGCGAATATTGTATTTAAATCAAACAAATATTTATTGATGCCAAACAAATAAGAAATAAACGAGAAATAAATATATATTTCGTTCGAATAAATTGTGGATTTGATTCAAACAATGCAACCGTTGAATCGCAACCACGATGATAACTAGAACCAAACAAATATTAGTTTGTTTTGAATACTAAATACTACGCACTAAGTAGATTGGATCAAATAAATATATATTTGAGTTGACTAAAAATAGAAACGCTGAACCGAATAAATCATGTATTTGTTTCAAAAATTGAATTTGTTTGGCTCATATCAAAACAATATTTGTTTAGATCAACTCCATATTTTTTTGATTCAAATGATTTTTTTTATCTGTGTACAACAGAAAATAGAAAACGTTCTATAAGTCTGCTTCATTGCGTTGATGTTATTATCTCAGATACTTCCTTCCTCATTTTTATCCGCGACCTCGTATTTTAGGTCTGTTATGATTTTTCCACTTCTTTGATTTTCATGTTTTTCATTTTAATTATTATTTCAGCTAATTATCTTCTTATGGATTTTTCTATTTGTTACTCTTGGCCAACTTTATTTCTATTCCTTGTTAATCGTTCCTCTTCTTGACAATTTAGCGTCTCTTTCAACTTTGTCTTCTTTGTCTTTGTTTATCATAGCAGAATAGCTCGTATTGGAACTATTTTTTCGCACTTGTTACATTTTGTGTGATAGGTAAAGAGAGCGATGTTTTATATTTTGTAATGCATCACTGAAATTACTACATTCGTCCTCATATCTAGCGATATTTTGCAAGTAAGTAAGTAGGCTAGTATACAATAATATTTTTATAAATAGTGTAAGTAGGTTAAGATCAATAGATATAAATTGTACAAGTACTCAGAGACTACCTATTACTATCCTACTTCTGAAGTAGAAGAGTAATAGGTAGTCTCTCTGTATTATGACTGTTATAATGACACCTGTTATAAGCGCACAATAAAGGTGTTACCAAAAGTAATGCGTTTAGCTACGTAAAATATTCTCGCTCCCGGCCAAGATAGAACATTACATGGTACGACTTTTTAAAAAATTGAAAACATTGATCAGATCTAAATATTTCTATACCAATAATTCTCGTCTGCCCTTTTCTTATATAGTGTCTTCATTGAAATAGTGTAATTGCATATGTCATATATTGTCATTATATTTTATTTCTGCGACATCTATGGTTTTATATTCAAACTACTTCTATAAATTTTTACTGTATCATAATTATTACAATTTATAAATTTTGATATATAACTATGAAATAATTTTTTATGAAAGGATAAGTTGTGTTTTAATAAATTAAGAAATGCAGTCAACAGTTTAAGATATCTTTATTCATATAGTATTAAATAGATACCAATGTTACATGTTACTCGGAAGGTATTGTCATTAGTAAATAGAAACATTGTAATTTACTTTACAAAGAGTTTGAAATTATATAACATCTGTTCGATTTAAACACGAGTTTTTTAGAAATTAAAAGTGTGACAAGCGATTCTTCGGTAACACAATTAGAAAAATATGGCTATAGTTTTCTTTTAAATTATTATTTTCAAAAAGATATCAAATAAAAATAAAATTAGAATACTCGTAACACTTTTTTGCAGCTCTCTACTAAAACTCAGGTTTAACAAGGGTATGGTTATCAATTCTATGTTTAATTTATTTTAAGATGTAATTCCAATTTTGTCCGTGACTGTATATAAAACTAGCTCCGCCGTATTCTTTTCTGCAGTTGTCTGTCGCTTGCTGTAACTGCTGCCGCAACCGTCTGTCTGCACTATTTGAATGAAAATGAAAAAAAAAAAACACAAGTGCGGTTGGAGGGACAGAGAAGAACTTTTTAATCTCTGAAATCTTTAATATCCGAAGAAAATATAATGGAGCTTTCATTATATAGGTACTGCCTGAATTATCTATTCACCGCTCTCTATCATCTAAAGCATTTCACACTCGTAGAAATGTTTGATGTGTGTAATGCTTAGTAGACCACGCCATAATGGTTATTAAGAAACTGAAAGTGATTATATCATGAACGTATGAATGAAATGTATTGCGGAGCGTTTAAACGGAATTATAGTAAATCACAATAGAACAGACAAATTATACGCATTAGTAATATAATAATTTTACAGTCACCATGAAGCAATTTATTTGTAAATAAAATTTATAAGTGTAAAATTTACACATCACTGGGATGTACATAATTTATTGGACTTAAATATTCCTGAATATAGTGGTGGATGATTGGCAAAAAGTTCCACATATTGACAAGATTAATAATAACATACAAATATCAAGTTCAGAATAAAAAATAAAAGATATGAATGTAACACAGAAAATGCTTGACAAATGAACAATACATCACAGGTACTTTATCAGTTATTATCATTATCAAAAACTCTTTCAAGGAGGAGCACCACCTTTGCAGTAGGAATATTTTAATGTTATAACTGATCTGCTGTATTCAAAATATTTTATTTTAGATGTTGTTTATGGTAAACTTTTATTGCCCAAATAATGTGATTTTTTACTTTCTTATACGTATAGTATAATGAAATATTGTGGCAATAAAAATTTTTGATATCGATATTTTTGCGGAAGTCCAAGTTACTGAAAAAGTGGTTTTTGAAAAGTCTCTCTCTCTCACCACTACGACAGCCAAACTATTAATATCGAGCCTAGCTTGTACTAATCAGTAGAATTATCCACTTACGATAAATTTTTAGAGAAATCGGTATATCGAAAGAAGTTGTTTACTTCAGTGAAAAAATCTCGTCAACTACAAAACCTAAACAAATTTTTGAAAAAGACAAAAGCAGTCAAATTTTTTTTCAAAATGCTTACTGGAGGCAGGCCTGTATCTATTAACACCCGTACTGGTGTAGCACCGCTTGTTAAATTTTTAGATCTAAATTCTTGAACACGATTACTCATCTATAATTTCTCTAGATACGTTGTGCAATTCTTATCCATCCCTGGTGCTTCTTTTTCTGGATGTCTAAATCCAACCTTCTTTAGGCCGTCCTTCACCTCTTGTATACATATTAATTTTGGTCTACTTTTAAGTCTCCTGTTTGCTGATTCCCATTCCATTACTACGTTTATCACATCTTTTCGGTTTGCTCTCCACACATGTCCTAGCCATCTCAATCTTTGTTTTTTAATTATTTGCATCATATTCTTTCGTTTTAACCCCTATTCTGTTTCCAAATGTGGTCTCCATCTGTTGTTTGTGTTGAGCCTAATATTATTCTCAATGTTTGTTTCCTCAGTAACTCTCATTTCATGCTCTTCTCTTTTTGTCATGGTCCTTGTTTAAGATGCATAGGTAAGTATAGATCTGATTAATGTTTGATATATTCTCATCATCGTTCTTTGGTTTAATAACTTATCTCTTTATTTTCTTGGAGTGCTTTCCTTGAAAATATATTTTTTTCTTTAATCGTAGTTGCTATATCGCTATTGCTGGCCAATACGACTCCAAAATATCTGATTTTATCTACCTTTTCAAATATGTTAGCTATAATATACCTTCTTTAAGTAATTAGCACTAAGTCGTCTGTATATACTACCAGTTGACTTTCTTTGATCTTACTGTACCATATGTGTTAATTGTGTATATGTTCTATTGCCATATTGAAAAGGAACGCTGACAGTCAATATCTCGTCGATATTTACTTCTTCTGTTTCAACTTTTTGTATCCTTGTGCTGATTCTCGTTTCTCTCAAAGTTGTACATATCTTCGTAATTTCGTTGGAATTGCCAGATCTCTTCTATTAAACCGAAGGTTTGTTGGAAATCTGCAAACAGTATTTGGAGGTCTGCTTTGTATTGGTATGTTTTGTTTCGTTATTGTATTGCATCCGTTGTTGATTTTCCTTTTATAAAACCGAATTGCCCTATACTGCTATTTGGCATTGCAGCTAATTTCTTTTATATGATTATAGAAACTATTTTTAATGACGTATTTAGCAGCGTTCTTCTTCTATGATTATTATATTTATTTCTCTCTTCTTGTATAATGTGACTATTTGACCTATTTCCCAATATCGAAAGTGGGTTTTTGTATTTCAGCGTTGTCCGTATCACCGCATATTATCACTTGTGTTTCTCCTTCATTTAGCAGCTATGTTATGTATTCTACCCATCTCTCTTTAACTAGATTATCTTCTATTATCTTTTCTTGCTAGTTTTTAATCCATTAATTCTGGGAGTATGGCTCGTGTTTTGGTTAATTTTTTTTAATTTCTTTGTTTTTGCCTTTCTCTTTGTCTATTTCCAACATTCCATTTTTTATCCAATATTTTTTACTTTTTGCACATTTTTCTGTATTCCAAATAGTTTGTCTTGCTGTCGCCCGATTTTGTTCTCAACCATTTAAATCCTGCATCCACTTTCTCTTCCAGTGCTTTTTAACATTTCTGATTATACCATTCTTTCCTATGCCCGTTTTCCTTCCTCTGCTGCTGTTTCAAAACTGACACGAATAACCTCAGCATTATTTATTCTTACATTCTTAAGAAATTATTTTGATAAACATAATTACAATAATATCAGTACGAAATTTTTGCAAGCCCCTGTATAATAATATAATTTGAAGTTCCTACAATGCAATGTCACCTGACATGCTTCAATTTTTGAACAGTCTAATTTAACGACAGTCTTGTTTCCCGCTTTCAAGTCGACTAACCTATAAACACAACGTGTTTTGTTGTTTTTAAAGTGTATTGTAAATGTTCCTTAATTTATTAATAATTTTATCTTATGACACAACTTCATCAGTAAATGTAAACATTACACAATTTTAAAATGTTTAAAGTGTTATACCTCGTTTCATTGGCTGGACTACTTATTTGAACTCAAGTTGTAAGTTGTTAAAAAAGTATTATTAGCTTGTTCATTGTATTCACACAAAATAAAAAAAATGTTTTTAGCTTTCCTCTGAGGATGTTACAAATTGTAACGAAATATTAGGAATAAAGAACAAATGAGCACTTGAATTTGTCTATAAATTGACCGCATTCCCCAAAATTTTTTACACTTCTCTTCCTATATATATTCCATCTTATTTCATTAGTCATTTTTTTAACAATCGTCTTCGGTTTTAATGCTATTTTTGAGTTAGCATATAGCGGTCAGGATCCGAGCATGCACTTCGATAGATTCCAATGCCCTTGAAGATATACAGTTCACTTTCCTGAAATATTTGTACTTCAACGTTGCACAGTGGGGTATTTGCCGATTTTAGCTGGACAAAATTATTTTTATCTCTTAAAATCGCTATTCAATTATGATCAACATGCATATGTTAATTAATCTATTAAGACTGTCTTGTTTCTGTAGTGTTCATACTCCATTTCAATCAATCTGAAGATGACCAGTATTCTTCGTCAAATGAGTTTTCATTTTCACCTTCTACTTCTTCTTCTTCATCTTCTTCTTCTTCTTCTTCTTCTTCTTCTGTTTCATCATCTGTTTCTTTCGATATACTTTGTATTTCCCCTGGAAGTAACAGTTCTTTTCGGGTTTCGGTCTAATGCTTGATAAGAGTGGATCTGAAGTCACCAAAATGGCCTGTTAATAACATCCTTATTACAAGCTTCGCGAGAGAATTTTCTCGCGTAATTCAATCGATATTCACGGAAGTGCTTATTGCGTGCTTCAGCTGCTTCTTCCGACAACTGCCCAATTGGCAAAAGCGCATTTTTAATAATTGCGGGACCATGAATTAGAACTTTATGTAATGTAGGTGTCATAGGTTGCTATGGATATTTTTCTATTTGTAGTATATTCAATTTCCTCGTTTATAATATCAGTGCTTTCTTTAATAAATCTTATTCTTATTGGCCTGCAATATTGAGGAGAGGATGTAGTCGGACTACGCCAAATTATTTTATTATTTGTTTCGCAAATTAGTTGCAATGGCACCATTGATGTCAGAAATATGTTTGCGTCAGAATAAGAGTCGCTTTCAGATTTTTGTCTAAATCGATACTGCTGAGAACCATCACATCCCCATTTTTATGATAACTTCATTGTTGCCCGCTCATTCTCTGTTAGTCTGCACTATTTCAGCCAAATACAGAAATCAGACTTTCAGAAGTGTGGTCCAGTAAATCTTGTAAATTAATCTCTGAGCAGTTTTTGCTAATAAAATAAGATTCTGATTTTGGGTAACATCATTTTCTGGCCTGTTGTAATCTGCTATAGCATGGATATTGTTTAGTTTTCATAATCTCGTACTGCCTTCTGGAAAGTCCCGCCTCAACAAATCTCGTTCTTGATATTCAGCGTAACCTTTTTTGTACTTTGTTGCCCGTTTTGGAGATTCAGTAAGTTGGGCACGTGATTCATGAAAAGGTATAACTGGCCTTCCCAGTCTTACCAAGGTACGAGGAAGTTCAAAACCGCCTTCACAACCAAAGCAAAATTTCTGTGAACACACTGTAGCTCATAGGTTCTGTTGCAATGACTAGGGCTAATAACCGTCAGTTAATGTTTATAATTGAGTTTAATTGAGTGGATTTAGTAAAACAGAGAGAACTGTCCGTAGGACAAAACTCACTGTGAGGAAAGGGAAGATATTAAAATCATCAGTAAGACTGGATCTGTCGAAAGTGAGTAGTACATACTGAATACTCGCTCATCGTGGTGTGACACGAAGAATATAACAAAATTTTGAGATTTGTTCGACGTAACAAAACAACTACAACCTAACTTCTGGAGGTACTTCCTTTACTAATTAGTACGATATGCAGATATTGTGTGTTCACTATCGCCTAAATAAGTACGAAGTTATATAAAAAAAACTAGTTTTGTAACACGCCAATAGATGACACCACAAGCTTGTGTGCAATAATTTCCGGAGCTGTACTCCCTTTACTAATATGTATAATATGCTGGAATTGAGTGAATTATATTTTAAGTATTTCCAAAATAAGTCCGAAATTATTCAAAATTTTGCGAGATTAGTTTAGCGAATTAGTTAGATGGCATCACAAGCCTGCATATACAGTCATAGGGGTTACCAACCTTCATAAATAGCTGCCAAAAGACATGGACAAGTTAGGGGGCCATTCTGATATACTAGTGTAGATAAGAATAAAAATAAATATTAAATAATGCGTGAAGCTGGATAAATCTGTTTTAGAAATGCTTGAAGATTTGATATCGTTTTATTAAACCAATAAGTTGAGATTAATAAGATTCCAAACACATATTTTGTTATAGTTAATCATTTTGTATTCTATGATTATTGGAAAATATGTCAAGTTTTCCAATTATTATTCAGAGTTCATATAGAAAAAACTTACAGTTTGTAAAAATATCATTGCTCATCTGCAAGTTAATGATATAAACCCATTATATCCCTATACTGAAATTAATATAAGTTGAATGACCTATGAAAATTATAATAAGTACGTAAGATAACGTTGTTAATATGATCATTGGATTTTATATGACAGTATAAATAGGGTATCTGAATATGTATAATATTTCGACTTGATTATATTGAAAGGCCATATTACATTAATATATAACACTGTTCAAAACAACTTCTTGGAAAGAGATGTGTCATAGTAAACGTGTTCATAATTGTGATTGGTAAACAATTAGATATAGGCACGTGGTTAAATATGATAAAATATGCACTATATATACTGCAAACAATAAAAATCGCAAATTAAAATTTTGCATTACATTTAGAATCACGGAAAATTTTCCTTTTACGTAGAAGCCAAATATAATAGTAGTTCTAAAACAATGCGATGTATTATGCTGTAAAATATAGGAATAATTTCATTAAAAGTGTGCTAATGAAAACAATCGAATAGTGATTACTCCATTTGTGTTTTGGAACGTTGCTGGCGATCCACTGTTCGAATAAAACCCAAATATATTATAGAGTGCCAGGAAATTGATTTTTTTGTTCGTTAATAAATTGGCTTATCGTAATACCACTATTTGAGCGCTTTTTAGCAAAGAACAGATAATAATAATAGACCACATAATTCAAGTCATTATAACAACCAATTATAAACTAAATTGAACATAATAAAATGGTTTGGAATTTTAAATATATAAATGTTCACATGTGTGCCATAAATACAACACATCTTATCTAAGAATACAGACATATTTCCTAATAAACGGTATTCCAAACTTGTTTTAAAGGTGTTTAAATTATATATTATTAAAGTTAGCGGTCATTCGTATTTACTATGCACAATAACGCCTCAAGAAAGTTTGGTAAATATCCAATATTACTTAACTTGCACTGCAGAACACTATGGTTCATGTAATCAACCACTATGGTAGCTATATATCGAAGCATCAACATTTTGAAGGGATGTTACTCCACAATACATAAAATCCAAGAAGACAAAATATAAAAACTAGGAAAGCAAGTACTAATAAAAAGAGAAATAAACGAGTATGGAACGGAATTATTAAAGCAAGGATTGGCATTACAAGTATGAACCAATCTAGAAAGAATGTCAGCCGAGGATGTACTGCATACCTTTCACAATATTTTTCTCAATTATTTTAACAACTGCTTCCCGGGAAAAGTAATAACAACTAACGGGAACGAAAGCAACACCAGGACATAGTATGGAATACTCTTAAATCACTGTGGATTTCCAATACGATGGACGCGCTGTGATAATTATGGAAATTACCAAAGATAATAACATTTCTAACTTGTATAGACGTTACAAGAAGCAATACCTAAGTAAAGTCAAAGTAGCAAAATATCTCTCAATTCAAAGATTTATAGATGAATCAAACTACAAACAAAAAGGCATCTGGATGATAATTAATTCAGATAGAAATAAAATCAATAAGTCAATTCAACATGAAACAACACTAACAGCGTCAGATATGGGTGTTTATTTCACAAATATCGAAAATAAAATAGAGCAAGACACTGTAGTTAATGGGGAACTACACGCTTAAAGATCAATAACAATGTTTTGGTCCAATTGAGGAAAATGAAATTAGAGACATGTTAGGTATTATTAGAGCAATTATAGACCCGAGCCGTGTGATAGATGTGAACAGGGCGAAGTAACAAGTTTTGATTTAAGCATGGTTAACCATGGTGTGTTGAATAAGCTTTACTACTATGGCATGAGAGATATTTCATATGGCCTGCTGTCTTCTCTACAATCTGTGGCGAGAGGGATGCGACAGGGTTCTGTATTGAGGTCCTTACTTTTTGTGATATATATATATATATACAGGTTGTCTCTAAAAGGTGCGGAAAAAACGCTTCCACACATTTCTGAGGGCGATCTAATCCAACTTACCTCAGTCCAAAAGTGGATGCACCATTGCATTGAATTGCCACAAGAATAACACCCAAATTACAGAAGCATATGTGTCCATATACGGAATGAATTTTTTATATCCAGATTACTCATAAATGGCTGCTCCAATCAACTCCTACCAGGTATACCTTTTCTAGGTAAAAAACATTGGAGAATAAGAATTTTTATTTAAAAGTTAAATACAGTGTGTCTCAAAAAAAGTTATTACGTTTTAAATGGATACAATATGCCACAGGTGGCGCCCTCTACATTTTGCAATGAAAATGAGAGCAGATTTAAATTTTTTACCCCACGAAACCCCCCCTACCCAAATATTGTGACAATATACCAATTATTACAGAAATTATTTATAAAAAGCTAAAACCAAATTGAACTTTTGATACTCTGTATCTCAGAAAGCATCCACTTTTGGACTGAGGTAAGTTGGGTTAGATCGTCATATTTTGCCCTCAGAAATGTGTGGTAGCGTTTTTTCCGCACCTTTTAGAGACACCCCAGTATATATATATATATAAAATATATTACAATTCTTTGCCAAATATACAAATGTATTGAAAAATTCAAAAGATTCTTGGTAGTAGTGGCATACAATGAAGTAAAAGTAATAACAATATGACAACTGGTTGTCAATTAGAAAACAATGACAAATATAAAATGCAAATCACAATGTATAATTGAAAATGTAATCAAATAAGCAATAGGACAGTCGGGATTACTTATATAGTCACATCAAAAGGCTTGGGATTTACCACAAACTGTTCAGTCAATGCAATTATACAAATAACAACGACGCAACTATGTAATGAAAAATTAAGAGTAGAACTGTTGATATTATAACAATATAGAATGTAAAATCAGTCATGTATAAATGTAAATGAAAGCAAATAAGCATAAGACAATCGCCATTACCCATGTAATCCTATCAAATTGGATTAGGTGCACCTACACATGTACAATCTGATTGAAATACATAGACAATCAACGATGCAACTATGTATGTGTTAAGATGTATTTGTAGCTACAGACATATATGTTTCTACCTAGTTTGGTTTCGTCAGTGCAGCATAACAAAGAAGGTGTATGTTAAAGCATTAATATGTGTTGAATAAAAATTATATAGTATTACCTTAAAATGTCATTTTCAATTATACATTGTGATTTGCATTTTATATTTGTCATTGTTTTCTAATTGACAACCAGTTGTCATATTGTTATTACTTTTA
This sequence comes from Amphimallon solstitiale, assembly GCA_963170755.1. NCBI lineage: Eukaryota > Metazoa > Arthropoda > Insecta > Coleoptera > Scarabaeidae > Amphimallon > Amphimallon solstitiale. The sequence goes on along the minus strand of OY720684.1, from coordinate 45,294,195 downwards.
CTTCATTGTATGCCACTACTACCAAGAATCTTTTGAATTTTTCAAAGAATTGTAATATATTTTATTAACTGCCTGGTTGAAATAAGGCATTACACAGTATTAAGTAAGTGCACAGTTGTTTTACACTTGGACATTTTGGATTGACATTTTAAGGTAATACTATATAATTTTTATTCAACACATATTAATGCTTTAACATACACCTTCTTTGTTATGCTGCACTGACGAAACCAAACTAGGTAGAAACATATATGTCTGTAGCTACAAATACATCTTAACACATACATAGTTGCATCGTTGATTGTCTATGTATTTCAATCAGATTGTACATGTTTAGGTGAACCTAATCCAATTTGATAGGATTACATGGGTAATGGCGATTGTCCTATGCTTATTTGCTTTCATTTACATTTATACATGACTGATTTTACATTCTATATTGTTATAATATCAACAGTTCTACTCTTAATTTTTCATTACATAGTTGCGTCGTTGTTATTTGTATAATTGCATTGACTGAACAGTTTGTGGTAAATCCCAAGCCTTTTGATGTGACTATATAAGTAATCCCGACTGTCCTATTGCTTATTTGATTACATTTTCAATTATACATTGTGATTTGCATTTTATATTTGTCATTGTTTTCTAATTGACAACCAGTTGTCATATTGTTATTACTTTTACTACATTGTATGCCACTACTACCAAGAATCTTTTGAATTTTTCAATACATATATATATATATATACATATATAATAATAATAATAATAATAATAGTTTATTACCAACAACAACAACAAAGAAAAAAAAATAAGTACATTGTAAAGAACTGAATTACAAAATATAGTAACACATAAAAAATACTGAATAAAAGCAAAAAGAGAACAACAAACATTGAAAAACTCATTTCAAGGTTTGTGTTATATACATAATAAAGATTTATTAATATACATGTAATCAATATTGCAGCAAATTTAAATTGAAGGTAAAAGGACTAAGAATCAGTCGAAGACTGGTCTTCCTCTCAGCCCTGTATATATATATATAGGTCTTTGCCGTTGAAAAACTCAATGTAAGGCTTAATTATTGGGGAATCCAGCATAAAAACAAAATTCAATTTAGTTCTTTATTTTTTTCTTCCAATATTTCGCACATTGTGTGTGTGCTTCATCAGGGATTAAAAATGTGAACTATGATGTGGACAAAATTACTAAAATACATCTACACTAATATGGACAGGTACATATCTTAAATGTATACTAAATAAAACTGAGTTTTGTTTAGTATAGTATAGTTATATAATATATACAGGGTGTCCAGAAACTCTCCTGACAAACGAAGACCGGAGATTCCTCAGATAATTTTAAGACAATTTAACCCAGTTCACCCTAGTCCGAAAATGCTTCCTAAGGGAGCTAAAGCTCTTTGAAGATGGCGCCTTGTAGTTAGTTTTTTTTAATATCTCCCGAACGCTTCTATTTAGAAAAACAAAAACTGGTATGCTTATTTCTCCTCCAGAGATGAATCGATTCCATCAACTGCGAATTTCTAGTACCGGTCATAGGCGTCCGTTTTGGGTAGGTAAACGGTTATTTTAACGCATAACTTTTTTGTCTTTAACTTTTAAGCATTTGTGACACTAGATTATTAAATTTTCAGGTATTCTAGTACTAAAAGGTACTCTTACTTTAAGTCGGTAGGATACAGCGTTTTCTAGAAAAATCGATTTGAAAATTTTTCGTTTTTTCGTCATTTCATCTTTCGTCATTTCAACTTCGCGAACTGACAACAATTTGACAATTAAAAACGTAGGTTTTATTTCTGTTGGCAGTGAAGAGCGAACTAGTGCAAAAAATAATAAATTGAATTTTAATGACGAACAAACGAAAAATGTTCAAATCGATTTTTCTAGAAAACGGTGTATCCTACCGACTTAGAGTAAGAGTACCTTTTAGTACTATAATACCTGAAAATGTAATAATCTAGTGTCACAAATGCTTAAAAGTTAAAGACAAAAAAGTTATGCGTTAAAAGAACCGTTTACCTACCCAAAACGGACGCCTATGACCATAGAAAGCATTTTCGGACTAGGGTGAATTGGGTTAAATTGTCTTAAAATTATCTGAGGAATCTCCGGTCTTCGTTTGTCAGAAGAGTTTCTGGACACCCTGTATATATATATATATATATATATATATATATATATATATATATATAATCGCCTGTCGGTTTTTAATTGTCGGAAAAACAGCTGATGAATTAAATATAGACACTATTATAATTTTATAAGAAGCAAACGCATGGTTTCAAGACATCGAATTAAAACGGAATAGAAAGATATAATATCTGAAGTTCTGTTCGAAAAACGAGCAATCTATAACAAGGTAATCTCTATTTTTTTTCCAGAAACATCCATAAATAAAGTTAAGCAATTTTTGCTGGATCATGGCTTTTGTTCGTTGAAATAATTTTTAAGTTTTGTAAATTAATTAATTACCATTTTAAGTCGATTTACTCTTATATAATATACTGTTTACACTTTTTCGTACACCCGTGTTTAAAATGCCATTTATCATATATCTTTCCATGGCGCTAAGTGACCATTTAAACATACCTTGAGAAGCCGTGGCTTCGTGCACTTTAGTCACGGGCTGAACTTAGCAATGGCCACTTTAGTTACGGGTTGAAGTTAGCTCTAGATTTTTTAAATGCAAAAATTAATTAAAACTCAAACAAGATGGTTGACGCTTGCCATTGATCTGTCAAACTACTCCAGACTTGCCGTGACAATAGACAAGTAATTTTGTAATATTTTGATTATTTGCTGACCTAGGAAAAGTATAGTAAGAAATTCGTTTTATAACTCGTGACTAATATGAGGTTTATTAAACTTGATATGTAATATACTAATACGTAAGTTGTTTTTATTATTATTTTATTACAAGGGCAATAATAGTCTTCTCAACCGTAGTATTTTTTGTACCAGTAGTCTAATTGGATCTTGAAACCTTAATAATTATGAATAAATTTACTCATATTTGCAAGAATGCCCTTGTAATAAAACTTTATATAAACAAATAAGTGGGCTATATTTTGATGTTGACAAATAAGTTTTGACATAAATGCTGAAACTATAAGCCAAGTATTTATTCGATTATTTTTCATTCCATTTATAATATCTGAAGAGTTTAGATGTACACCACCTGAAATGCGCGAGATTGCAGAACAGACAGTTGAGAACTTGCTTCCGCATAAATCTAAACACTTATATATGAATACATATACAGAATTTAAAAAATGGTGTAATTCCAAAAATACAGGAATAACGTCTAAAACGTACTTCTGGATTATTTTCAAGTATATTCAATGTTGGAAACTACACTTGGTCTAAAAGAGGATATTAACATATCAAAATATTTTAGATTAGTTGCATTTTTAAAAAGAAAAAATGAAAATTATGAGCCCAAAAAATCATTAGTATTTACTCGAGGAAATTATAAAATTCCTTACTGAGGCACCCCACACAAGTTACACTGCAACTAAGGTATTATGTTTATATATTAATACTTTGAAATTATTGGCAATTTATAACCCTATAGACTGCTCTTGTAATTGGTGTTGCTGGTGCATGCCGAAGTGATGAGCTGTGTAATTCATTAATTTCTGATGTCATCATGAAAGATGATTTAATTATTATCCACATCCCCAATAGCAAAAATGGTTCGTCTCGAAAGTTTATAATAATGGAGCCACTTTGGATCAAAATAATTCAAAACTATTTAAAAATGAAACCGATTCCAAATATAGCAAAATTCTTTATAAGTGTATGTAATGGTAAATATACTAGACAAAACATTGGATATAACAATGGTGGTAATATCCTTCAGTTAAAACAACATGGTGGTTGGAAATATTCTAGTGTAGCTGAAGGTTATAGATTCCCTACTAAATAAAAAAAAATATAGCATGTACGTTACAAGGTCAATGGTCAGCATTACAATCAGGATCTATTTCGCTTAAAGATATCGTAAATGGTTATGGAATTAACTCAATTAATAGTACTGTCATTAATGTGCCTACAGGTCTGCACAATCCTGGTTTTTCAAATAGAATTGAACCATCAATAAATTTGACGTGACATAATTGCACTATCAATTTTTATAAATAAATTAAATAATTCTTTATATCTGTAATAGTTACGTCTTATATTGTTTCCATGTTATACTGTTATACATATTTTGCTATTGTTAACCTAAAATAGTTATTTATTTTACCTTAGAGGTCGAGCATTTATAAGTTTTAGATTTTAGGTATGATTTATGGTATAAAATATGCCGATATACGAATGTGAAACTGGCCAAAAACTACAATGAATTTTGACGGTTGACAACTTGACATACTACTGGTATTGCATGGTTGCGGCATTCGCTTTATTTGTTGTCATTATTCACCTAGGTCAATAATATGCTCATTATTTACCTGTTATTATTTCAGGTGGAGGAATGACATTTCATGGCGTTTTATTATGTGTAAAAATGCTATGATTTTTTACTACTGGTACAAAAAGTCAGTTAAAATACATAATTTAAGTGCAATTTCTTGATGTATAATTTTTGTTGTATGATTATGATTATTATTACTTATTTAGTTCAAAGTTTTCCAATATGTATTTAGATTCCGATTTAAGAAGTTTCATTATTATTATATAGAAGTAATATAAACTGAACGACGCCCACTGTTTTCAAATTATTTTTCCGTACGTAGGTGTGGATTGTAATTCCATTGTTCCGTTGAATGTGCTGTTGTTTATTATAGGTGCTTCAGATTGTTGTATATAATGAATGCATATTTTTGTAATTTTAAGGGGTAAAATTGCCCGCAGTGACTTAAAGCAGGACTCACGGCACGCAGCTAAACGTTTGTACATACGTATTTTGTATGGACACCTACGAAACATATTTATATTTTCAGACGTGTATACATTTGCGAAATTTTGCAAATCCGATAGAGCACAGATAAAGCTCGGGTCTGTAGGTTAGATTCGAAATTTCCTTTATGTTGAAATTCAAAATATAAGTACCCAACATGATTATAACAAGGGCATTAAACTTTTTGTGCGTTTGCCAGTGGCGCATTTTGACGTTCTATATACGCTACTGTGCTATGGTTGGAAAACTGGTACGAGGAGAGAAACGAATAAGCCGATTATATGGGTTTTATTATCTGTGCTACTTGCAGGATTTGACGTCGCCGTTGAATTTGTTTTTTTGTATATATCACCACTATTATTTTGGACTTGTCTTTTGTTATGTATATAACAGAATGTAAAGTACTTATACATTTTCCCAATATATCAACAGCCATTATTAATATTGAATGTGAAAAGTTCTCATTGTATGTCCTCAAGAATAACTCATTATTTTATTTTATATTCACAGAAAACTATTTTAATAACAAAATTAATGCATTTATGTTCAGTACTAGAATATTGATTTATAATTGTTGTTGTTAATCTGCTTAGCATTAGTATATATGCCATTTACTATGAAAGGTTGTACGATGTCTAAGGCTCTATTCTTGAATCAAGAGAACAGATATTTCAAGATAAAATGAGAGGGGTTTCTCACGTAATGTTAAATATCTTATTCTTGAAATTGAGAGATTGATCTAGTCTTCCAAAAGTTGGGAAAATTTACATCTCTTGGTTTAAATCAACACAAAACTGAAAAGGTGTATACGCATATCGACATATATTACTTTCTTATACGTAGTATAAGGAAGTATTGTGATGATGAAAATTTTCGACCTCGAGATTTTTGCAGATGTCCACGTTTTGAAGTCCCCTGATACCGAAAAAGTGGTTTTAAAAAAATGTGTGTCTGTCTGTCCGTCAGTGTGTCTGTGACCACGATAGCGGTCAAACCGCTATAGCTGTCAATTCCAAATTTTGTATTTACGTGTACAATCTCACTCTTGAGATCTGATTAGTTTTTCAGTAAAATCGGTAGACCGGAAGTAGCAGTTTACTTCAGTGAAAAAATCTAATTTTGCCAATATTTCGTCAATTACTAAGTTTAAACAAATTTATAGAGAATTCATATGTACTTAAAATTAAGTTTGAGACAAAATATTTTAAAAAAGTTTTTCGAGATTCCAACCGGAAGTAGATCTTTTACTCTTATCGAAAATCAGTTTTATTGCGAATATCTCGCAAGTCATGCTTTTAGACAAGTACGTTACGAGTATAAAAGTATTTAAAACATAATTTTCAATATCTTTTGTATAAACAAAATTTCAAAATTCAGACCGGAAGTACCACTTTTACTCTTATCGAATAGCGATTTTTTGCATTCTATATATATTTATCAAGAGTACAAAAGTATTTAGAACTGGATTTGCAATATTTTTTGTATACATGAAATTTCAAAATTGGGACCGGAAGTAGCACTTTTACTCTTAGCGAGTAGCACTTTCTTGATAATATCTTGCACAGTATGGATTCTATAGAGATTTATTAAGAGAATAGAAGTACTTAGCATTGAATTTTGAATAATTTTTGTATAAAAAAATTCTTAAAATTGTATAGTTTGAAACGCTCATACGTATAAGAAAGTCGTGTGGTGGCCACACCTCATATTTCTTTTGTTTAGTGTACATACATTAATGTAGAAGTGACGTCGATAAAGAAGATATTTTCTTGGTGAATCAAGTATGAAACGAAGTCGTAGATGAGGAAGAACTATATAATAATAATAATAATATATTTGATTTTCCAACGGTTTCCCAATTATAAGAATACATACAAATTATATACAAAAACCATATAAAAAGAAAATTACTAGTTAAGATAAATAAAAATATAACAATATGTGAATATATAAAAAAAATAACATTAATTATAAAAACATGTCACTGTGTAGATCTGCAGCTCGTAACATACTTGTAATGGGAGAGTGCAATAGACAATTTGTTCTTGGGAAGCGTAAGGAAAATGTGGTAGTGGAATGGTTGGCCGATCTGGGAATACAGAACATTAAATTAGAAACGAGACCCCCACAGTTGACTGAACTACGGACGAGCTTCCACACAAACTGCGCACCATGCTTTTCACGACTACTCAGGGACTGGACACCGTGTCTCTCTAACAGCGTACCATAGTCAATGTGTCGCTCAGGATATACTCCATCTATTTTGAAAGAAAGAAACTTTAAAAATCGGCGCTGAACCTTTCAATACTCAGCCTCAAGTAAATATAGTGAGGATACCACATACTAGAAGCACACTCCAGTTTACTAGTTACAAAATTGAAGTAGAGAACTTTCAATAGGGTTGTATTTGAGAAATATTTCAAGATACTCATTAAAAATCCTAAGGTTTTCGAAGCAGTGAAAGAAGTGCTTGTCATGTGAGGTATGAAACTCAAAGTAAAATTAAAGACAACACTAAGATTCGTAATACGGTCAACCCTGTTCAGCGGTCGATCATTTATAACATAAGTTATATATATATAATACATAATCTAAAGACCAATTATTTACAACATTCATATTTTGTTGTAGATGTTCCACATCCTTATTTTCAGGTCGTCCGCATATGCAAGAACCAGAAAATTCAATGACTATTAAGTAATTAATAAATAATACAAAAAGCAGTGGGCCCAGATTTGATGCCTGGGAAATACCAGATGTGACATAAAATACACTAGACCTAAAATCACAGTAAAATCATTACATAAGTACGATTGCAGCAAATTTAGTAAGGATGGACTGAGGTCAAACGATGAGAGTTTTTGGGTCAATAAGCCGTGGTCTATGGTATCGAATGTACTACTGGAATCTGTGTACACAACATCAACTTGACCAAGCATGTCAAGTATATAAGTAGTTCAACATTATTTTGTAACTGTATTCGTTAACCGTTGTATTAGAAATGAATACTAAACGATGTTGCGAAAGCAGATGAACTATATAAACTTCAATCTTATACATAAGAGCTTGATAATGCTGTTTCTTCGGAAATCCTTATTGAGCTCCTTCAAAGAGCATAAACAAAACTGGAGATTTTAGTAGCTAGATCTTCATTATGATTTTCCAAGTAAGTTGATAACTAACTGTTATTCCAAGAAATTTTGTATTACACACGGATAAAAGCAACCTAGTTGTTCAGAAATAAAAATCGAAACGGCTCTTTCAAAAGACAAAGAAGGCATAATGTTGTATAAAATTAATCCAATAAATAGCACATCAACACATGATTTGGTTCGGCAAACAAGAAAACAATGGAAAAAGTTACTTCTCGGAACATAGAACAATGAAAAAGCAGCACTACAAAGCAAAGTACACGCACACATGCACAAAACGTGAAAAAAATAAATTAATTAATTAATTCAATCATATTCATATACAATTCATACTCATCAGAAATGAGTGATTTGCACAGACGTCTAAGTCTCAGAAATTTATCAAAGAAAAAAATGCTTTTGGTAGATTTGCAACGCCGTCTATAATATATATATATACATATCTAAAACATCAGAAAAAGAAAAATATTAGGTATAATCCGCTGTAGAGCAACCGTAGACACGTGTTTCTGACTAATTGGTCGTCATCAGTACGGTGTAGCCAAGGAATACTGATGACGACCAATTAGTCAGAAACACGTGTCTACGGTTGCTCTACAGCGGATTATACCCAATATTTTTCTTTTTCTGATGTTTTATGTATCCGCGATAATTCCTTATTTTGATTTATATATATCTATATATAATATATTGATACCGCTGTGAATAGAAATTGTTATTAACGGTCTAGCACCTAGGATAATACACTTCATAATGCTGCGAATATAAAAAACCTTTTGCGGTTGTGGAGATGATAATGTTGCAGAAATTTGTCTTCTAAGATTAAATTTGATGCAAGTCTACTTGATCTTTCATTGATGTTATCTCTCCCTCTACACGTAACATACGTGCTATCGCAGTCTCCAGTAATGTAATACCACCCCGTATGCATAGAGAGATATACTTATTAAATGTAATAAATAACTATATTTTTGTCATATGTATAAAATTAACTTGACTTATTGCGTATAATTTAATTGAATTCCTTTTCACGAAGTAAAATTTAATCTATATACCCATTTAGTTACCTCTATTAGGTAAGCATATATATATATTTCACGCTGGACTATCAATTCTTAGATTGCTCAGGAAAGTAATTTCGGTAAATGTGATGCAATGTAAAGCCATGTCGAAGGAACCACCAAGGATTAAAATGAATGCCCACAATTTCGGTGAATCAGTAAAATTTATGGGGATGAGCTATTTTCAGAAATAGATAGGTAGCTACTAAAATTGTAAAAATATCATCCGTCTGTAGTAAAGTATATTTGCGTGGATTATTACAAGGGTTTTAAATAAATATTGAAGTTTTTTTATATGCATATAGACAAAGTTTGGAAAAATATAAACACAGGATATAATTTTAAATTTGTATTAGTATAATTTAAGATGTATACAGGTTGATTATGAAATATTATTGTACTGCGTGAACAAATATTCTGTTCACGCAGTACAATATTTTTTATATATCGACAGGACCGTATTTTCCTCTTAGTAGCGTATTTGTATTTTTTTAGATGGAATTATTTAGTTACTTCTTAAGAGAGAATGTATGGTTATGTATTATCAATTTTGAAATAGCTATGAATTTGGATACTCTTTGTCAACACTTAGACCATGTGATACATATCTGGTAATACATTTTCTTCTTATATACGACTGAAAGTGGTGGATGATGTTTGTGATTGAGCTAATTTAACTGTTTCTTAGTAAAAACTTCTTACTCTCATCAAAAATTTGCTTTGGTATTTCAATAGTAGTTCAAGACATAATACTTTGATGAACTACATTTTAACTTCCCTATTTTCACAGGCAATATTGCCTTTTACTTTCTTATACGTAATATAAAGAAATATTGTGATAATAAAAATGTTTGACCGCAAGGTTCTTGGAGATGTCAACGTTTTGAAGTTCTGATTATGAAAAATTAGCTTACTACTTTAGTGAAAGAAATCAAATTTCACCAATATCTCGCGAACTACTAAGTTTATCCAAATTTCTAAAAAAGATAATTGAACTCAAAAGCAAATTTTAGAAAAATATTATTAAAAAAGTTTTTACCGGTATTGGACCTTTTACTATTACTCTGGCGTTATGACAACCTTATAAATTAACACTCGAATTGCCTAAATGTTAATAGCAATGACTAAGTATGTGTAACAGGCGTTTTATACTTCTCAGGGCTTAAAAGGTTTACTACATCCTTTGTAGGTGCAGCTTTATATTTTCATATCTTCTTGCGGGAAAAACCTACCAATAATCGAAGCTTTACATTAGAATGATATAATTTGTTCAAGTTTGTTGACTTATATGTCACAATTTTAAAGACGAATAAAGATTTCTTAAAGTAGATTTTAATGCAGATGCATAAAACGCTTTTATAAATACTTATTCTGTGTTTGAGGTTGGTACTTCCAGGCCATGAAAAATAAATTATTTATTATTATTGTTACTAAATGTCAAGTCTCTAGTCTAATAGGTAATAAACTATATACATAAGGCAAATATACCGTCGTTGCAGAAGAGATAAATGCTAAAAGTTTAATAGATGGAGGAAGAACACTGTACGAAACATAGAAAATGTTATAATATAAAATGAACTATCAATTCAGAATCGAATGGTCAAGACAGAACTGGTTTCACAAGAGACGTTGAAAAAACAATGCAAATAAATCAGGATGACTAAAAATAAACAATATTGTAGGAGGTTACAAGAGAGAAAGAGACAGTACACTCAACGAATATAAAGACCGAAAAGAAACATTGATGCTGGAGGAGATATAAAACATATTTAAATGTAAAATAAAAGAAAACACAACAAAATGAAACGGTGGAGTAAAAAAGGAAATAGAAAAAGTTAAGCACTGAATAAGTACATTTAAGCAAAACTAAAAGACAAAAAAAATGTAAAAATGAAGCCATGAGAAGAATTTAGAAAGGGAATTCAGTGTAATTTCAGTGTTTTGAACTAAATAATAGGTATAAAATATGGAAAAATTGCGATACAAGAGAGCCGATATAAAATCCATATAAACACGATAAAAATGGCAGAAGTAAGGAAAGAGTTTTACAAAAAAATTAAAAAATAAGTGAGGCAATATGTACGAAATATACCAAGAAGATTAAACTTTATGTATTGACGTCTAGCAGAAACCGAAATAAGAGTCATAATAACAGAAGCAAGAAAAGCAGGGGATGGTAAAGAGCCTGGTATAACATAATACCTAAGAGAAGATTGGGAAACATGGTTATAGAAAATATAAGAGGCTTGGGAAAAGAAAGAAACTCAGAGTATGTAAAGTGAAGATCATATAGCATATGCCTATTTGCAACATGTCTCAAACCAGATGTATGTCACAGAATAATAGTGAAATGGATAATTTATACATCTTGAACAATATTACAGAGAGAAGAAAGTAAACTGTTTTTTTCTTGACCTTAGAGCGGCCTATGATTTAATGGAAAGGAAAAGATTTTGGCAGTAATTAGAAAATAAAAATCACAGCAAAATTAACATAAGTAGTAAAAAGTACATATAAAAGTGCGGAGTCTGACGAAAAAATGCAGAAATTACTGAAAGTATGGATAGAATAACAAACAGACAACTCAAAAATAAAAATAAACACGGACAAGTATAAGGTAATGTTTATAAATTGAAACATAATAAAAAAATGCAACCAAAAGGAATTAGATGTACCTAGTACTTATCTATAAATACCTGGGAAGCATATTTTCACGGATGATGGAAATAGAGTAAACAATATACTAGTTATAGATGAGAAGACAAAGAAAGATAGAACAAGAGATGAAATAATAAGAGAAAAACTAATTCAATAGCCAATAATGATGAAAAGAAATTACTAAACTGTCATAGGGACCTCATAAGGATAGTGTTAACTGAAATAAAATAGAGAGACATAAAGCGAGAAATATAATAAAGAAGAAGAAAGGGAAATACGACAGAGCAGATGAATCTAATTACCGAAAATAGTGGTGAAGGAAGGTCCCTCAAACTAGATGACACACGAGTTAAAGGTCGAATTAAAGAACATAAAATAAATACAGAAAAAGCAAAATGATACGTTTAAACGCAAAATTCAAATATATACTTAAAAGAAAATTAACGTGATTGATGAATAGAATTTCATAAAAATTATCTTCGTCAAAGAAATCCGCAGGACGAATCATTGAAGCCCGTGGAGAACCATGTAGTAATATGATTCAAGAAATAGGTGTAATGATTTTCCACATAAAACTTCATGCATCAATGCACTTCATGCTTTTACATTAGCGAACTATTATCCATATTGCGCTCATGATATACAGGGTGTATTTGAAATAAGGGGACAGAGTATGATAAATGGAAAGGTGCAATTATGTAGAATATAAATCCCAAAAATTGTGAGTCAATTACGACACGAACGCCAAAATTAAAAACCTCCGAAAAGTGTTTAATGTGCCGCCTATGGATTTAGCATGTGTCTATATGTCGTAGATATCGCGCCAGACGTCGACGGTTCCACACAGGTTGAGGAGACGTAATAATTTCCATCGAAGTAAATAAATACGCATAGAATACGCAATAACAGCTGTAGACGTTATAAAAACCCCAATGATAGCATTGTTTACTATTTCTGAACAGGTGTTCATGCTAAGAGTTCAACAACCTTAACATGAAATATCAGCTGTTAAAATATCTTATTTTTCAACAACGAGAATTTTTTTTATTGAGATGGATTATTTAGATATTACGTTTTCTTCCGCTATTACTGTTATTATGATTAAATTCAACAACTTTTTACTTCTTATTTCTCACAAAAACAAATTTGTGTTGTAAAATTTGCCCAACTCTACTTATGAGAAACTTTTATTTTAATTGGGCGCAAGTAAATTAAAAAAAACATAATTTATTTCAGTTCGTATGTTGTGTAAGCAATAGTCGAAACATCCACACGTAACAATCGAACGAGACTGACCTCGCTCGCCTTCACACTCCTACTTACTAACCCACCCTTCCATAGCCTACAGTCGTATTAAAGTGCAGTGGCGCGACGAATATTTTAAAAATATCTTTGTAATTTTTAAAATTTGAATTTGTGCAAAATATTTTGGATTTGAGTCTAATAAAATTACATCTTTTCATTAATCATACTCTGCCCCCTTATTTCAAATACACCCTGTATACTAACAATTTTGATAAATAAGTTTCTTAAAAGAATTCGCTATATTTTGTCGATAGATAAACGAAGACATATATAATGAAGTGTATTTTACTGACAGCAAAAGTTACAAAATATTACTAAAAGATTGGCGCAAAACAAAAGTCATGCTTCTGGAAGCAAAAATGCAAATATTAACAATATGCAGTACAAAATTTAAACGTGAATAATAGTATATTATGCAATCAGCATTTAATGATAGCTATTAAGACACGAGTAAGAGAATTAATGAATACGAGTGTCTTAATAGCCATTAAATGCGAGTTGCATACACTATTTTTTCTACGACCCCATAATAAAACATATTTTTTGAACAATCCATTTCATAAATTGAGCGTAAAATTTTCCGTACGTTTTTGCGAATTTGGCTGGTAATAAATTGTTCGTGGCTACTAAGGCTTGTTCCATAATTACTGGTGGAGTCAATTATTACATTTCACTGTCATTATCCCTCATTTTTACTGTTTATATTTTCAAAAAAGCACAAATGTTAACTACTTACTTGTAAATTGCACACAACTGTCACATTTAATTAATTTTTATATCTGTCAGATATGCAGTCGCCATATTGAATATTGTTTGAATATTGGAATGTCGCATTCCTATTGGATATAAACTTGTATCGTAATGAAAAATCTGTATTCCTATTGGATATAAACTTGTATCATAATGAAAATCTGTATCGTAATGGACATAATTAAAGTACAGTTTTAGCATATCTAATAATACAATTAAAGTATGGGAGTAGAAAAAATAAAATACCCAAATTCTTTTGCATTACATACTTTAGTAAGAACAAAATTATCAATGAAATAAGTAGATTAAATGTGGTTAGCGCACTTTGTGTATGAGACGCAACAACATTTATTAGTAATTAAATGAAGTGATGGAAATCTCTTGGTGAAACATGTCGAAATATAAGCAAGTAATAACAGAAAACACACTAGGTATTGTTTCACAAATAAATATAATTAAATACTCGATGTACATTTCGCCTTGCGGCATCGTCAGGAGTTCTCGGGAAAGTAAAGTAAAGTTTAATATACTGTAACTACCTACTTCTAACAAAAATGTAAATAAAAATGTACAAAAATAGAAAATTATGAAAAGGTCATGGCTTATCTGGAAAGACCGTTTTTACAAGGCTAGGGTTTATTAGCGGAGAATTTATGAGTTCTGTTTGTTCATTAAGAACATTGCCTGGTTGTAAAAGTAAATTTTCTTTTATAAAATAACCTTCTAGAACATTCATTTTTTTACTTTTATTTAAACTATACAGTACTTCTAAATTGTCTATTGAAAATTGATGTCCCGTGTCTAAAACATGGTTAGCTACACTTGAATTTTCATAATTTAATTTAACGGCTCGCATGTGTTCTGAGAATCTTAATTTGAAATTTCGCCCTGTTTGACCTATATAAAATTTACTACAATCATTACAATTAATTCTGTAAATTCCTGATTTGTTTAGTTTAGCATTCGCTGTTTTATTATTCGTTAATTGACTTTTTAAAGTGTTATTATTATAGAAGGCTATTTTAAAATCCAGTTTCTTTAAAACATTACTAATTTTCATACTTATACTACCTAAATATGGAATTTTAACCCATTGTTTTAATGTCAAGTCCTGGGACGGGGGAAATGCTGATTTTAATGTAATTGATTTGTTCATTCTATTGACTAATTTATCTATTAGAGATGAGTTATAACCATTATTTTGTGCAATTATTTTAATAGTTTTTAATTCTTTATTAAAGTTAAATGTGTTCATCGGTACTTTCAATAGTCTATAAATCATTGAATTAAACGCAGCATGTTTGACGTTAGTGGGATGATTGGAGGTATTTGGTATCAATGTATCGCAAAAGGTAGGTTTTCTAAAAATACTGTAATCTAACTTGTTGTTACTAATCTGGATTTTTAAATCAAGGAAATTTAAAGATCGATCAGGTGCTTCTTTCTCTATAGTGAATTGAATATTATTATTAATTTTATTAAGTTGTACTAAAAAGTTATCTAGCTGTCTATCTGAACCTAACCACAAACAGAGAATATCATCCACATATCTAAACCATGCTGATACCGGTGACGTATTTGTCCTGTATTTATCAAACAAGTTAACTTCGAAATGGTCCATGAAAATGTCTGCTAGTAATGGTGACAAGGGGGAACCCATCGGAAGGCCATTGTTCTGTTTATAAAAGTTGTCACCACCAAGTTTCTTAATTCTAGAATATACAATATTTTTTACTTCCGGGATGGAAATGGAAGTAAATAAACTTTTTACATCAAATGAAACAAGTTTAGTAACGTGACTTACATCAGATAAACTTCAAAATACTAATGTAAGTCACGTTACTAAACTTGTTTCATTTGATGTAAAAAGTTTTTTTACTTCCATTTCCATCCCGGAAGTAAAAAATATTGTATATTCTAGAATTAAGAAACATTGCCCGGATAAATCTTTAGAAATATCTCTAATAGATAAATTAGTCAATAGAATGAACAAATCAATTACATTAAAATCAGCATTTCCCCCGTCCCAGGACTTGACATTAAAACAATGGGTTAAAATTCCATATTTAGGTAGTATAAGTATGAAAATTAGTAATGTTTTAAAGAAACTGGATTTTAAAATAGCCTTGTATAATAATAACACTTTAAAAAGTCAATTAACGAATAATAAAACAGCGAATCCTAAACTAAACAAATCAGGAATTTACAGAATTAATTGTAGTGATTGTAGTAAATTTTATATAGGTCAAACAGGGCGAAATTTCAAATTAAGATTCTCAGAACACATGCGAGCCGTTAAATTAAATTATGAAAATTCAAGTGTAGCTAACCATGTTTTAGACACGGGACATCAATTTTCAATAGACAATTTAGAAGTACTGTATAGTTTAAATAAAAGTAAAAAAATGAATGTTCTAGAAGGTTATTTTATAAAAGAAAGTTTACTTTTACAACCAGGCAATGTTCTTAATGAACAAACAGAACTCATAAATTCTCCGCTAATAAACCCTAGCCTTGTAAAAACGGTCTTTCCAGATAAGCCATGACCTTTTCATAATTTTCTATTTTTGTACATTTATATTTACATTTTTGTTAGAAGTAGGTAGTTACAGTATATTAAATTTTACTTTAGTTTCCCGAGAACTCCTGACGATGCCGCAAGGCGAAATGTACATCGAGTATTTAATTATATTTATTTGTGAAACAATACCAAGTGTGTTTTCTGTTATTACTTGCTAACATTTATTAGCATTCTATTTCAATTTATGAGCAGAACATTATTGCTAGACTATATTTAGATTAAGGAAATTTCATATATTATTTAGAATTTTTTTTAAACTATGCGCATATGTAAATACTTAGCAAGTTAAATATGTTAATACATCTTAACAAAAAGTACAAATAAAAGAGGTCTGAAATATGAGCCTTGAGGAACTCTAAAGGAAGCACAAATTTTAGATTTATATTCATTATAAAAAACGTTATTACATTTATTCGTGGAGTAAGGCTTTAGAAGCAGTTATAGAGAAGTCATTCCAATTACCTATAATTTACCAAAGAAGATACTATGATCAATCACTGTTCAAATCCGTATAAATCATATGTCAAAAAGAAGAAGAAGAAAAGTTAAATACAGACAATTAAAATTTCATATTCATTTAAAGTCGTGCTAAATTTTACGTATCTCAGTGGCAGTGAAAAAGCAACGTATTAAGCATTAATTCAAAATTTCATAACGTAGGCAACGCTTCATTCATTATAAAAAATGTTCTATAACTACATGAAGAAAAAGATCAAAGACAAAACAAAATATCCAAATATTGAAACCAAACTGTTCAATTACGAAATTACAGTGGCCGTTTCGCAATAACTAAAAACGGCATAAAAAGGGTATTTTATCAATGTGTGTAATTTGTAAGGGTTCCGAGAGAACGGAGAGGGGTTAAAATTTTAGCAGCCAGGTCAATTATTATAGTATGGTTATTGCACGTGTGTATAAGCGATACGCGTTCGCGTGCATGCGGGAATGTAGCTCATCAGTTACTAATTTGCATGTGGTAATCCAGTTAGTCTGTGTTCGTGTCGTCAAGCGAGAGCAATACGCTAGATTAAACATGTTAATATGAAATTTACACATCGATGTATGGACTCATATATGACGAACTTGTTTTCAGCATCAGCAAAACAAGTCTGACGATAAACTATTTTCCTAGTCATAATGTATACAAGATTCTAAGAAATGCATGTTTGATGAAAACGACATATACGTGGGGCACTCAGATATTTTATGTTGAAGTTAAAATATTTCATAATGTTTCAGAGTAGTTTTTGAAAAATTAGTCTATGCGGCTATTAGCTCAAAACCGTTAGCAAAACGTATAGATCTGCTTTTTCTTACGCAAGGAAAAACCAAAATAGCAGGATACATAGGCTCTATAGGAGAGGATTTATTAATTTTAGAACTTATGTCTCAGAAACTTCTGCTATATGTAAATGCGTGTTGTCTTTATGTGGAAATCAAGTATTCACTCTAGTGTAAGAAAGCATTTAAAGTCTGCATGCTTGTAAATTCTTTTTAGATGTGTGTGTGAGTGACTCCGAAGAATATAACGAGTTTTCTCTTTTTGCCAGTTATCTGCTTGACCATTATTGGAAATTGTTCTATACTTACTATTGAAGTAGTCAACACTATTAATTTTGTTAGTGCCTTTTCCTGTCAGTTAATTTGCGAGACATTCAGGAAGTATGAGATTTTGTTGTTGTAAAGTACTTTTCAATAGGAGGTACTTGACCTTTGTTACATTGCTTAGTCAGAGCAAATACGATTAAGCAAGACATACATTTAAAGAAATTATACTCCATAAATGTTCGGAATGAGGTTGAGGAATGCTAGAAAGAGAGTGATCTTGGATATGGTATTCAGTAATTGGAAGGAGCTAGTTTTCACAAAGCTTGTGAGAATTCCCCAAAGATTCATACTTGAACCTATGCTGTTTTCTTTTGTATTTATGCATCATCGCAATTGATTTGTGATTCTGTGATGGTGCATTCAGTTCCTTAAGTTCATTAATTAATAGATATAAAGCAAGTAATTTACAATTTCATATAAAGCCGCTAATTTCAAGAAATCTGTGCATATATATATATATATATAATTATTATTTTATATGGGGTTAATGTACATATTAAACACATATAATCTTTTTCTTTGCCGTGTATTTAAATGTGTGTGAGAAATTTCTTGAATTTAGCGGCATTTAAATTAATTGATGACAAATTACTTGCATTATTTTATTGTTAATGATTTTTTAGGAAAAGAAACACATTACCCCGAGGACTAACATATATACATTAGTTTCGCTTACTCAACTATACGTGAATGCTCCTCAGCTCGGTCTGTAATGCATTCATTTTCCCATCCACCGAAATTTGTATACACGGTGGCCAGAAAAATGCGGACAAACGCCAGGTAGAACGATTCTTTGTTCAATTCTGAGGCGATAATCTTAATCCAAAAAAGTTATACGGTCCTTCCTTACGGCATACGAGACCATCAAACATTAAGTTGTACGGCTAAAATTTAGCAAAATTCGTCAAATTTATCTATGTAAAATCATTGTGGTGAAATTTAGAAATGGAATTATCTCAAATGCATTGATGTAACTAATCGATTAATACCAATGGTTTACAAAAAAAAAAAAAAAAAAAAAAAAAAAAGCACTGTACTACTTTTTTCAATTAAGATTGTCAACTCGGAATTAAACAAATATTTGGCCTGCGTGGCGTTTGTCCGCATTTTTCTGGCCACCGTGTATATACTCACGGTGACGATCTTTGCAAGTATGAGAGATAATTTCTTATCATTCTCATTTAATGAAGGAAACATATTAATTACTATGTTTTTCCTTCTACAATGTTACAGCACATACAGTGCACTCTGTGTTAGACACACAGAAATCCAAATTTAATTCTGGATAATTACAATTATTATTTTATATGTGGTTAATGTACATATTAAACACATATAATCTTTTTCTTTGCCGTATATTTAAATGTGTGTGAGAAATTTCTTGAATTTAGCGGCATTTAAATTATATATATATATATATATATATATATATATATATATATATATATATTATGCGGTTATTTTTCCTTGCCGTGTAGAATATAAACTGTGATATTTTTCTTTGTGGAAATTTTCGGCATTACAATTGAAAAACTATTTTCGTAGAATAAAATTTGTGTTTATTTTACGTTTCGACATATTATTTTTGTCTTCTTCGGAAATATAAAAAAATCTTATAATTGCGGGAATATTGTTCGGTTGTAAAACCTTGTTGGTGGTGTTTTTTTCCCCTATGTATTTTTCCATAACTTTCACTTATCACTAATCAACAATAGTTTTCATTACGTATATTAAGATTTTATTTATTCTCATTTTTATTGTTGATTTATACATTTTTAGAATAAAACGACTATCTGCACTGAATGCTGTTAAAGTTGGAATGCTGTTAAAGTTGGAATGCAATGGATTCCAACTTTAACAGCATTCAGTGCAGATAGTCGTTTTATTTTAAAAATTTATAAATCAACACTAAAAATGAGAATAAATAAAATCTTAATATACGTAATGAAAACTATTGTTGATTAGTGATAAGTGAAAGTTATGGAAAAATACATAGGGGAAAAAAACACCACCAACAAGGTTTTACAACCGAACAATATTCCCGCAATTATAAGATTTTTTATATTTCCGAAGAAGACAAAAATAATATGTCGAAACGTAAAATAAACACAAATTTTATTCTACCAAAATAGTTTTTCAATTGTAATGCCGAAAATTCCCACAAAGAAAAATATCACAGTATATATATATAGACAGTTATCGCAGACCTGAAGATGGCAAGTGTGATTTTGCCGAAACGTCGTCTAGAAACCTGCACCGGTCTTTTCAAAGACCAAGTAGTTGAAACGCGGAAGAAAACCCGGAATCCAGTGACAACATATACAGGGTGTACCACTTAAAACTCCCAGGACAAATATCTCGGAAACGGATAAAGATATTTGAATTTTGTAAAAAGTAGTTACTAAAGAATGTTATTGACTCTAGTTTGCTCTCGCAATTGTGTTTTATTATGGTGAGATATAGATGGCGCTGCGATGAAACGAATTTTTTTGATCGCCACAATCTTCATTTGTTTTTTATTTGAAAGAGTATTAAAATTAATGTAACTTTTATTATTTGTGTTAGTTTCCAAAATTTAACAGTTTCATAGATATTCGTGCTCGTATTCGTGTTTAAAGAAAGTAAGAGTAACTTTAAAGTTTTTTCTTTATCTCGTTTAAATACTTAAAAGGATCAAATATAACTAACAAAGATGATCAAAATTGTTGCCTTTTTGATTGCTACTTAACGTATATCGCCTTAATAGTTCTCTTCCGCAAACATTTAACAATGTATTTCTACTAATTTTTTGAACACTGGCATAAATTTTATTATAAAGGTCGCCCATATCTCTGTTATGGGTTGCTTGTATACTTCAGCTTTCAAGTAACCCCACAAGAAAAAATCTAATGGGGTTAGATCCGGCGAACGAGCCGGCCACCTAAGGACGCCATTAGTACCAACACACGCACACCAGTTAATGTTTCATGATAAAAGTGGAGGGGCCTAAAATATATCCGTGTCAAATTCCACACCAAACGTTAACGCCAAAAACTGTTTGATTTCTTGTTTGCCTTATCCACCTAGGAAACTAAACTTGGAGTCTGTGGCTTGAAACTACACAAAAACACTAAAACACCTTCACCACACTAAAGCACAAAAATGGCTAAATACGTATTTCAACAACTAAGTTGTCATCATCAGTAGCACTGCTTAAAAATCGCGTTGTCTAGTGTTGTTCTGTTACGCTACGGTGTGTAGACAGCGCGATTTTTAATCAGTGCTACTGATGATGACAACTTAGTTGTTGAAATACATATTTAGCCATTTTTGAGCTTTAGTGTGGTGAAGGTGTTTAGTGATTTTATCCACCTAGGATTATCTTCTGACGAATATCGAGCATTATGTTTAATTAAGGTACCATTGTTGTGAAAAGTCATTGTTGTGAAAACGACATTCGTCACTCCACATAATCTGATTCATAAAGTTGTTGCTTTTCGCTAACATTACAGAAAATTCTGCCAGAAAATCGAGTCTGCGTTGATTATCTCCTATTCTTAAATGGTGCACTAAATGAACTTTATACGGAAAGTATTTATTTGCTTTTAAAATACTACGGCAAGAGGTTACAGATAGATCATACTGTTCTTTTAATTGCCGTAATGATGTATGTGGATTATTATTAACTGTTTGTAGTACCGCTGCCGTAATTTCATCATCTCTTACTTGTTTCTGCCTTAATTGTTTTTGTTTACAAAATTCAAATATCTTTATCCGTTTCCGAGATATTTGACCTGGGAGTTTTAAGTGGTACACCCTGTATATATATATATACATATATATATATATATATATATATATATATATATATATATATATATATATATAAGAGAAAGCAAGAAGTCTTTGCCGTTAGAACACAGGAATAATAGGTTCTTGGGGAATCTAGCAATCATAAACTGGTTGTGCTTTAGTTCTTTATTCTTTCTGCCAATATTTCGTACATATGATCGTGTACTTCATCAGGGCATCAACTGTGGAAGCAGATCACAATAATTGAGTGTGTTGATATATTAAAAGTTTACAAATGTACTTACAATGTGAACTGTTTATGTGGACAATATCACATGATACAGAAGTGCATGTTTCTTTACGATTGATTTTCATTAACATTATTGGTCTTAACAGTGGTTATGATAATGATGTTCACAGATTAAAATTCATTAAAAACTCTAGACGGAACACAACAAAAAAACACGTTAAAATTATTCTGGTTAACACCTCGTTACATTTTTAAAAAATATAATTTTTCTTTTTTGAAAACACTGTAGTGTAAAGTGTATCATTGAACGGTCAAGAACAAAATGTCAAGTAATAGATGGATGTCAACTCGATCATCTGTGCGCATCAATACCAACCCCCAACATTGTTGTCTAGTGAGAAACACAACAGCATCGAAAACCCTATGTGTATTTTAATTTGACATATCAAAGTATGCATGAAAATATAATTTCAAAATAAACCGCGAAATTGATGATTTAAAGGTAATCTAAATTGACAATACAAAACTGTGTAATAGAATGCATGAATGAAGTTTGTGTTATCGTGTGTGAATGTTAACTCTTAGTTCTAAAAGAAGATTATTCATTAGTTGAATGCAAAGTTACATTTATTGTTCTGTTGCCAGATGCACCAAGTGTTAAAAGAAACGCATATACTGAATTGAGGTTATCAATATATATTATATATATATATATATATATATATAAGAAAAGGGGAATGATTTAAATCGGGTAAGCGGTCTGTGATGGTCTTAAAAAAGAAGAAAAAACCTCCTTTGCTCAATCCTCGAATTATCGTTCTTTTATTGAGAACTTATTCATGAGGTACTAAAATGTCATATTTAAAAAAATTACAATTTGAAATATTTTTAACAATAAAATTCTACTTACAAACTAGAGGTCCGAAGACGCACAAATATGATAAAACATGTTATTATTTAAAACACTAAAATTATCCATTACGACTGTTAAAAAAAAACATTAATACATTTCAACAAAACTATCGATGCACGAACAACATTGTGTATAATGTATCTAAGTATGTAAACGAAAAGTAAAACGCACCAACGTCCTTGTCAAAATACCTACACAAAAAGAATCTTTTTTCTCATCTTTAAAAGAAATAACAATTTATTTTATAGGTCCTTTTTGTCTCAGTCCGTGACTTTTTAACAAATAACAATGTGAATAAGTATTATTGAATTAATTGATACACAAATTAAAATTAAACTAAAATCCTCCCCCCTGTCAATTATGTCCCCAATAAGTTGCAGTAAATGTTACTCAACTGATTCGTATCTGTTTTAAAGTTGATGGTGTTATTTGTGTTTTGTATGTGAAACATTTCTAGGAAAAGTCTCTTAATATAATTACTCTCCACATCCACAACCTTTACACCCCCAAAATCGAATGTGTGACCCTGCTCTAGCGTATGTTTTGCCAAAGCACACGATTTCTTTTTAATTGTACAGTCACTTTTATGTTGACTGATTCTGTATTTTAGCCACTGCGATGTTTGACCAATGTAACACCCCTGACAGTCAATGCATGGAATACTGTAAACAGTGTGGTTTTTGAAAAGAGTAGGTGTTTTGTCTTTTACCACAGAAAAAAGATTATTAATTTTGATGTTGTTACATTTAGCTATTATTATTTGTGGGAAGGGTTTAAACAATTTGACCACTCTTTCTGTGAGGTCCCTAATGTAGGGTAACCTTTTGTATTTCAGTGCAACACTAGTTTCTTCTGTAGGTCCATCATAGAAATTAGAATTATAAATTAATTTGTGTAAAATCGATACTGGATAGCCGTTATTGGCAAAAATATTCTGCAGTGTCTTAAGGTTCTTATTTAAAAATCTGGTATCGGAGATGGTAGTTATTCTATTTTTCATCGCTATGACTGTGTTGTATTTTTGATTCAGAGGATGATTGGAGAAAAAGTTTAAAAACCTGCCTGATGCCGTAGGTTTCTGATACCAGTCTAAACACAAAACATTCTCATCCGTTCTGATTACTTTAGTGTCAAGGAAGGGGATACTTCTTTGGCTTTCCACTTCCACAGTGAAAGAGAAGTTTTTATGGAAGGTATTGAAAGCCTCTGTAATTATGTGTATCGAGTCTTGAGGGACCGCACAGATGATGTCATCGACGTATTTATAAATAAAAGGAAGCATAAAGGGTAACTTTGGAATCACACTATCCAACAGGAAATCCATGGTAATAAGGGCCAAAATGGGACTAATTGGTGATCCCATGGGTGTGCCAAAAATTTGTATATAAAATTCCCTATTAAAGGAGAAATATATGTTATTAAATATGAATTTTAGCAGATTTAAGAATGAGCCTCTTGAGAGATCTGTATGACTCTTAATTATGTCCCATTTCTTTTCTATGATCTCTATTATTAATTGAATGGGTATATTTGTAAACAAGGAAACCACATCCAAAGATATTAGTATGTACCCCCTAGGTGGGTTCACACTACTCAGTATTAAACTTTCTTGACACCACCCTTATAAGAGATTACAGAACCGGTAAAATCCTAACTAAATGGTTTACAAAAGATACAAGGTCAGGGAGATACCTGAATTTCAACTCCATGACGCCGATTCGGCAGGTCACTTATGAATATTAAAAATAGTAAGGAGCCTAAAATGGACCCTTGTGGTACTCCTATATTATTTGCTCTTTCTTCCAATTGGTGACCGGATAGTGATACGGTCATTTTTCTATTACTCAATTACGATTTATTGCAATAATGGATCCCGTATACCAAAAGCGTACATTTCGTCCACAACATAGTCGACCTCAAGACTATCGAAGGCGCGGAAGAGATAAAAAAGGATTCGTCACGTATTTATCAGCCTCAAGCGTATCATATATGAATCAGAAAAAATTAATCGTTGCTGTTTCGGTTGATCTGCCCGTCCGAAAATAATGCTGATATTCTGAAAATAATTTATGATCCTCTAGGAACGCTGACAGCCTCCTATAAACTGCTGTCTCAAACATTTTGATATAATAGTATTATAGTTTGATATAATAGTAGGATCATTCGTATTATAAAAAAAAGAAAGGAAAATGCCAGTGTATACTGAACAATTTATAATTCTGATTGGTAATTTGCCATTGCAAATTGAGTATTGTCTAAGGGGAATATTGAGGAATCAAAATGTCCTGCCCTGGAACTATTAAACTAATTTAGGAATTTTTTGCGTTTACGCACAATGTTACATTAAACATTTATATTAATTATCAAAAGAAACGCCGCTAACATTTTAGAATACTCCCCGAATTGCCAGTGCATATTACTTTTTCGATATCGTTACCAGGACGCGGACACGTACGGTTGATGACTCATCGCCCATGGGCGCACTATTGAAATGTTGTATTTTTAAAGAGGTTTTAATATTATTTATATAATTGGATAACAAGTGGCTGGTGGTCTATAAAATACAAAATATCTTATTATTTGTTCATTTTCTCTTCTGTAAGACTTTGATCTCTTTGAATTAAGTACATCCTTGAAGATAGAAAACGTCCTTTCTATATCGCAACTGGTTATAGGTGCGTACTGAAAATATTCTTTTATTTCAGCATATTTAGCATACACAATTGCCGCAATGTTATAAAATCTAGATTTCTATTAAAAACTGCGTCTAACTTTTGCCGAAGGCCACATCCGAAGTCACTTGGAATACTTTTGAAATTATTAATAGCCCACGTCTAATGTCTAATCCATCTTTTAATTTGAGATTTCGATTTTCAAAATATGTGATTAGTTTAGGCAAATTTCCAAAGAGTTCCTGATGGAATAACAACTGATTTCTTAAATTTCGGATTTGTGTTAGTTCCTTGCACTCAGAAATACTTCGAAATTTTGTAAACTATCGAAATTCTCTGCATAAAAACTATTTCTGTGTATATTTTAGCAAACCTAAGTGACGAACGTGCGATATTTTGGCAATCTGTAACGATATTTTACGGACCTTGTAATAAATTTCGGAATCACTGACAATTCATTTTCATATCAGAAAAAGTAACATAAACAACGTTCTAGATCTAAATAAATGATAACTAAAAATGTACCCGTATGTCATTGAAACTAAACGAAATCCAGTGCACATTTACGTCTAGATAATTGGGAGAAGTCGATTCAATAAACCGGTATTAAACAGACTATTACCAAAATTACGAAGTACGTAATTAACAGTCAAAACAATGAAAAAACGAAACTAACGTAAGTATGAATGGAAATTTTATTTCTTTTGCGAAATATAAGGTAAATATATAATAAATTTTAAAAACCCCTCACGCTCGTATCCACGCCGATGAAAAAAGGATTTTACTCATAAATTCCTTATTTTATGGGCATTCTTTGCTTTCGTTCTCGGGCACTTCTCGGGCGTAAACTGATGTTGCGTTTACCATATGAATTAGTGCAATTCAGTAAGCGTGCATTGTTTACATTATTTCTTTGCTCCGTTGTAACTTCGTTGTAGTTTAAACCGGTCATGTCCGCACCCTAATCATTACAGTACTGAATTAAATAGCAACTTAATAGAAATCCCTAAATTCGTTGTTTACAACGTTGAAACAAAAATGCTTACGTGGTATACTAAGCGATCAAATGTTTTATTATTGGTCTTAGCCAAATTTTTTACACTTTGATGTGTACAACGATCGTATCATGTTTGATTATTTTGTTGATTTATTTTTCATCACTGTAAACCAGTGTAACTTGACGGAAATATATTTTATTTATAGTATGAATTATATATATTTCGACATCTACATATATGCGGTCCGACTTAAATAGATATTTGTATTTTGAATCGGTCCGTACCAGTTTATATCAGTTCTTTCCAAGCACGAATTAAATCCAAATACTTATTACAGATAAAAGGGAAAAAATCACCCTCAGAGTACAAATTTAATTTCTTCAAATAAACACTTACCAACATTTATAGGGAATATACCTTCGGAAGTAAATAAACATTTATTTTGAACGCCCACCAGCCTGGGCGTGATTGTAGCAGCGTGGTAGCTTCGGTAACGGAAAGCAAAGGCAGCCCAACAACATCCAGCTAAATGTTTGTTTCTAAACTCCCCCCGGTTTCGTTAATGATGTTAGAATCAGTCTAATGGGGTTAGAAAGAAATGATTTCTGGAAGTTCGAAGTGAGTATCTGTCTATCATATTATATGGACTGTTTAATTTCACTTCGTACTTTGGGAGTGAGTGTAATCTCATTTAAAAGTTTTCTCAACATTCAGAGTCTAATTATACTGAAATTAGATTTATAAATATATATATACACACCCATTCTTTTCGAGATTCCGCTCCCACATTATTTGTTCATAATTAACATCTAAAATGAAAATAATAAATTGTTCGTTTCAGAAAGAAATATATAATATCTTTTAAATATTTGGGATATCTAATTGCTTATACGTAAGGAACAAAAGGTATACAGTGCATGTCTAAATCCACCCCCCCTTTTTTTTTTGAACAAGATGGAATAAAACATTAAAACCAAACCACTATAAAAATATTAATTTTATGACCATATCTCAATTTTAAACAAATGGCGCTGTGGACTATGTCAACTCAAGCATTTTAAATGGCTGGGGGGGGGGGGTCGAGTTACCTCTCATTTGAAAGGTATTTGGGAGATCTATTCAGAATTTCTTTCTTTTTAAATTACATTCATTTGTTAAAAAGATGCCGAATTTCACGAGTAGGGTAATTAAGTCATTTGAACGGTATTTGGAATAAATTGAAAAAAAAATATAAGGAAAGGAAGAAATAAGGTTTTTAATAAAATAAATAAACAATTAAACTTTATAACAAAGCGAATGAAAATCTACTAAAATTGCAGAAAAAAACAAATGATCCTGAACACATCACTATGACTTTAAATTAAATGTTTAAAATGGTAATTGACCAGCCGATTGCAAACTACCAAACCTGGAAATGGCTCTGCACTTTTTAGATTCGAGGCAATTATTCTTTGCCTCAAATCTAAAATATCTCTTGGCCATATTTTAGAACCTTGAGATTTGATATAACCGCCAGTTCATTTTTCAGGATACTCCATGTCCAACCACTGTCTTACTGGTCCATAATAATGTGGTGGGGCATAGTCTTGGTGAAAAGTGTCTCCGTTTCGCGACAAGCTCGTTCAAATTATTCACAGCAATTTCTACGGGCTTGATTTTATTTTCAAGCATGCCAAGATACAATTGGGCTGTAAAATTTTCTAAAGTTCTACCTACTATTACTTTCCAAAGGAAACCTAAAAACAGGAAGAGAAACTGTCGTACAGAAATAAGTAACATCAAAATTTTATCGCGATGTAAACAAAGACATTGTCATAGAGGTATTAGTAAATGACATAGTGATTCAATGCTTTAAAGAACAAACTTCGTAAATTTTCATGCTTCAAATCATAGCTTAAAGAATAATCGTGTAAATTTGAAAAAAAAATAGATCAATCAAATACCTTCCAAATGAGGGGTCACATGTCCCTCTTGTTATTTAAAACTTTTAAATAAATATTGCCTACAACGCCATCTGTTAAAATTTAAAATTGAGACATGTTCATAAAGTTAGTATTCATATACTATTTTTGTTTGGGGGGCTTTAGACACGCACAGTATATTGTTTTTTACTTTCTTATACGTAGTATGAGGAAGTATTGTGATGATGAAAATTTTCGCCCTCGAGATTTTTGCAGATGTCCACGTTTTGAAGTCCCCTGATACCGAAAAAGTGGTTTTTAAAAAATGTCTGTGTATCTGTGTGTCTGTGTGTGTGTCTGTGTGTGTGTTTGTGTGTGTGTGTGTGACCACGATAGCGGTCAAACCGCTGTAGATATCAATTCCAAATTTTGTATTTACGTGTATAATCTCCCTCTTGAGATCTGATTAGTTTTTCCGTAAAATCGGTAGACCGGAAGTAGCAGTTTACTTCAGCGAAAAAATCGAATTTTGCCAATATTTCGTCAACTACTAAGTTTAAACAAATTTATAAAGAATTCATATATACTTAAAATTAAAATTGAGAATAATTTTATTTAAAAAGTTTTTCGAAATTCCTACCGGAAGTAGGTCTTTTACTCTTATCGAAAATCAGTTTTTTGCGAATATGTTGCAAGTCATGCTTTTTAGACAAGTACGTTACGGGTATAAAAGTATTTAGAACCTAATTTTCAATATCTTTTGTATAAAAAAAAATTCAAAATTCGGACCGGAAGTATCACTTTTACTCTTACCGAATAACGATTTTTTGCAAATATGTCGTAAATTGTGCATTCTATATATATTTATGAAGAGTACAAAAGTATTTAGAGTTAGATTTGGAATATTTTTTGTATAAATGAAATTTCAAAATTCGGACCGGAAGTAACATTTTTATACGTATAAGAAAGTCGTGTGGTGGCCACACCTCATTTTTTTTTACTGTTTTAGATTGAAAGATAGGGACTTGAACAAATTAGTCCTTTGCAAATTGAAATATCATCCTTAAAGGTAGATCGTACTGAAAGTCTTCAGATTCAAAAAGTCTGTTAAATTTCCATTCCAGTTCTTCAAAGAAATATATACAGGCTGTCCAGAAACTCTCCTGACAAACGAAGACCGGAGATTCCTCAGATAATTTTAAGACAATTTAACCCAATTCACCCTAGTCCGAAAATGCTTCCTAAGGGAGCTAGAGCTCTTTGAAAATGGCGCCTTGTAATTAGTTTTTTTTTAATATCTCCCGAACGCTTCTATTTAGAAAAACAAAAACTGGTATGCTAATTTATCCTCCAGAGATGAATCGATTCCATCAATTGCGAATTTCTAGTACCGGTCATAGGCGTCCGTTTTGGGTAGGTAAACGGTTATTTTAACGCATAACTTTTTTGTCTTTAACTTTTAAGCAGCTGTGACACTTATTATTAAATTTTCAGGTATTCTAGTACTAAAAGGTACTCTTACTTTAAGTCGGTAGGATACACCGTTTTCTAGAAAAATCGATTTGAAAATTTTTCGTTGTTTCGTCATTTCATCTTTCGTCATTTCAACTTCGCGAACTGACAACAATTCGACAATTAAAAACGTAGGTTTTATTTCTGTTGGCAGTTCAGAGCGAACTAGTGCAAAAAATAATAAATTGAATTTTGATGACGCAAAAACGAAAAATTTTCAAATCGATTTTTCTAGAAAACGGTGTATCCTACCGACTTAAAGTAAGAGTACCTTTTAGTACTAGAATACCTGAAAATTTAATAATCTAGTGTCACAAATGCTTAAAAGTTAAATACAAAAAAGTTATGCGTTAAAATAACCGTTTACCTACCCAAAACGGACGACTATGACCTTAGGAAGCATTTTCGGACTAGAGTGAATTGGGTTAAATTGTCTTAAAATTATCTGAGGAATCTCCGGTCTTCGTTTGTCAGGAGAGTTTCTGGACACCCTGTATAATCAATGTATATGAAGCACTGAAAAACAGATTAATTAAATCACATTAAGATTACATATAGAAGGTTTTATACAGGGTATTCCACGAGAGCCGTTCGTTAGAAGTTTTCGTGGTTAGAAAAAACTTACAATTCTGAAATTTTGTGTTCCTATGTTATTCAAGATTCTCTTTCATTTTAAAATATTTTCAAGATCATACTACTTCCGGTTATACTGGGAGTCGCCATTAACTTCCTTATTTTAAATGGAACACCCGGTATATTATTTCATTTTTGGATTCCTGAGAAAATTTCATAGTGGGTTTTCATCAGATTTCCCTATGCCTATTTTCAATTTTTTCTTAGATATCTTGATTTTTTTGAAAATTTTGACAGATGTAGCTCTGTTTTGAGCATTGCGCCCTTTAACCAATTTCGATTGGTGGAAAGCGCTTCTGGGGTAGACGGAAGCACAGGAATGATACTTTCGAATGCCATATTGACAACTGATTTATCGCATACAGGGTATCCAAAATTTAATGACCAATTACATCATTTTAAAAGTTGAAAAAGCTCGTTTTTTTAAATGGGACACCCTGTATTTTATTGGATGGTCGGATGCAGAATTTGATTCTGCCTCGATTTGCTATAACATTCGCTATACCTATTTCCAGTGGTTTTCTTGTTAATCCGTATTTTTATCAAAAGGTGATCAAACCCCAAAAGTACTACCTACTAAGCCTTGATTTTGACAGGAATTGAAGCAATGTTGATTTAATGTCAAAGCAGTATCATCGTACAGATTCGTGAGGTATCTACTTACAGTTCTAGGGATTTTGTTAACTTGCTTAAGTACAGTTTATAATGGAGAATGTTGAAGAATATTCCAATAATGATTTATTAAATTAGTTTTACACGCACGGTGAATGTGGACGAATTGTTCGACGAACATGCAGACTATTTAATGAACGATATCCGGACCTACCAACAATGACTCCCGGAAAATTCGCAAGAATCGAAACTCGCTTTATAGCAACTGGAAACGTAAGGGCAACTCAAAATAACCTAAAGCCCGTAACTGATAATGAAGATAACGTGGTGAATGTGTTGGCGTTGGATTTGGGTATTTCAAAAACATCAAGCCACAGAATATTAAAAAAACATGGAATGCATCCTTTTTGTGTGATAACTGGTCACGGATTACGTCTTGGTGATGAGGCAAGACATGTCAACTTTTGCGAATTTATGATTTTGAAAATGACCGAAGATCCGAGATTTCTTCATCAGATTATGTGGACTGATGAATCGAAATTCAGCAGGCAAGGAATTACAAATCGCCGAAATACTCACTACTGGGCACAAGATAATCCACATGTTATTAGGGAACATAATCACCAAGACCGCTTTAGTTTCAATGTTTTTTTGTTTAATTATGGACAACAGAGTGGCTTATCAAGTGTACGATGAAAATTTAAATGCGGCTAGATATCTGGAGATACTGAGAGGGTTTGTTAGTGATCTTCTAAATGCCCTACCTCCACGTGATAGAGCAAACAGTTGGTTTCAGCTTGATGGTGCTCCAGCTCATTCAACTATAGCTGTACACCGGCAATTATGTAATGATGTTCGAGGATCGGTGGATTGGCCCGCGGGGACCTTGGAACTGGCCACCCAGATCACCCGATTTGACCCCCTTGGATTTTTACCTCTGGGGCCGTATAAAAGAACTAGTGTACTTTAGGCCGGTACAAACTAGAGAGGAATTATTGAACCGTGTTCACCATGCGTTTACTAATATAAGTCCAGACGAACTTCGGAGATCTGTTTCGCGAGGAGTATATGACAGAGTTATTTAGTGTTTGAACCAAAATTGAGGTCATCTAGAACAATTATTGTAATTTTACATTCTCTTATTATTTTTTGTCATTATGTTCCAATTTTTTGTTTTTATTTTATATTTCGTTCTAAATGTTATGTACTAATGTCATGTTCTAATTAAAGTACATTTTTTACCGTTTCATTGATGTTTATTTGGCTTCGAAAGGCAAGCGATGTTTCGGTTTCTGCCAAAAAACCACATTAAAATAAAAAATGTGGATTAACAAGAAAACCACTGGAAATAGGTTTAGGGAATGTTATAGCAAATCGATGCAGAAACAAATTCTGCATCCGATCATCTAATAAAATACAGGGTGTCCCATTTGAAAAAACGAACTTTTTCAACTTTTAAAATGATGTAATTGGTCATTAAATTTTGGATACCCTGTATGCGATAAATCAGTTGTCAATATGGCATTCGAAAGTATCATTCCTGTGCTTCCGTCTACCCCAGAAGCGCTTTCCACCAATCGAAATTGGTTAAAGGGCGCAATGCTGAAAACAGGGGTACATCTGCCAAATTTTCAAAAAAATCAAGATATCTAAGAAAAAATTGAAAATAGGTATAGGGTAACTTGATGAAAACCCACTATGAAATTTTCTCAGGAATCCAAAAATGAAATAATATACCGGGTGTTCCATTTAAAATAAGGAAGTTAATGGCGACTCCCGGTATAACCGGAAGTAGTATGATCTTGAAAATATTTTAAAATGAAGGAGAATCTTGAATAATCCTGGAACCCAAAATTTCAGAATTCTAAGTTTTTTCTAACCACGAAAACTTCTAACGAACGGCTCTCGTGGAATACCTTGTATACATTAGGGTTAACAATACACAATGGCAGTTGTCAATCAAAATTTTTTACTCAACAAATATAAATAACATACACTATGATTATGCAATACAAATCGGAAATAACAAAGTGGTAAAAGGCAAATAATGCACTTAAGTATAAGCAGTCCATTCCACAGATAACTAATAAAATAATGACGATTTTGAAAACAGATCATGGCACGCTAGTTTTTCAATTTGTTAATTTATCATTTTGTAAATCGGGAGAACGTTGCACTACCAGAAATCATTTTGCATCATTTGCTCTGATTGCTCTGGTGCTCGTCGAACAAACAGGGTGATCCACCGTATTTTAGAAAACAATCATCACCCTCACTATTTTTCCTCTAATGGCACATACAAGTTATAGAAGTTGTGGTTATGGTCGAAGTCTTTTGGGCCTTTCCTTGGACATTCAATAATGAGTCCCAATCTTCGAAAGAAGCGTTCATGATATCAGTTACTGTACACATCAATTCTTCAACGAATTAACCTGACATTAATACACTTGTGTCGTCACAGTACTGTGAGATAATGTGTGGGCTTATAACGAGTTTAAGGTATAAAGAACATCAAAAAACATAGGCGCGAGGAATCCCACGGAACGTTAAACTCTATTTTTGTACGTCATGAGATGAAGCTCGACATATAGCATTTATCTTCGCCAGTTATACAAATATAATTCCATTAGCTCGTTACTAAAGCTTGTATAAGATTATTAGCCGCATTGCAAAAACCATAATCGCTAATCTTACTTAACAAAACCTGGTGATTTCAAGCATTTCCTGATGTCCATCGCCTTACGAACATAGTTTGAGATACTAGGCATACATCCAAATTCAGCATACGGGATCAAAGTATGGATATACGTACATTAACATATTAATTTCGTTTTCAAGAATTTTTTCAAAAAATTACGTTATAGGTAGGGCGCGGACATGACCGGTTTAAACTACGACGAAGTTACAACGGAGCAACGAAATAATGTAAACAACACACGCTTACTGAATAGCACTGATTCATATGGTGAACTGCAACATCTGTTTACGCCCGAGAAGTGCCCGAGAATGAGAGCAAAAAATCACCATAAAATAAGGAATTTATGAGTAAAATCCTATTTTCATCGGCGTAGATAGGAGCGTGAGGGGTTTTTAATTTACTATATTTACCTTATATTTCGCAAGAGAAATAAAATTTTCATTCATACTTACGTTAGTTTCGTTTTTTCATTGTTTATGTTACTTTTTCTGATATGAAAATGAATTCTCAGTGATTCCGAAATTTGTTACAAAGTCTGTAAAATATCGTTACAGAATGCCAAAATATCACACGTTTGTCACTTAGCTTTGTTAAAACATACGCAGAAATAGTTTTTATGCAGAAAATTTCGTTACATGTTTAAATGACGATGCTCGAAATATTTCTGAGTGCAAGGAACTAACACAAATCCCAAATTTAAAAAATCAGTTGTTATTCTTCAGAACACTTTGGAATTTTGCCTAAACTAATCACATATTTTGAAAATCGAAAACTCAAATTAAAAGATGGATTAACCACATTAGACGTGGGCTATTAATAATTTCAAAAGTATTCCAAGTGACTTCGGATGTGGCCTTCGGCAAAAGTTAGACGCAGTTTTTAATAGAAATCCAGATTTAATAACATTGCGGCAATTGTGTATACTAAATACGCTGAAATAAAAGAATATTTCCAGTACGCACCTATAACCAGTTGCGATGTAGAAAGGACGATTTCTATTACAAGGATGTACTTAATTCAAAGAAAATAAGTCTTACAGAAGAGAAAATGAACAAATAATAAGGTATTTTGTATTTTATAGATCACCAACCACATGTTATCCAATTATATAAACAAAATTAAAACCTCTTTAAAAATACAACATTTCAATAGTGCGCCCATGGGCGATGAGTCATCAACCGTACGTGTCTGCGCCCTAGTTATGGGCCGGTAATTATTAAAATTTAACACTCAACGATTCCTGGAATGTACCGTTCACGAGGTAGAAAAAATTCATTGTATCTTATTCAAAACATATTTCAAGATCCTAGAAGTATCGTAGTCCATACATCACAATCTTTGGTTTACATATATGTAGTAATTCAAAGTAAAAACTTATACTTAAAAATACTGTTGGTTGATGGTCAATAAATAGTCAGATAAAAATATTAACTATAAATTGCATAATTTACAAACCTTTGGGTTGTTTGTATTCTTGCGTTTGTCTCTTTTATAAATATATTCACAATTTTAAATATGCTCTTATATGTGAATTTGATTAAATGTATTAATATGTACCAGTGTATCAGTGTTATATTTATTAACATTAATGATATTAAACAATTTTTATATATAAACATTTTGCGGTTTTCCAAAACACATACTAAGGGTGCACGCACACTGAGGCGAGGCGAAGCGAAGCGAAGAGAAGCGCATTTATTACGGCTATAGAAATGTACGTAAACTACGCTTCGGCACGCGACGTCTCAGTGTGCGGGCACCCATTTGATTACGTGCATTTTTATCAGGCGTAATAAATGCGCTTCTCTTCGCTTCCCTTCGCCTCGCCTCAGTGTACGTGCACCTTTATACTACTTGAGTAATGAGTATGAGTATATTCAAGTAGTTTTCGTATTAATTAGAAGTGCTTTGATAATTATGGGGTAATATTGTTTAAATCAATCACATTGACATTATTAATTAATTTGAACAAATAAGTATACTGAATTAGTTTATTAATAGCAAAATAAACATACGATAGTCAAAGTGTATTTAATGCCACTAAGGTTCAATAGTTTAAATAAATCATAATTAAGTTATACGACATCTATTTATATTGTCGCCAATACATTTAGATCATTGTAATATTATGAGTGTACTTGTTGTGTGAGCTAGTTTATAATTAATAATACAGACCGATAGTTTGCAAACATGTTAAGATAATATTATAGTTTGAAATATAATTATAATAATTCATAAATATTGCCTATCCCATAAAAATATGTGTGATAGAATTGTTCCTCATTTCCTCCGCCTAAATCTATTTCAAGCAGTTTAATTGCCTGTTGGCTTAGACTCTGTGGGATGCGGTTCTGGATCTTTAATTTATATAATTACTATAGTTTTGTGGTAACTATATTATTATTGTTCTTTAATTTTATGATTTCAAAAAGTGTAAGTATTATTCTCTCTACTATAAAAATATAGGAAGGCAATTATTTTGTTCTTGGAGAATTGATAGTATAATGTAAAATAAATAATTATAACTTAAAGAATAATTGTGGATTTCATTTTGATGTGCATTCCTAAAAATTTGACGATTCTGATAGTGGAGTTATCCAGATCTAAAATTGGCAAACTCGTAACATAAATACAACCGGGTGTCTGTTTAAGCTCGGCCACCTCGCGGAAAAAATCTTGATAGTAAAATGGACGACGGAAATTACAACTAAACTATTTTTTAGTTTCTAAAATGATCGCAAGGAGGCGCAATTCTCAAGATAAATTAAATATTCTATAATTTTTCATTAAATTCTAGATTAAGACAGATTGAACATTTTTCTAGCAAAATTTTTAGACGTTTTTATACAACTTTCATTTGAAACTTTTTGATCTAACTCCCATACGAAGGGAAGTGGGGAGGGGGTATGTCTGCGTACAAAAGTCGGTATAAATTTGGTTTGCACAAACGGATTTTAATGTTTCTGGGCTCATTAGATAGAGAATCTTACAAAGAATTGAAGGACATGTAGCACGAAATTACGTGGTTGTCAAAGAAAATAACAGGGGCGCTATTCTCAATGTATGTATATTACTTGTTTTTTCTTTAAAATTTTAAATGGAACGGCATATTTTTAATATAGTAATATTGAAGCACATAAAAAACTGAAGAGAATGATGAAACCCGGAAGT
The DNA here is from genome assembly GCA_963170755.1 of Amphimallon solstitiale. Lineage (NCBI taxonomy): Eukaryota > Metazoa > Arthropoda > Insecta > Coleoptera > Scarabaeidae > Amphimallon > Amphimallon solstitiale. The sequence continues at coordinate 45,257,020 of OY720684.1, read as the reverse complement.
TTCTACCTTTTTTCTTGACGAAGATATAGTCATACGAAGACAATCCAAAAAAATAAACAATTTTTAATATAAATTTATTTATTTATTGTGAGTAATAACTTTATTTTAATTTTAAGTGTCACTAGACAGTGTACAGTTCGATTTCACTTGAATTTTCATCATAGTCTTCCATAAATGTATTTATTTCAATCTTCTCACCGATTTTTTTGATTCTTGCATATGTAACATTAGATTCTCTTCTTAAATGTTTTCAAATTCTCTAGCTATTTTTAAATTTCATGTCTTACCTTTTTAGACATTGAAATAAAATAATAATAATAATGATAATAATAATGATAATAATAATGATAATAATAATAATAATAATAATAATAATAATATATCTTTGTCACCCAACTGATATAGGTAGATCTAATTATAGGAAAACAGCAAAAATAATTTCCATAACTCATGAACTAAGTAGACAATAACGAGAAAAAAAGCAATATAATACAGGGTGTAACAAAATAAGTGTAAAACATTTCAGGGGGTGATTCCTTAGCGAAAAAGAGATAGGGTCTTTCATATAAAAAAACTTCAATGGAGCATCCCTTGTTAAGATACAGCCCCATAAAGGGGGTACATAAAATTTGTTTTACAATTTTTCTCACAAACACTAAAAATGTAATTTATTTCCAATGTAACTTTTTGTCTGATTATTTGTTTACCATTTAAAAATCTATTTCAAATACCTTGTTTCATTCGAAACAAAAAATGTCTCTTGAATTTTTTGCCCAAAAGTAATCAGTTCGCAGCAAAAAAATATTTTACGAACAACTACAGAGATACATTGTCATAAATGCGAACTGGATTAGTATTGTTATTTTGTAGTTACTACCTGCATTAAAATACATATGATTAAAGATGAATAAACAAAACTAATTTATTAATAACAAAACATAAAACATGTAGAAATCATAGTAAATGTTCAATATGTCCACCTTCAGTCATTACACATGCGTCTAGACGTCGGCGCATTGAGCCACGTATTCGCTCAAATATTCCTGGATTCTCTCTAATTACCCTGCACGCATCGATGATGCGGTTTCTTAAGTCCTCTACATCGCGAACAGGAGTAGGATAAACCAAAGTCTGTAAATGGCCCCAAGTAGAGAAATCGAGAGGATTGAGATCCGGGGATCGAACGGGCCAATTCTGTGGTCCTCCTCGACCTATCCAATGATTTGGATATGTTTGGGTTAAATGCTGACGTGCTGCTTGACTAAAATGGGCGGGAGCCCCATCATGCATAAAAAACATATCCCTTCTGACGCCCAAAGGAACTTCCTCCAGCAGTACTGGATGCACTTCTCTTAAAAATTGAATGTATGCCTCACCATTTAATCGAGGAGGTAGAAAATGAGGGCCAATTAAATAATCCCCAATAACACCGAGCCACACGTTAAGAGAAAAGTGTTCTTGATGGTTAGCTTGTACAATAGCGTGAGGGTTTTCATCAGCCCATATGTGGTTATTATGAAAATTAATTATCTTGTCCCGAGAAAAAGTACATTCGTCTGTGAATTCGATCGTCTTCAGAAAGTCAGGATTTCTTCTAATCATTTCCAGCATCCAATTGGAAAATTCAAGACGGTTCGGAAAATCTCGCTGTAACAGTGCCTGTACTCGTTGCAGATGGTAAGGGTATAAGAGTTGTTCCTTTAAAATTCGAAATACCGTCATATGATCAACATTTAACTCGAAAGCAATCTTTCTAGTACTGCTAGTAGGTTGTTCTTCAACCAAATTAAGTACTGCTTCTTCAAGATGTGTTGTTCTAACTTCTCGATGGCGACCACAATCCTGCGTTCTTTTGTCGAATGAACCATATTCTCGTAATCGTTGATGAAGTCGGGCAAATATTCTATGCGAAGGAAGCTGCCGTTGAGGATACATTTCAGCATATCTTCTAGAAACTTCTAACCCATTCCCCTGCGACAGACCGTAAACGTAATGTATATCAGCCATTTCCTCATTTGTGTATGCCATTTTAATAACAAGTGAATTATTAAACTAACAAATTACGAACAAAACAACGACACACAATTAAGTATTAATTCAATTCCAAAAATTTACAAACTGACAGCGTGATACCACTACTAGCGGCCTACTAAATAAATTAGTTTTACATTTTCGTTTTATGACGATGTATCTCTGTAGTTGTTCGTAAAATATTTTTTTGCTGCGAACTGATTACTTTTGGGCAAAAAATTCAAGAGACATTTTTTGTTTCGAATGAAACAAGCTATTGGGAATAAATTTTTAAATGGTAAACAAATAATCAGACAAAAAGTTACATTGGAAATAAATTACATTTTTAGTGTTTGTGAGAAAAATTGTAAAACAAATTTTATGTACCCCCTTTATGGTTTTTTTTTTATATGAAAGACCCTATCTCTTTTTCGCTAAGGAATCACCCCCTGAAATGTTTTACACTTATTTTGTTACACCCTGTATAATGCATTAGCTATAATCAAATCATTTACTCATTAGTAACGAAAGGGTACACAAATTGATATCTAAATCATCCTCGCCTCAAATAAAAGTAAATAAAAGAACCTATTATGTACCTAAACATAAATAAGAAAATATATTGACCAAGTAATATAAAGGAAAAGAAAATATATTTAAATCAGAAAGTACAAAAAAAAAGACAAGAAAAAACTTCAACTTAACAAATGTTCAAAGTGTTCACCTTCATTTTCAATACCTGTTTACTTGTCGATTAATAGTGAGCAGAGGTACTTCCATTTCGGAGGCAGCAATTGTTGTACTCGGCTTTTTGTGATAAACTATGTCTTTTATTCTGCCCCATAAATACACATCAAGAACATCTGGCAAGGTGAATAAAAACTCAATAATGTCTTCTTTCCGGATAATTTAGGGAATATTTCCCCGAAGCAAGAATGCATTTTCAAAGCATTGAAAATACATTCTGATCATGTCATAAGCTTCAACGTTAGAATACGACATTTTACAAACTTAATAATTATGTGCAGGTGTCCAAAAAGGTTTAATTTGCTGAATACGTACAAAAAGTTTAACTACAAGTGACACTAATATCTTTGCATTTCTATTTTCATGATCTACCTTGGAAATCTCATCATAATGTAATTTAGTATCACAAAGCAAACTACACTGTTCACTATTATTATTTTATTTCAATGTTGGAAAGGATAAGAAATGATATTTAAAAAATAATAGCTACATTATTTAAAAACATTTAAAAGGAGAATCTAACGTAACATATGCAATGAATAAAAAATCGATAAAAGGATTGAAATAAATACATTTAGCGAAGAGTATGATGAAATTTCAAGTGAAAACGTACTATACACTGTCTAGAGACCCTATTAAAATTAAAATAAAATTATTACTCCCAATAAAAAAATAAATTTATATTTAAAGAGTTTTATTTTTCTGGATTGTCTTCGTATGAATATATCCTCGTCAAAAAAAAAGGTAGCAACTTCCGGTTTTTATCATTCTCTTCAGTTTTTTTATGTGCTTCAATATTACGATATTAAAAATATACCGTTCCATTTGAAATTTTAAAGAAAAAATAAGAAATATACATACATTGAGAACAGCCCCCCTGTTATTTTCTTTGACAACCACGTAATTTCGTGCTACATATCCTTCAATTCATTGTAAAATTCTCTATCTAATGAGCCAAGAAACATTAAAATCCGTTAGGGCAAACCAAAGTTATACCTACTTTTGTGCGCAGACATATGCCCCTCCACTCTCCCCTTCGTATGGGAGTTCGATCAAAAAGTTTCAAATAAAAGTTGTATAAAAACGTCTAAAAATTTTGCTAGTAAAATATTAATCTATCTTAATCTAGAATTTAATGAAAAATTATCGAATTTTTAATTCATCTTGAGAATTGCGCCCCCTTGCGAAAATATTTTTGTTGTATATCCCGTCATCCATTTTATTATCAAGATTCTTTCCGCGAGGTTGTACGATAAACGGTTGCCTAGATATGGCCGGTGACCGAGATTAAACAGACACCCGGTATAAATCATATAGAGTCTAGAATGTCAACGCTTAAAATATGACCATTAACTATCATGTATAAATCTTTCTGTTTATGGTTTGTTATTATTATTCGATACGGTCGACGTGATTGTCTATTTTTTAATATTAACAACAACAACGATCGCAGTTTGCTGTGGAAATTCAGTGGAGCTATATGATTCATGGTTAGAAATACGATACAGCAAGATGAATAGCGCGACCGCATGTATATGTATCACAGTGCATTATCAGTAATGTATATACGTTATCAAAATGACGATAACAGGAGAACATGGAGAACATGTATTGTTTAGTTCAGTACGGCAATTATGATTGTATCATAGCGTGGGGTACCGTGGCGTCTAGATTTCAGTGCTACGAAAATAAACACAAAAGTCAAACTAGACGCTTTTAATAACATTAAACGTGGTAATTAATTCTCGTAAATCTGTACATAATATTATTGAATGCTCTTGTTAACAGTGAAGCTTTAGTAAATTTAACAAATGAAAAATGAAAATTAATGAATTCTGTTTTTGAATTCAATGTTAATACAACATTAAAATTTGCAAAAGCCCTTTAAACTAAATTTGACCGGCGGCAATCTTTTATGATTTCAATTAATAGTGATAATAATGATTATTTTAAATTGTCTTTATTTTAACAGTAATTACATGAAGAAATACACATACTACAATACATATGGAATAAGCCCTACTGATAAAATACTGATGAGTGGTTCAGATTAACAAGGAGCCTGTCCCTGCTTTCTACTCTTCCATCAAATCCTTAACTATGGTAAAAAATAGAAAAAGAATATTGAATAATGCCTAACTTAATCTATATTCTGCAATGACGGAACATACTAAGTACTAAATAATACAGCCATCATTGTAATTATGTTTGACTTCCCAATAAATACTTAAAAATCGTTGGATCACCCTAATAACTTCAACCGGCGGAGGGGAAGGGATTGAATTGTAAAGTTGCCAAATGTTGTACTGAAACAATCTCTCAAATAATGAAATTTTATGATGTGAGGAGACTAATGCCCAGTTAGTATTTGAATATCTAGAAAGAAATATAATAATAATAATAATTAATGTATTTATTACGTACAAATTACAAACTATGTAGTACAAATCTACAAATTAAATATGAATAACTTAAGATACAATGATATGTAAAATGTAATGTCAATCTAAATCTCACTAACACTGCTTGCTTGACCTTGATAATTAATGTTAAGTGAAAATATATTCCCGTACATGTATGCACTACCTATGCTGATGATCTATTTACTATTGAAGTAAGCGTTTTCATTTGAATAATGCTTATTACTTTTTGTCTAAGACTTATACAAGGAATATAAAATGTAATAATATACAAAGGTTCCCTTTATAAAACGATAACTATGGTCAGCCACTAAATTATGAAACACTCTGTATAATAAAGAATAAATTTAATAGGTGCTCTTAATGCGTGGCTGTCTTAGGAAGGAAACCGTTTCGAAATATCTTTTCTCTTAAGGCGAAAGGTGAAAAGCATTTAATGTGTTTCGGAAACGAGAGATGGCGCTGATTTTGTTTCCCGCTTTTTTCAAAAACTATACAGTATATTATGAATTTCATTGATTATATATGTAGTGTATTTAGAAAAGATACAACGTTTTACTTTTTTGTTATATTTTATTCTATAAAAAAGTGTTAGAAATGCATCATGGGCATTTCCTATACAAACATATAAATCACAAATATATGTGTGGTTTGTGGTGTTTACCCGCTCGAGTTGTGTGAATATGTTATGCTCATTCAAATGTCAGCACTCTATTACGTATCAGTATATTTCTTTATATAAGATGCACTGGAGAAATGCGATATATGTACAATATTATTTTTCTCTTTAGTTAGTTCTACAGACACGTTAATATCGAATACACACATATTCAAGTACACTGCGTTTTATTTTAATAACTTCCAAAAAAACAGATAAAAAGAAAATTCGAGAAAGGGTGACGTTGCAGAGTTAATTTTTATGTACTTTAGTGTTTTTATTGTTTTTCTACCGTGGAAATTAACGTCCGAAACGCATATTTTCATAATTTTTCCGCCCCCTTGCACCCCTCCCCGCTACCCATCACGAACGCGCGAGTTCACGATGATGGGTCGTGACCAAAACTGTCACACATCTGACGCTGAATAGTTCAATTTTGTTGTGATAAAACAGACAGAAATAACATGGATAAAAGATACTCGACCAAGGGAAGAAACCATCTTTGACTTAGTGCCAAACGTAATAATGAGGTGTGGCCGGCCACCTTCTTCTTATACGTATGAGCGTTCCATATTATACAAAATTGTTCTAAATTGCTTTAAATAGTTTTATCTTAGAAAAATAAGCTACATTTTAAGAATTTCTATTTCTATATTATAATTTATATAAAAATTATTCAAAATCCTATTATAAGTATTTATCTTCTCTTAACAAATCTTTATAGAATGCACACTGCGAGATATTCGAAAGAAATTGCTACTCGCTAAGAGTGTTGCTTCCGGTCCGAATTTTGAAAATTTACTTATACAAAAAATATTCCAAAGTCAGCTCTAAATGCTTTTGTAGTCTTGATAAATATATTGTTATAGTATAAAGGCATACGTTAACAATATAATATGGAAAGTTATTAAAGTTACCAAATTTAATTAAATAAACGTAGAAAAATTTATTATGATGTGTTTAAAATAAGATTTATTGAGTTAATCATAAAAGAGGTTTATCGCATTTAACAAGTATTCGAATTTTATAAATAACCACCTGTATATGGAAAGGTTGACCATGTTCATTGTTCTTAGAAGTTCAAAATATTCTGGAAAGAAGAGAGTTGAATATTAGTTGTTATTTTGTAAAATGTATTATAAATTTGTAAAAAAAACTTGGGTAATTGACGTTTATGAGGTGATAAAAATATTTAGAATCTTATTTTGAAAGGTGTATAGATTGTATTGTAGAACAGTTCCCGGGAATAATTTGAAATACAGGAACTGTCATTATTTGACATGTGTTCAGAAATATAGATGTAGAGAGGTATTGGGATATGAATATGAAAAGAAGGGTTGATAAAATTATGAAAAGAATTTAGATAATCAGATAATACAATTTTAAGAAGTATTCTAGGTATATTAGAGAATTTAAAAGCTATGTTGTTGATTGTTATTGCTGTTGTAAAACTTTGATTGGAGAATACAAAATGAGAAAGGATTACTAGGGAAATGAATAAATAAACGGAGAATTTTTCTAATTCGAAAAAGCGGTAGACGTGTTTTTGGAAAAGAGAATATCTTTTCTGATATTAACGCGATAATAGTTAATTATAAAAGAGAAAAGTGTGTCCTGAGTGAACTACGTTAACTACAAACAAATTAATATAAAAAAAGGTAATTGTACTTACAAATTTGTACAAGATCCAGGTATATCCAAAATAGGGTTGTTGTCTTCGGGATCATAGAAGTTTTCAGAAGGCTATAGAGTACCAGAGTTTTGAAATTCCATAAAGGGTGAAGATATCTTCAAGATCCGGTTATTATAAAAGGTAGCTGATTCCAGAAGTACTGGTGTTCAAAAGAGGCAGATTATCACAAGAGATTCCTAAAGGTTGGTGAATTTCACAAGTTCCGGGTGTAAAGGAGAATTTGCTGTGCACTAAGAGATTCGACATCCTAATAAGTGGACAATTTATTCCAAACGTCGAGCAAGTTCCTGTACAGGATAATTGGTATTCTTTCGTCACGAGTTTGAACAAGATTGAAGTTTAACCACATCCAAGAAGTAGTATACGTCCAAAAACGTCTTCAGGAAGTGGATAGTTACTCATCTAAAAGAAGAAAGCAATTAAGTATTACCATTTTAGTATTTTATTTGTGTCAGTATTAAAGAAAGATAACATTTTGTGAATGTTGGAAAAGATTTAATTATTTGCAATATAATTCAGTATTGAAATAGACTGAACTAATAGTTATTACAACAAGTACATCTGTTATAAACAACATAAGTTATTTTAATTCTCTACTATCCAGTATTATGTCAAGATATGAATAATTTTCATTTATATACAAATTTATGGAGTTATCAAGCCATTAAATAGTTTTGAACACATTATAATAATAGTTTAAATTAATTTGAGAAAGAAAGTAATAGAAAGAATTACTTAATTTTTGAATATCAATAATAAATAAGATCAGAGTACGTACCTGAATTATTTAGTTGGATTTGGAACTATACACCTTGGAGTAAATATTTTCTAAACGTCAAATATTCAGTTTCCATATTAAAATATTGTTAACCATTGTCCCGTATAAAAAAAAACACACGAAGTTTGAATATAAACATATTATTTATTAGTAGAATATCGTTTTATTTTATCATAGTCAAATTTTCAACTATAGGAAATATTTTTGGTTAATTTATAACCTCAAAGAAATAAATGTCATTTGATATATTGAAATGGAATGAGTAGTGGTGACATCTAGGTGTTTTATTGAACACTTGTTAGTAAACTGGTTTATTTAAAGTATAGAATGTATAAAAATAATACAGAAACCAGTAATTTATAAAATGTTAGTTTAGAGAAAAAAATAAGTAATTCAAAAAGGATTATTGAGATTTATAAAAGTATATAATTGTAGGCAGAGTTAAATACTGTAAATTAAATAAAGAATTAGGATAGAGTAAAATAATTTATATAAAGATAAAGTATAAAGCTAGTCGGGCATATAAAAATATAACACCTTCGTATAATGAATGGAATATTAGGAAATAATTAAAGGGATTATAAAACTAACAAATACGAGGGTTGTTCATTAAATAATAACATATTTTTACAAAACATGTCTAGAGTGTTATTTCATTTCATATACGGTTTAATTTATGACATTTAAACTGTAATAGGATTTAATAATTATTTGGAGGGTTGAACTGATATGTATGAGATATTACCTAGTACATTTTATGACGCATCAACGTGGGGCACGTAAAATAAGACTCGCTATATAGTATTTTCAATATTTTATTTACATTATTATATGTGTGAATATAGATAAACATTTTACAAAGTGGATTACCATAGTAAAACTTATATTGATAATATTGGAAAGTATATTTGTATTGTTGTCACATTATAGTTATTAAAAATGAATACTAGGTCTAGTTCAAGAATGAATAGAGTAGAATCATCTAGTGATGATGAGGTGGAGGTTAGTCAGGAAGGTACTTTACAAGAGGGAGGAGATATTACATTACAGGTCCAGGAAGAAAATCAACAGTTGGAAGAGATACAGGACAAAGGAGATAAGGTAGAATTACAGGGAGAGACTTCTAAAATAGAAATGTCGACTACAGCAATAGATATGACATTGATTTTGCAAATGTTTAAACAAATCAGTAAAGATAGTAATGATAATATGGAAAAATTGTCAGAAGAGAATAATAAAAATATGAAAAAAATGACTGAAGAGAATAATAAGAATTTAATGGAAGAATTAAGTAATAAATTTGACAAGGCTAGTGAAGAGAATAATAAGAAGTTAATGGATAAACTTGACAAGGCTAGTGAAGAGAATAAGAAAAATAGGGATGAGGATAAAAAAGAATTAGGAGAAAAATTGGATAAGTTGGAAAAGGCGAGCATTGATACTAGAGAAGAAACTAGAAGGAATCTGGAAGAATTAAAGAAAACGTTACTAAGAGATACAGATGAAAAGGTTAAAAAACTTACTACTGAAATGGATAGCAGGGAAGTGAAAATGCGGAAAGAAATGGATAATAAGATACAAATTAAAGATACAGAAGTTAAAACTCTTATTACTAATAAAGTACAAGAGGTTGATAGTAAAGTAAAGAGTATACAAGTAAATGTGAAACAAATAGAGAAAGATAGTAATGAAAAATATAAGGAATTGGCTAAACGGATACGAGAGGAAGTAGATATAGTGAATAAAGATGTTTCAGAGAAAACAGGAAAACTGGAAGAGAACTTTAATAAGAAAATAGAAATTACAGAGGAAAAATGTTTAAAAGATATTAGAGTTTTATCTGTGTCCACAAATGTACAGAAATTAGGAATGGAAGAGATTTTAAAAGAATGTGAGGAACAGAAGTTGAAGTTGGAAGAACTGTTGTTGAAGTCCCAAAATATGAAGATACCGCCAGTTACTTACACTCCGTCTTACAATATTTTAAATAATGGGATTAGAATAGAAAATATTACTCATTTTAGTGGAGAGAAAATGTCAACACATCCTATGGCATATTTAACTAATATTTTAAGATATATCGAAGAGATACCTGAGTTTAGAAGTCAAATGAATATTATAAGAGCTACTTTGAATAATGGAGCAGCGGAGTGGTTCCAACGAATTGAAGATGATTGTAAGAATTTAAGACAATTTGTTGAACTATTCAAAAATAATTTCTGGAGTGAGACGCAGCAATCTAGAGCTCATCAAAGGTTATTGACAGGGAGATATCAACCAGGTAAATCTTCAAGGGAGGCTTACGCACAAAGGATGTTCAATTATTGCCGATATATTTCACATTTAGATGAACAAACTATTTCGCAGCATCTTTTACAACATTTTATACCTGTCGACACACATGCAATAATATGTCAGAATGTCACTGATATGAATGGCTTGATTAATATACTACGTCGGTTGGATGATTATTCAGATGGGTTGAAATATCGTGAATATAGACAATTAAATGGTCGACAAGAAGGAGTGAATAGTCATCAACGCGTTAATGAACATAATGGTATAACTCAGAATAATAATCGTAATGATATGGCTTTGAATCAGTTGAACAATTCTAGAAATAATTATCCTATTAATCAGTATAATAATGGATTTGGTACAAGACAGAATTATCAAAATGTTAATCAGCAACAGAATCAAAATTACAGAAATTATAATTCACAAGGGAATAGAAACGGAAACTGGAATAACAATAGAGGTGCTCAAAATGGTATGAATACAAGACCTAATGCGAATAGATATAATTCCTTTAATAATAATAATCAAAATTCAAAGCATCTTCCTCAAGAAAGGTCATATCAAGGACAAAATGATAAATATTATGGGTATAACAATTCTCGAACAGTGAATAATATTCGAACGCAGGAATGGAGAAGTGTCGATTGTAATAATCATAACAAAGAGGAGTTAACAAGAGATAACATGGAAGAAAAAAAAACGCCAATTTTGGAGAATTCGAGGGTTTTCCAGGATCAGATACCAGGAACCTCACACTAGAGAATAGAGTAGATATAGGTGGAGTTATTAGTAATAGTAGTAAAAAACAAGAAATAATGGGAATGAGAGATAGAAATAGTTTATTAGATATAGGAAAGATTATAAATAATTATGAAAGTTTACCTTTCTTTACAATTTATATTAGAAATATTCGATTTAAGACGTTGTTAGATTCTGGAGCGGAAATCTCTCTTATAAAAGAAGAATTGGTTATGAATATACCTGAGTATTCAAATTATATTATAAAAGTTAAAAGTACAAATGTTATATCGGCAAATAGGGGAAAAATGGGTAGTATTAACAAAAGGATATGCATAGATGTTGTTTTAAATGGACAAAAATTTATCATGCAATTTTATTTACTAGAAAATCTGTTCTATGATTGTATAATAGGGATTGATAATATGAGAGCTTTTGGAATGAATTTAGATTTTGAAGAGAATAAAATTAAGATAAGAGGGAAGGAAATGTTATTAGACAAATTAGTAGATTTAAAGGAGATAAATGCGTATATTGAATATAAAGAAAATATACAAAATGAAGTGAATAATGTGATTATCGCGGATAGAGAAGAGGATGATGACGCACAAGAACATTTGGAAGGAGCAATGTTCGAATTGCCAAGAATTGATACTAATGTAGAATATGGAAATGCGGTAGTTTTAGAAGAAAAACAGGAGGTGAAGGTAATAAGAAATAAAAATGACATTCAAACTTTTATATTACAACAGAATTTACCTGAACCGTGGATTGAATATAGTTTAATAGAAATTTTAGCAAAAAATATAAAGTTAGTAAATGACGAAGTTGTGTTTGCCAAAAACTATGAACATCGGTTAATGATTAAGGATGATTCGCCTTTATCATGTAAGAATTATCCTATTCCATATTTTTTTCAAGAACGTGTAAACGAGGAATTACAAAAATTAGAAGAAGCGGATATAATAGAGCGGTCGAATACATATTTTATAAGTCCTGTAGTATTAGTAAAAAAGAAGGATAATACCATACGCCTTTGCATTGACGCTCGATTAATTAACTTAAGGATCATGCCTGAGCACGAAACACCACAAAATATTGATGTCTTACTTACCAAATGTGGAAATAAAAAATGGTATAGTAAGTTAGATCTTAAAAATGCTTTTTGGTTGATTAGGTTGGATGAGGATTCGAGAAAGTATTGTGGATTCAATGTAAATGGGATTACGTATAATTTTAAGGTCTGCCCTTTCGGAATCCGAAGTAGTCCTGCTGGGTTAATCAGATTTCTTCATATAATACTAGATAAGTACGAGAAATTTGCTCTTCATTATTTGGATGATATTATAATATTTTCTGATGATATTGAATCTCATATTAATCATATTGAGATAATTGTAAATACGTTACAAGAAAACGGTATGAAATTAAATTTATCTAAGTGTCAATTTTGTCAAAAAGAGGTTAACTATTTAGGGTACGTAGTAAATCAACAGAACATTTTATTAGATCCTCAAAGATTGGAAGAAATTCAGAATTATCCAAGACCTACGAAACTCAAGATGTTAAGAGGATTTTTGGGATTGTTAAATTATTATAGGAAATTTGTTTCGAATTACAGCCAAAAGACAAGTATATTGTTAAATTTATTGAAGAAAGGTACAAAATGGAAATGGACTAGTGAGTGTGAAGAATGTTTCGTACAATTAAAATCAAATTTTGTTGAAAATCTTAAATTATATCATCCTGATTTTAACCTAGATTTTATTGTGAGAACAGATGCATCGAATGTAGCCGTTGCTGCAGAACTAGTACAAATCAAAGATGGTATTGAAGTTCCAATATATTTTGCGTCAAGAACATTAAAGCCGTGCGAAAGAAAATTTGGTATATCAGAGCTTGAAATGCTTGCCGTCATTTTTGCATTAACTAAGTTACGCTATTATTTAATAGGGAAGCGTTTCAAATTGGAAACTGATCACAAGGCACTTATAAATATCATGACTACCAAGTTGAATAATAACCGAATTTATCGATGGACTTTGTTGATACAACAGTATGATATAGAGATAGTATATCGACCGGGTAAGGAAATGATAGCTGCTGATATTTTAAGTAGGAAACATGGTGAAGCAAAGGCAGTAAATGTACAAATAAATTTGGTAAAATTGGGAAGAGAAGGCATTTTTTCAATGCAGCGTATCAGAGAAGCACAAGAGTCATATGATTTGGAAATAATTAAAACTAAATTACAGACAGATGGTTCATATAAGGGAATGAGTTTACGAAGAGGGATAATTGTGAAGAAGATAGGTGATGTAGAGGTGTATGTTACAAATGAAAAACATACTATTGAAATTATACGACATCTTCATGAAATTTATACTCATATAGGAGCTAGGAAATGTTGGCTAATGTACAGAGAAGCTTTTTATTGTCGAAATGATGAAAAAATAATTAAAAGATTACTTAAACAATGTGAAACGTGTATTTTAGCCAAAGAAAAGAATTTTACTAATCAAAATATTAGTTTAAGTATTTTAGCTGTAGACAGATTACAAATAGTGGCAATTGATTTTATTTCAAATTTGATACCGAGTACCAGGAGATATCGCAACATATTAGTATTCTGCGACTTATTTTCTAAACATGTACGTTTAATTCCTACACAAAAATGTAATACCGACACTGTTTTACAAGCTTTACAAGAGTACATTACCGATTTTGGAACGCCAAGAATTATTCTTTCAGATCATGCCACGTATTTCATGAACCAAAGATATCACGATTTCTTAGATAGTAGGAACATTAAGTCTCATCACATCTCAATACGACATCCACAAGCTAATCCTTCTGAGAGGTATATCAAAGAAGTAATAAAGTATTTACGTATATTGCTAGTAGATAGTCACCACAAATGGGCGAGGTGTTTGAAACAAATAGAATTAGTCATGAACAATACTCCGAGTACTGTACATGAATCGTGTCCCATTACAATTTTTACAGGACAATCACCACAAAGACCTTGGCAAGATGATGAAATTGCTAATATAGAAAAGAAATACGAAGAAATTAGGTTAAAGTTAATTAATCGAAAGGAAAAATGGGAAGAAAAGAAGAAGGAAAAACAGAGTAAATATAAAATATACAATATTAATGAGAAAGTTATAGTTCGAGCATTAAGAGTAACCGATAGAAAGAATAAAATTATAGCGAAGTTAATCAGACCATATTCCGGGCCATATATAGTATACAGGAAAATTGGGTTAAATAATTATGAATTAATAGATGGAGATACTGGAGTTTTGAAAGGTATTTATCATGTGTCGATGTTACATGATTATCCAAGTGATTCTTAAAAAGAACAGACTAAAGTTATAGTCAGGACAGAAGAAAAAAGAGGTCGTCTTCTGAAGGTATTTACGACACCTGCTTATCTCAGTATTAATTAGATCTCAAGTTATAGGCAGGACATTACATTAGAATTGATTATGTTATATAGGTGGGTAACGTCACTTCCGTATCCAAATATTGTTAATTCATTCACATGTTGTTTTTGAAGAATCATCAAACCATATAAGAAATGTTTTTATATTCAAGAGTTCAAATTTTTATATGGTATAAAAGTTAGGGGCATAGTAGGAGTATTTTTTATAACAAGAACATAATCGGATTTAAAAAAAATGTTAACTTATTTTATTTGTTGAGAAAGGGGCATGTTAAAGTTCATAAGTAGGGTGAATAAAGCCTAGTATAAAAATGGATATATAGAAAGAGGTTCAGAATCGAAATATAGAATATAGAGTTTAGAATATTAGAAATATTTGAAGAATGTTGTTTTAAGAGTTGTATCAAATGTTACTCTCATTCCTACATATTTTATGTATAAAAAAAATATATACCAAAGTACTATAAGAAAATCTATTTGGAATTAAAAGTGTAATTATATGCCCAGATATAAAACTTAGAAGGAATATATTTAGTAGTTGAGGAAAAGAAAGAATTATTTAAAGCCTTAAGATTTTAAAATAATTGAAGCAGTAAAAGAGATTTGCAAAATAATAAAGTAGGTGATGTTATAAAGCTAATTATAAAAAGATAGTAAAAGCCTTTATGATATAATATTTTAATTGAAGGAAAAATGCTTGCAATAATAAATAAATATAAAATGTACCATTAAAATATGGAATTATGATATAAAAGATAGAGAATGGGTTAAAAGTAACCTAATATGATGATTTATATAGGACTAAAATGTCTAATGAGAGATTAAGGTAACGTACGCCAATAAAACGTAAATATAAGTATAAACTTTCATAAGTAGAAAGTATGGGGAAGACGAATATGTCTATAGGAATATTATGGGATACATGCGCAAAGGGAATAGAAATAATAACTATAATATAAACGTATAAGTGAGCATAAGTAAAATATTTTATAGAGGCAATAATCTTTACGAGAAAGAGTTGAATGAAAAAAATTGAAACTATCACCTAAAAGAAATGTTAAGAGTAATACAGTTACTATGAGATTATAAAAATTGTATAGAGGCTTAAGATTTATATGTAGAGAATACTTGCTAAAATATTAATAGAATATACAGGGCATAGTTATTATGTATGTAAAATTTTCTTATGATGAATTAAAATAATTGGTACTTATATTACTTTGGATAAATTATATATAAAAAAAAAAAAAAATTGCTTAAACATAGATGTTAATTGTTGAGAATTGTGAAATGTTTGTACATTGGATTTGAATATTAATAGTTTATCGTAATAACATTGGTTATAAAATAGGAATTACTGAGAGTGTAATAATTAAAGTTATATTAGTTTAATAAATGAAAATTTGTTTATTTGAGGTTTAAATTTACATTTATTAAAAGGGGCATATGTTATAGTATAAAGGCATACGTTAACAATATAATATGGAAAGTTATTAAAGTTACCAAATTTAATTAAATAAACGTAGAAAAATTTATTATGATGTGTTTAAAATAAGATTTATTGAGTTAATCATAAAAGAGGTTTATCGCATTTAACAAGTATTCGAATTTTATAAATAACCACCTGTATATGGAAAGGTTGACCATGTTCATTGTTCTTAGAAGTTCAAAATATTCTGGAAAGAAGAGAGTTGAATATTAGTTGTTATTTTGTAAAATGTATTATAAATTTGTAAAAAAAACTTGGGTAATTGACGTTTATGAGGTGATAAAAATATTTAGAATCTTATTTTGAAAGGTGTATAGATTGTATTGTAGAACAGTTCCCGGGAATAATTTGAAATACAGGAACTGTCATTATTTGACATGTGTTCAGAAATATAGATGTAGAGAGGTATTGGGATATGAATATGAAAAGAAGGGTTGATAAAATTATGAAAAGAATTTAGATAATCAGATAATACAATTTTAAGAAGTATTCTAGGTATATTAGAGAATTTAAAAGCTATGTTGTTGATTGTTATTGCTGTTGTAAAACTTTGATTGGAGAATACAAAATGAGAAAGGATTACTAGGGAAATGAATAAATAAACGGAGAATTTTTCTAATTCGAAAAAGCGGTAGACGTGTTTTTGGAAAAGAGAATATCTTTTCTGATATTAACGCGATAATAGTTAATTATAAAAGAGAAAAGTGTGTCCTGAGTGAACTACGTTAACTACAAACAAATTAATATAAAAAAAGGTAATTGTACTTACAAATTTGTACAAGATCCAGGTATATCCAAAATAGGGTTGTTGTCTTCGGGATCATAGAAGTTTTCAGAAGGCTATAGAGTACCAGAGTTTTGAAATTCCATAAAGGGTGAAGATATCTTCAAGATCCGGTTATTATAAAAGGTAGCTGATTCCAGAAGTACTGGTGTTCAAAAGAGGCAGATTATCACAAGAGATTCCTAAAGGTTGGTGAATTTCACAAGTTCCGGGTGTAAAGGAGAATTTGCTGTGCACTAAGAGATTCGACATCCTAATAAGTGGACAATTTATTCCAAACGTCGAGCAAGTTCCTGTACAGGATAATTGGTATTCTTTCGTCACGAGTTTGAACAAGATTGAAGTTTAACCACATCCAAGAAGTAGTATACGTCCAAAAACGTCTTCAGGAAGTGGATAGTTACTCATCTAAAAGAAGAAAGCAATTAAGTATTACCATTTTAGTATTTTATTTGTGTCAGTATTAAAGAAAGATAACATTTTGTGAATGTTGGAAAAGATTTAATTATTTGCAATATAATTCAGTATTGAAATAGACTGAACTAATAGTTATTACAACAAGTACATCTGTTATAAACAACATAAGTTATTTTAATTCTCTACTATCCAGTATTATGTCAAGATATGAATAATTTTCATTTATATACAAATTTATGGAGTTATCAAGCCATTAAATAGTTTTGAACACATTATAATAATAGTTTAAATTAATTTGAGAAAGAAAGTAATAGAAAGAATTACTTAATTTTTGAATATCAATAATAAATAAGATCAGAGTACGTACCTGAATTATTTAGTTGGATTTGGAACTATACACCTTGGAGTAAATATTTTCTAAACGTCAAATATTCAGTTTCCATATTAAAATATTGTTAACCATTGTCCCGTATAAAAAAAAACACACGAAGTTTGAATATAAACATATTATTTATTAGTAGAATATCGTTTTATTTTATCATAGTCAAATTTTCAACTATAGGAAATATTTTTGGTTAATTTATAACCTCAAAGAAATAAATGTCATTTGATATATTGAAATGGAATGAGTAGTGGTGACATCTAGGTGTTTTATTGAACACTTGTTAGTAAACTGGTTTATTTAAAGTATAGAATGTATAAAAATAATACAGAAACCAGTAATTTATAAAATGTTAGTTTAGAGAAAAAAATAAGTAAATCAAAAAGGATTATTGAGATTTATAAAAGTATATAATTGTAGGCAGAGTTAAATACTGTAAATTAAATAAAGAATTAGGATAGAGTAAAATAATTTATATAAAGATAAAGTATAAAGCTAGTCGGGCATATAAAAATATAACACCTTCGTATAATGAATGGAATATTAGGAAATAATTAAAGGGATTATAAAACTAACAAATACGAGGGTTGTTCATTAAATAATAACATATTTTTACAAAACATGTCTAGAGTGTTATTTCATTTCATATACGGTTTAATTTATGACATTTAAACTGTAATAGGATTTAATAATTATTTGGAGGGTTGAACTGATATGTATGAGATATTACCTAGTACAATATATAGACATAATTTACGATATATTTGCAAAAAATCGCTATTCGATAAGAGTAAAAGTGTTACTTCCGGTCCGAATTTTGAAACTCATTTTTATACAAAGGGTATATAAAATTAAGTTCTGAATACTTTTATACTCGTAACGAACCTGTTTATAAAGCATGACTTGCGAAATATTCGCAAGAAACTGATTTTCGATAAGAGTAGAAATTTTGAAAAACTTTCTTAATAAAATTCTTCTCAAATTTAATTTTGGGTACTTATGAATTCTTTATAAATTTGTTTAAACTTAGTAATAGACGAATATTGGCAAAAACTACTTCGGGTCTTCCGATTTTACTGAAAATCTAACCAGGTCTCAAGAGGGAGGTTATACTCGTAAATGCAAAATTTGGAATTGATAGTTATAGTCGTTTGATCGTAATCGTGACCAAACACACAGACACGGAGACATTTTTTAAAAACCACTTTTTTGGTATCAGGGGACTTCAAAACGTGGAAAACTGCAAAAATCTCGAGGCCGAAAATGTTCGTCATCACAATACTTCCTTATACTACGTATAAGAAAGTAAAAAAGAATTAAAATTACTGGCACTGTAAGAATGTGAAAGGAATTGTAATATAATAAATTTGAATTAAAATTATTTGAGAGCACTGAGCTATATTTTAAACTAAACTTATCGTTTGACTGACAGGCTCTTATCCATTTATTTGCTAATTCCACATCTTTCAATAAACTAAAATATTTTATACTAGTTCCCTTAATTTTCCGGTTGTAATTTGAGCACCCAAAAACTTTACAACATCGCATTTTTAGATGATAGCTAATAAGAGTGAATCGCAAAACTTGTAAATTACCGCTACAAACACACCTACAAGTAGCACACGTAATAAATACCCAAACATGAAAACAAACCGCACTTGCTGCTTCGAAGATGACGTCGTGACAATGAGTCAGATCTCTGACTTATATCAGGGTGTTTTTGTCATTCAATGTAGTCGTATTTTAAAAATTACCTACCTATCTAAAAAATGTAGTATACAGCAAGCTTTGAAAATAAGCTCTTATAAAACATACCATGACTAGTTACTAGTTTTGAAAATCCGAGTGCGAAACGAACAATGGATTTTCAAAGCCGGTAATTGCTCTGACAGCCTTTATTGGACTTATTTTATCATATAACCTATTTTCCTTCACTATTTATTTAATTAATTAATTAATTTAAATTAATTAATTAATTAATAATAATTAATAATTAATTAATAGTCATATTGTTCTATTTTAGTAATTCAAGACATTTGTCCCATATTTACTTCTTTTACTATTGTATATTTTAAAAATTACGAAACTATCCATCCACAAACATTTACGTAGACATGTCCACACCTCTTTGTCTCATAATCACGCATAATGGAACAAAACCACGGCCGAACGTTCGCTATAAAAAAAGATGAGGTGTGGCCACCACACGACTTCCTTATGCATATGAAAGTGTTACTTCCGGTCCGAATTTTGAAATTTCATTTATACAAAAAATATTCCATATCTAACTCTAAATACTTTTGTACTCTTGATAAATATATATAGAATGCATAACTTACGACATATTTGCAAAAAATCGCTATTCGATAAGAGTAAAAGTGGTACTTCCGGTCTGAATTTTGAAATTTTTTTTATATAAAAGATATGGAAATTGATGTTCTAAATACTTTTATATTCGTAACGTATTTGTCTTAAAAGCATGACTTGCGAGTTATTCGCAAAAAACTGATTTTCGATAAGAGTAAAAGACCTACTTCCGGTTGGAATTTCGAAAAACTTTTTTAAGACAATTTGTTTCAAACTTAATTCTAAGTACATATGAATTCTTTATAAATTTGTTTAAACTTAGTAATTGACGAAATATTTGCAAATTTCGATTTTTTCACTGAAGTAAACTAGTACTTCCGGTCTGCCGATTTTGCTCAAAATCTAATCAGTTCTCAAGAGGCAGATTATACACGTAAATACAAAATTTGGAATTGATATCTACAGCGGTTTGACCGCTATCGTGGTCACACACACACAGACAGACACACACACACACACAGACACACAGACATTTTTTAAAAACCACTTTTTTGGTATCAGGGGACCTCAAAACGTGGACATCTGCAAAAATCTCGAGGTCGAAAATTTTCATCATCACAATACTTCCTTATACTACGTATAAGAAAGTAAAAAGCGTGAGAGAAAATTACTATTTGCGTTTCGGGCGGTAATTTTCATCAGATTTTTTTTTCTTTTTTGGATTATATTTAAAAATATTTTCTTCACATGCGCCCTTTCTCAGAATGTTAAAAAAACATTAAGTACAGAAATTAAACAAAATATCTCAACTATTATAAAAAAAATAAAAAAAGGTTTTGTAATTTGTTTATAAAAACGGGAATACTTTTCCGATACTTTTATCTCTCTTGCACACTTGGCGATCACCTTTCGCCTTAAAGTCACAATCGGCCTTCCCCGCGCAGATGACTCACCTTGTATATGGTGTATAATTTATAAAAACGAATATTATTTCTGTCGTCTGTCTAATACAAAATACGAATTTCGGCCAGATTTATCAATATTATCACGACTACATGGGAAGTGTCACACCTGTCTCCTTTAGCTCAGATATTTCTGTAAATATATATAATCTCATTTAATTATTGCACCTCACTGCATATATTTGATTAATATTTGAAAATTTGCGTTTGTAAACTTTCGTAGAGAACATATTTCTTAAAGTATGATCCATATTAATAACTTGTATTTATATACATCTGTTATATTTGGTACTACTTATAGCAAAGTATGCTGCAGTATTTCAGTATAAACTTGTAATTCCAAATTATCTGCATGTGTTATATACTGCAGTGCATCTGTGCAAGTCGAGTAATATAAAACTCTTAATAATAATAGTTAATCGGATTAAGCATTCTGCTTCTATCTAAGCGGCTTCGATAATTTCTCGTGTTAGATAATCGTTGTGTATTTTGGATTTCGGAGATTCACGTATTACCGGTTTCATCATCGTAATCCAGTGGGAATCTCATATTGTATAATGCAACGATTTCAGTTTGACTAATTACAAAATTTCATGTGTATCTTGTTAACGCCCTTCGAGTTTTACCTATCAGTTTCAGTGCATTGTTGGTAATGGTAGTAGTGGAACAATCTCCTAGTGGAGTTGTAGAATCATGTTCGATCGCAGCAGTCGCCGTGAAATCATTTAACATACGAAACTAGTGTAAAGTTATAGTAAACAATGCGTACTTCTTTAGTTCCATGAAATTGGAAGTGGTAAAATTAATTTCGTTAAGTGGTTCTTCGAACCTTTTAGTCTACACTATTATTAGTAATTAAAATTGTATTTTTTTAACCTAACATTTCTTTAAAATACAAATTGCTGAAGTTAATAGCAACTCATTTTTGTTAATTCACAAGAATAAGTTACAATTTATTTTGTAAGATATTAAATAAAATATGATAATGAAACATTTACGACACAACCATAATTATTTCCTTTATAATTTTGAGTGTTAATTATTATCAATTATACAAGCCTGCAATGAACATTTTTTTAAAAAAATGGTAATATTTTCATCAGCTAAATTTCATTATAAAAATTTTAAACTCTAAGATAAATTACTTTTCAAATTACTTAAAATTTAGTAAACATGCGGAACTGCCGGCATCTAAATATGTTATTTGATATATGAATCATATGAGGTAACAGATATTTAGATGACGTTTAAAAAATACATGCTGCAGTTTTAAAAATAATTGTTAATTTTTTATTGCTTTAATTAGTTCATGTTGATTAACTGTCAAGGATAATATCTATCTTATTGAAACGTTTCAATTTTTTATTTTGTTTGAGTTCATTCAAACGGCTAAGAAAGGAACGTATTATATATATACACACACACACACATATATATATATATATATATATATATATATATATATATATATATATATATATAGGTATGTAAATTTACTGAACCAGGAAGGTCAGAATGTGTGGGCTGGGTTAATTAAAACATTCTATTTGTGGCTGGTAACGTTTCGGAATAATTTATTCCATCATCAGACTCTACAATAAGTTGAAAAAAATTTTTTTATATAAATAATTAGGGACAATCTTAAATAAACAAAAGTCATGAACATCCAAAACAAGAGAACTCACTTACTTGCCACTATGGACACCGAAAATTATCTTAACAGATCCAATCATAAACATAGAGAACTCATGTTGGTGGTACACTAAATTAAAATTTTTTTAATATATTATATAGGCCATTAAGGTGTCACATATTAAAATTACATTTAACAATTACAAATCAATTACTCAGTAAAATTAAAACCAAAGTTTTTGACGGACATTACTAGTTGTATTTTAAAAAACACCAACACGAAGATCACAACAACAATTAAAATGCATGACCTATCTGACCGTAAGTGAGTATTTACAGGTCACCTCTTCGCGATGTCAAGGGCAGGTCAGAGGTCACAGTTTAATAGCGAATTATCAAAATTTCCTTAAATAAAACTGTTAATATGATAATTCTAAATTACATCTGTAACTCTGATATATTAATTTGGAAATAAACAGCAGCAAATAAAACCAAAAATTATTTTGTTACAAGACCAAAAGACCACCGCAAACAAGGCAATATAAGGATGTTACGCAAGAAGTAGGAACCAGCAACGATAGGACAAATTGGAAGAACAAAGAAGGGGGAGGGGGTGGGTAAGGTGGAGGGTTGTCATAAAATAATACTGAAACCATGGGTTTAATTATTTAAATTAGAACAATTATTTACAAACGGTGCCAAGACGCCATCTGTCATCCAACAACCCAACTGTCTGAAAGATATATTTACAGAAATCGACTCTAAAGTTTTGTAACTCAACACATACATGTTACTGCCGACCAACATTACACAAGATTTTAGGTCTTATAAACCTTAGAATATTATTGTATATCACACTGAAATTGGCAGAGTCAGATTTAGAATTCATATTTGGTTCTATGACATTGATACAAAAGGTCTCAAGAAATAATCTCTTGTGCAGGTTAGCTTCATTATATAAAATGTGAGTTTGGTCAAAGTTAATAGTATGTTTAGTGTTACTCATATGTTCACCAAGTTTACATGACTTAGGTTTACGAATGGCATCACTGCGATGTTGTATGTTCCGCTCATTGACTCTTTGTTTAGTTTGTCCTATGTAACATTGCGGACAATCCCTACACTTCAAGCAGTAAACTACATTGCTTCTGTATTTTGTATCCATTGTGTCTTTTAAAGGTGTGAAGAATTTAGAGACTGAGTTAGCTGTTGTAAACGCTATAGTTACTCTATCCTCAAACAGTTCCTTTATAAAGTTGGTAAGACCTGGTATATATGTCATTTTCTTATAGATAACAGGATCTGTGTTACCCAAGTTATTTATGGTATTATTGGTTTGTACCGGACTTAGCGGAATAGCGTACATTGGCAGGGTAGTGCCAGTTGAAAACAAGATCTTGTTTAAAATGGCGTTAGGATAGCTGTTTTTTAGAAGAATGTCTTTCAGTCGTAGTAGGTCCGAGTGCTGCCAATCCGTATGAGTGATGTTAATTATTCTATGTTTTAAGCATTTTATTAAATTGATCTTATATTTTGTAGGACAATTAGAGTGGAAATTCAACAGTCTATTCGAATTAGAAGGTTTTCTATACCACCTAAGCTTAATCTTGTCATCCTGGCGAGTGACTAGTGCATCTAAAAAGGGCAAGGTGCCATTAGTCTCTTGTTCTACTGTGAATTGAAGGTGGTTGTTATAATTGTTGAAAGTTGTAAGAAGATCATCAACACTGTCTTGGGGAACTAGAGCGATAATGTCATCAACGTAATGATAGATGTTTTAATTAACCCAGCCCACACATTCTGACCTTCCTGGTTCAGTAAATTTACATACCAATACACCCTGAAAACAGTGTCTAACATCACAACTTCCTATATATATATATATATATATATATATATATATATGTATATAGGTAGATTAAAGATATAATTACTGATAATTAGCTAATATAATATAATATGAAATAATTACTACTTTAATAAAAGTAGAATTTATATATGTATATATATATATAAGTGCAAATGGCGGTCTGTCATCCCGATTGTCTACCGTTATTGCTTCTAACTTCAAGGATGCCCCACCTTATTCCTTGGCTAAATCGTACTGACGATCACCAATGAGTCTGAAACACGTGCCTACGGTTGCCCTACAGCGGAATGTACCCAATATGTTTTATATGTATGTTTATATACATATATTGTAGGGCGTGTTTCTTCATATGCTCCTTAAATGCAACCACTCTTTCTTCCTAATTCATTGCTTGAATTCAGATACCCATTCCACTGCAAAACAATTCGCCGAGGCCTATCATTATATATGTATGTCCCTACGACATATCTGAATTTTCATTTTTGACATATTTAATTCGAATCTACTTCTTTTAATATTCTTGTATCTTATGTAAGAGAAAAATCCAAATGCCTTTTCTTTTCTTTTAAAACTTATTTCTAGAGCAATTTTACATCAAACAAATAATATGCAATTTTCTTAAAAATTAATCAACATTACAGCCGCCGCAAATTTTGGTATTTTCAAAGTTACTAAAGTTACCGTTTACAATATTTCTTCATTACAATTATATCTGTCTTATTTTAGAATTTATTTTCTGTCTATCTTCAAACGGATATCATACACAAACATTTTACTCAAATACCTTACACAATATCATACTTGTCATTCATTTACGTCTGACAAAAGCAAAAAAATTATTCTACTCACCCCTACACACGTTTATTCGCTAAACCTAAACATATCTATCATTGACAATTATCACTTTATGAGGCATTTTATATTTATTACCACTTAATAACTAAATCCTGTTCATTAACAATTCTACTTTTTACAATCCTGTCATATTCCTATACACATTTGAAACAAAAACCTAAATCCTTCTTATATTTACACTTAAAATATCATCACATCTATAAATAGAACTTAATTACAGGCAATTGGCAATTACTAATTATCAACCACCTTACACTTGCCACACAAGGACATAAGGCAAAAAATGTTGGTACTACAAACATTAATAAAGCATGACAAATATGGTGACAGGCAGTAATTCAACTTTTTAAAATAATAAAAGTTAACACTCAAATATATACCACTGCTATTTCTATATATGTCTTTCTCTGACAACTTTTAGCTGTGAAAAATAAAACAAAAATTCATTAAAGTTATAAGTGTTTTCCATGTTATATGGACTGTTTTAAGGAACAGATGGCAGTATAATATTTGAATTTTATTAAAAATTCGTTTATTAATTAACTTATGCAAACCTGAATAAATATTACTAACATTTTGAAAGAGTGATATAGCAACGGAACTTTGTTGACAAACAGCATGCCGCTACATACCCTAAAGTTTTAATTTTACAAAAATAAAGAGTTTTTCAAACGTTATGTAAGACGTAAATATCACTCTTACTGTCGTATTCTTTCGGCACAAAAGATATACTTTTCTAGTAAGAAATAAAACAAGTATAGACCTTTCTGCTTCTAAAATTTTGGGTAAATAACATATTGCTGTGGCAACATAATTATTTGAATATGATAATAGTATTATTGCCATACATTAGGCCTTGCCAAATAAATTATGTTGTGTGCTGTTTCAGCAACATAAATAATTAAAATGATGATAATTTTTACTATCCTGATGTGTATTTTATTTGTCTTAACAGCACGTACTTTATAAGTATTCATGAATTCTTCAGTGTATCTGAATTTCTTCCCTCTCGTCTAATCTCTTGTTTTTATTTAAGATAGGGATAAGGTAATAGCTTATTTAAAATGAAAAACCAGAAATCATATAGAACATAATTGTCGAATTTATTTAATATTTATTACATAAAAATAAATATAGCATCGCTATACTGTATTCACCATATTTATTTTAAAAGAAACATAATTATAAGAAAAATGTTTGTACCTCGTTCTAGGTTGTAGCGTTTCTTCATGATACGAATATATTTTCTTATACTTAATTAAATAGAACTCTAAAAATATTTTCCTGTTTATCAACAAATAAATTCAATTAACTTTTGTATATTGTTTATTTTTTATGGTCAATGTTTGGAGAAAAGCTTGAATCTGATTACTATCTATAACCATTCGCAGGCGATATAGCTAGCATTTCAGAGTCCGCTACCCAGAAACATTTTCCTTATTTCAAAAAATCTAATCTCAAATCATTAATTCATAATCAAAATTTTATTGTAACTATTAATGATGCCAAATACTGTGCCAGAAAATATACATTTGCACGCTATATCCTCTTAACACTCAACACCATTAATTATTTCATCTCTTTTAAACTTGAAATTAAAGAATGCTTATTACTATCTCAGGAAAATATTTATTATCCCTGTTGCATAACGTTATACTGAATATACGTTCGCACGATATATTTCAATACTCGTATAGCCACATTGATAAGTCTTTGCCTCTAACTTACTTTGAATCATTGAAAAACTTTTCAAATTCGGTCATTTGCATCTCCATTATTTTTACAAAATTACACAAAAACAATTAAACAAAGAAAATAAAATAAGTGAAACTTGAATGAAAATAAAATTAACACGCTAATACAAAAGAAATCAATATGAATCGTGGTGTATCTAACCCTACGATTTATATAACCAGCTAAACTGTGTATAATAAATGAATGTATGTTAACGAATGAAAGTCAATGAATGCTTGTTAGTGAATGAATGCTTGTTAGTGAATGAATGCTTGTTAATGAATCCATCGTGTCGATTCTTGTCTTCAATTTATATTTCCAGGAAAGACATGTGACCGTTTTCAACGCCATCTTCAGAAACTACCATTTAAGTTGTCACCCTGCATCTTCAGTGCTCCTGGCTTTCAAGTTGCCGTAATGTTTGAACACACACACACACACGCACTTGTTGTCTTTTTGACAGTTCTTCACCGCAAAAGGTCAACACCCCAAGAATTGTCTGTTTACAACTTAAAAACTTCCTATAAATTGTACAGCGTTTCTCCAACGTAGGTATACTTGTTTTAATATAACTCTTCTTTATATTTGTCTATAAATTGATTACCTTCTTTACTATTTTTGACATATTTCCTCTTTCCATTGGCTAGTACAATTCTTATTTTTGTTCATTTTCCAGCTTTCGGCAATATTGGAAAAACATTGCAAACAACAGGTATCCTTTTAATAAGATTACTTGCACCACCATGGTCCACTTGGTTTGCCCCTTCGTAGCTCCTTCTATCCAATACTTCTCCAACGGTGATATGTCTATCTGTAATAAACTACAAACCAAGTTTACGTTATATTTTCTTTTTATTTTGTATGTTATCGAAAACCGTACAAGAACCTCTCTACTGTTTATGAAACATGATATTACATATACAAATTCCTGAATGTATTCTATTATTACCAGCTGTCGTTTATAAAAAAAACACTACTACTGATGTCTCAGAATATTTTTATTTATATCCTTTTTTTATTTACTTATCTAGTCATAAGTTAAGGTAAATATTTATTCTTTTTGTATGATTTATTTAATAAATTTTTATTACCTTATGTACGTTCTCAAGTTTACATAATTATTCAATTATTTTTCTCTCGTGCATATCGAATTCTGTTTATACACAAACCATACATCTTGTTTCTCTTTTCTATAAAAGAAATATATATACATCTTAAATTCTATCTCGTCTTTTATTTTAGTACTTATTTAAATTGTAAATATAAATTCAATTTTTATATCTGCATAAAAGTGTATGCAACCCAATATACTCATGTTAAAATTCCTTTAACTACAATAAACTTATTATTATTGTTTCTTTTATATTTTATACACTTAAATTAAGTCTTAATACTATTACTATTATCTTATTAATATGCAAGATACCACGGCAATATGTATATACAGAAACGTAAAGCTATGTCAATGTTACTGTTAAATATATTTTTGGAAATTTTAAATGAGGTGTAATAAATAAAGCTCGGAATATATATGCAAAATGCAGAGTAAGTGCATAAAAATGCATACTCTGACAATTTTTCAAAATGCATTTGCAAAATAAATTTCCTAATCTTAGTAAGTTTCAATAGCAATAATAATATATAAATTTGTTTACCTTAATTTATGCATGAAGTAGTTAGTATATTGTATAAATTAATGTATGAAATAAAAGATGTTGATATAATTGAATAGACTCACTTTCATTTTATCTTACATAATATTAGCACATAATACAATATCAAACTAATTTTGTAATATTTCAAGATCATTATCGGCAGGCCGATGTAAATTGGGCACTAATCTATCTGCAATTTTAATCCTGTTGGCAATATGGGCAGTAGCTAAAAATACATCTGCAAAGGGTATATATAATCTGGGCACCCTACTTAATTAAAGCTATAATTATGTAATATAAACTAGTGTAATTCTGTGGATATAAGTGACATCTGTGCTCGTAATGGTGTCTGGCAGTTCATTAGCCAGCTTATAGCTGGCTGCAGTTTTTTTTCGAAATATCTTCAATGGTTTTACGTTTGCACGCACTTGTAATCACTTTTCGGTTTAATTTACTATCATTCTGTTCGTGATTATGTTCTAGCTGACGTCTGCACACTAAATTATCTGCATCAAGCTTAAACACTTTTGTAGTAGAATTGAACGTTTTTTGTACAACGCCATAAAACTTCACCACTTTTCAACACTTTCTGATTTGAAAACGTGTAATTGTTTACCACTAACACACGTTTTTTATTGTTATTGTCCAGAAAAAATATCTACATAATTGTTGTTAAGAAATTCACTATACATCATTTCAAACATCCCACCCTAAATTTCTGAAAATCTGGAAATCTACGAAAAATTCTCTGAAACACGTAAGAAGTATTATCGTGAGGGCTATTTCTTGATGCAAAAACTGACTCACCCACTTTAACCCCCTGCTCCGGGAAGCTATCCCCTTAAAAATCTTAAATGGAAAGGGGTATCGAATAATAAGTCATTTTAAAGGTCTTTTGAAACAGTAAATTTGGCGTTTACTTTTTTTAAAATTGATCTATTCGTTTTAAAAATTTTTAAAAATATCTTTTTTGTGCTTAATTGTTTGTTTTTTGTTTTAAGCTTAAATATCCATAACTCAAACACACTTTACCTGCTTAAAATGTTTTATTCTTGTTTTTAAAGTGTTTTACGAAATGAAATATTTTTTTTGCAGAAAAATTCAATCCAATAATTGTTCAGAATGTTGTCCGTTGATTGCTAAAGAATGGTATAACCATTGTTCAAAAGTGCGGCGTACATTTTCAAAAACATCTTTTTGAATTTCACGGCGCGTTGCATTAATCCTCTGACAAAGTTCTTCTAAGTTTTGAAGTGGAGGGGTAAATACAACAAACTTTAAATAACTCTATAGAAAAAATGAGGTGTGGCCACCACACGACTGTCTTATACGTATGAGCGTTTCCAACTATACAATTTTAAGAATCTTTTTACACAAAAAAATTATTCAAAATCCTATTCTAAGTACTTCTATTCTCTTAATAAATCGCTATAGAATACATACTGTAATGAACTAAGCTTCACAAAAAATGAAAGAAAGAAAAACATATATTGGCGCGACGATGATAAAAATACACTCATGAGTCATCGATATATGTGTACGGAATAGGCAGCATTTCTCTGGAAGGCTCCCGACCTATCCAGTATGAGCACGAAGTTTCTGGCAACTTCTAGCCCTTTTACGATGCCGATATAAGAGCAGCTGGAGCCGGGATGATTCATTGATTGATTCAGTGGTATTCGTACGATACAAAATAAATATGGTGAACGTTGCAGTTTTTATTATAGTGCAATAAATATATAAATATTACCGTGTCATATAAAATAGTAGTAGTAAATAAATACGTGTGTTAATTTTAATTTATTAATAGTAGTTTTAAGTGCTTTACATTTATTTCACATTTTTATATTTTCACTAGTTTTATATTTTTATATTGTAATTAATTTTACGTGTGTGAATATACAGACTGTTTTAAATAAATAAATTGCACGAGTTGTTTATTGCGAACCCGAAAACGTTACAATACTTTGCAAGATATTCGAAAAAAAGTGCTACTCCTTAAGAGTAAAAGTATTACTTCCGGTCCGAATTTTGAAATTTCATATGTACAAAAAATATTGCAAATCTAGCAATAAATACTTTTGTACTCTTGATAAATATATAAAGAATGCATAACTTACGACATACATATTTGCAAAAAATCGCTATTCGATAAGAGTAAAAATGGTGCTTCTGGTCTGAATTTTGAAATTTTCTTTATACAAAAGACATCGAAAATTATGTGTTAAATACTTTTATACCCGTAACGTACCTGTATAAAAAGCATGACTTGCGAAATATTCGCAAAAAACTGATTTTCGATAGGAGTAAAAGACGTTCTTCCGGTAAGAATTTCGAAAAGCTTTTTAAATAAAACTGTTCTCAATTTTAATTTTAAGTACATATGAATTCTTTATAAATTTGTTTAAACTTAGTAGTTGACAAAATATTGGCAAAAATTCGATTTTTTCACTGAAGTAAACTGCTACTTCCGGCCTACCGATTTTACTGAAAAAGTAATCCGATTTCAAGAGGGAGATTATACACGTAAATACAAAATTTGGAATTGATATCTACAGAGGTTTGACTGCTATCGTGGTCACACACAAAAATTTTTTTAAAACCACACTTATTTAGAAATACATTGTCTAACCACCGCCGTCCTGCAAGAACGTAGTGAGGAGGAGCTCCATCTTGTTGAAAATGTAATTCGTCCTCATCAAGTAGGGTATTTTCATCTCTATCTAGTTGATTTTCAAGAGCGTCAATAGTTAGCGTATTGATAGTATTTTCCAACATATGCAAATATGTTTCGCCATTAAGATTTTCATTGAAAAACAACGGACATAACATTTGGTCCCCCAAGATGCCTGCCCATACATTATTATTTTCAGGATACTGGCTGTGTCCTTCAACAGACAGATGAGGTTTTTTTTTATTATTTACAAATGCATTGTTATTATTAATCATAGTGGTCATTTGTTCACAAAACTCTACTCTTCTGTTATAATCGTCTTCAGTTACTCATGACATGTTTCCAATTTATAGTATTGGGAATAGGTATTAAAATAAAACGCAGTGTACTTGAATATGTGTGTATTCGATATTAACGTGTCTGTAGAACTAACTCAAGAGAAATAATATCGTACATATATCGCATTTCTCCAGTGCATCTTATATAAAAAAATATACTGAAACATAGTAGAGTATTGACATTTTAATGAGTATAATATATACACACAACATGAGCGGGTAAACACCACAGACTACACATATATTTGTGATTTATATTTTTGTATAGGAAATTCCCAAGATGCATTTCTAACATATAGGAATGGAATTTATGAAGTTTTGTAATTTTATGAACCGAACCCAAGGAAATTCGAGTTGCAGCAGAAATCTGACGTAATAGGGTATTAGTATTTATGTCGAAATGAAACAATACTTCCAATTGAGCTCCTTCATTTAAAACTCTCGTCTAATTATGTTTTACATTTGCAACAGATCCAGTCTGAGTAAATTTGTCAATAAGATTTAGGACATATCTATGAGATGTGATCTTATCCGGATGCCTTTCGTTAAATGTTGTTGCAGCTCCTCGAGCACACCGATTTTCGTCTCCATAAATTAATACAATTTCAACCGTTTCTTGCAAACTGTAAATCATTATTGTTATTTTATTTAAATAATTTGGGGTTGATAACATCTAATAACAATACAACATACAATGTATTAGCTAATGAGAAGCTCCAGAACAAAAAAATTATAGATCCGCTTCTTATGCTATTGTGTCTTTTTCGTTTAGAATATTATTTTATTGTGCTGTTACAAAAATTGAATTAATGAACGCAAAATTGGTATAAAACCGTTCCTAAAACATGCATTTTTTTTAATAAGTAACTACAAAAAGAAGGAAAAGTATTCTGCATTAGACATAACTAAAAAGTTAAGATTATTTATTTTCATGTTTTTGAGAAATTTATAAAAGTTTTTAATATTGGCATTTGTTCCCATGTTCCTAAAAACGATTGACTAGCTAGAAATACAAAATAACAAACCAAATGATTTTTTTAAAAATCTTCAAATCAAATCGATCAATTTAAAAAAAATAAAGCCAACATGTACTGTTTCAAAAGACCTTTAAAATCAGGTATTACTAATGAGCCTACATGTGGTGTAATAAAGCTATTAAACACATTATGAACAAAGAAGTCTTTTTTTGCCAGAAAGATACCCAAATCATTTTAGTTTTTCAAAATTCAACGTCTAATTATTATGTGTAGTTTTGAATTTTCATTACTTGAGTCGTATAGATTTATTATTTGGCTTACACATATTTGTTTTAAAAGTTAATTCAAAATTCGAAAAAAAAACAAAAAAAGGGAAGGGAAGGGTATTTAAAATGAAGCAATACATAGTACCTTAAAGTTTAATTAATTTAAATTTTCTGGCAGTCACCGAATCATAAATATAACAGAAATACAAACTGAAAAATTAAGTACTAAATCAAGTCAAATTTCCAAATGCACTCCATCGTGATCTATAAATATAGTACTCAATAAATATAATATGTCTTAACTATACAGCAACTTAAATTATAATAATATAAAATGACGATAATAGTGTAAAAATGGAAAAGAACTAAAAAATTATTTGGATGACTTACACTCAAACCTTGAGATAAACACAAATGCATAATTTAGAACATAATAATATAAAAGTAAAAGAGTAAATACAACTATAGAGAAAAATACTAAAACAAACCGATAAACATTGTTTCTTGAATCGATCGATACGTAGAATGGAGATATACTATATTGTATAGCCAAGGTAAGCATGCACAAGCAGAAACTTTGGGATGTGAAGCACTTATTGGTATTTCTTGTTAAACAATTTGTTTCTGACATGTTTTCTAAAGCTCTAACAGGAGGTACATTTTAGTTTGTTTCTCATTATTCGTAAATGGCCGTTTGATAAGTGTTGTACGATATACCGCAGGCACTAGAAAATCCTTACTTCTGACATTTAAATGTTGAACTGAATTTAATTTTCTAACCAAATATGGCGAGGTATAGGTAGTACGTAATTAGCCTATGCAACAGATGAGCTGTCTAAAAACAAAACTCTGTTTTCCATACTCTACGGAGATCTTGCCACTGATATAATCGTATTTTATTATTTCGGAAATATAATGCAAACAAGCATTCTAAACTTTTTACATAATTTTCAGAGACGCATATGTATATTCCTTATATTTTGACACAACTTCTGAATCTTAGTTTATTATTATATACAGGAACCAAGTTCTGCCTGATGACATCTACTGAATTAATATTTAAATTAATCGAAGATTGAGGTCTGTGCACGACGTTTTTTATTTTAAATCGCAGCATTTCTAACGTACGCGAATTTAGTTTTAATGCATGTACACGAATGCATAGTGGCAGTATCAACAACTAGCTCCACATTGCCGTTAACCAATTGTACAGCGCCGATCATTCTAGTGGACAGTCGTGGGAATTTCTGTACACCATGGAATTGTTAGCTAACTAATCGAACAGCAAAAGACCCAATATAGGTTCAACTATAATTAAATCCAAACCTGTTGATAGTCTTCATAAATTGTGCAAGTCTAACTTAATAAGTTTTCGAAATTTTATTGTTTTGGCTAAAGCCAATGTAGTGCAAAATACCAAGAAAAACTGAATAATTCAGAGAGACAATCATCTTTCTGAATTATAAATGGAGTAACAGGTCCATTTATAATTCAGCAAGACGACTGGCTCTCTGAATCATACATGCATTGTAGTACTGTGCAGTTCGTTCGAAATATTTCCTAGGTATACTGGTGGAATCCGGAGACCATAGTCTCTAATAGTTTCTTCCATATGGTCTATGGGCAATATCTGTATATCTGACACATCCAAAGAAAAAAATAAATGGTGTCATAATTTTCTAATGAAACCAATTGCAGAATTCTAGACGTGTGTCGAATTTGCGATGACGAAATAAATGTTAGTTCATAGGGATTGAATTTGTTTTTGTCGACTTTATGTG
The DNA here is from genome assembly GCA_963170755.1 of Amphimallon solstitiale. Taxonomy (NCBI): domain Eukaryota; kingdom Metazoa; phylum Arthropoda; class Insecta; order Coleoptera; family Scarabaeidae; genus Amphimallon; species Amphimallon solstitiale. The sequence continues at coordinate 45,222,107 of OY720684.1, read as the reverse complement.
AAACTTATGTGAATTTATATACAACCATTTTTATACTCCTGGATGTTTAATAAAGGTTATAATGTACCTATTATATGAGAGATATTTTTACCGAATTCACGTTGATTAAAAATTGTACCCCTCTTTTTGAACGTCTTTATAATTATCCTATACAATGAGAAAATATTCAATTTGCCCCCTTTTCACTTAAATATTGTGTAAAATGCATTCTAAAAAAATTAACAGCGTATGAATATTTAACTGTCACACATATGAAACTTTTCGCATATTGCCAGATATCCAGGAACAGAAAATTTTTACTCCTACTTCAATTAGTAAAATTTGATCTTTTCACTAAATAAACTTCTACTACCGGTTTATTGACTTGACTAAAAATGTAATTAGATCTTAAAAGTTGGGTACTGCTTGTTACCATTTGGCCGCTATTCAGTTTGGACACAAACATGATTGCAAATATTCTTGTATGTTATCAAGGACTTCTAATCGTAGACATCTGCAAAACATATGATGAGATTTTTATCATCACAATACTTCCCTAAACTATTTTTAAGAACGTAAAACCAGTTAATCTATTTTCTAATGTTGCTAATTGTAAATATTTTTCTTGAACATTTTTCATTTTCTAAACCTACTTTGTGACTTATTAAGTATTGTTCTACCATTTTCTTGAGTTTTCTAATATAGATATACCTCTGTAATTGTCGCAACCTGTCTTGTCTCCGTGCTTATAAATTTGTATTTTAATGCTAATCATCCAATCTCTAGGTACACTTTCTTCCTTTTGTACCTTATTATCGATCTCCAAAAGCAGCTCTACTCCAAGATCTCTCATATACTTAAACATCACTGGTGTTATTTGGTCATGCCCTGGAGTTTCTCCATTTCTTAAATTTCTGATTGTTTTTCTCAGTTATTTTTTTTTATATCTTCGCTATGTCTATCTGGTATAGGGCTTATCGATGTTACAATTTTCTCAATTTGGTGTTTTATTATTCCTGTAGTTAGTAGACTTTCAAAGTGTTTCTTCTGTTATTAATGATGTACTGTCTGTATTTTTGATTGCCAAACTTTAATTTTTTTTACTGGTTCTCATATTTTTAAGGACCTTGCATATAGTTTCTGGTTCCCTTTTCTGTCATTTTCAAGTTTTTCCCCGAATTTGTTGCAATACTTATGTTTAGTTCTTTGACCATGTATTTAACTATTTTGTTTTATTATGTATACGTTTTGAGTGTTTCTTCTATTCTATTACTCAGGTATTTCTTATATTGTTTCTGTTTGTCTTTAACTTGTTATTTTAGTCCATCTGACCACAAGGTCAGGCCGTTTGCTTTGCATTTTTATTAACTTTGATTGTTCCACATACCACATTCGTTTTTGTAGGAAATTTCAGTTTTAAATTCATTTCAACAATGATTTTGGTGTAAGTGACGATTCTAATTAAATTGTAAAGCCAGTTCACAAAAACTTATAACATATTGAACATGCCTATGTAGTTTTATTAAGTTAGTATGTAGTAATAATAGCAACACTGACAGGCAAAACTTGGAAGGTATTTGAGTATTGAATTCTTACATTTTGGGAAATATGTTTGAAGGTTTTAATTTTAAACAAATGAAGCCCTTTCAAAGGATTCAAGAAGAGGTAGAATTTCAGTTCATGTATTGTGTTCTATTGGAACTAAAATATTTCATATTACGTAGAAATAGAGAATATACTGTCATATATTGAACCAGAAAGTAGCATCGTTATAATTGGATGTATTGAAAACTATGCACTGACTCCATACAAGAATAATCCATGCACGCTTCCTGTAACTGGATATACAGCGTACACATACACATAACGTTTTAATAAAGGTAGAATTTTACTTAATATTTCAATAAAATAAAAGTGGAACGTTATTCTTTTCTGGTGGGAAAGCCAAAAAGGTGTAGAATTTCTTTTAAGTTAATTCACAAATACACAGGATCATTATATACCTACTTATATATAAAACGTCTTTTTCGTAGCTGTTTGATAAAACAATTCCTTTTCGTGATTTAGCGCCTGTGAATGAACTTGACAATATAAAAATTAAAACGTTTTATAATAAATATTAAAGAATAAGAATTGTAAAAATATTATCTTTATCAATTAATTAAAAACATTAAATAATAACACTTTCTTATACCGGGTGTCAACGAGATCATGTATCAGCCCGCCATTTATTTATTAGTTAAAATAGAACTTTGAAATTAGGACCGTATATGTGAGTGATTGGTGGGCTTCTTCAGGTACACTCAGTTTTTCTATAGCACTTCCGGTCAAACCGGAAGTGACGTTAATTTTGAATTTTTAAATACTACATTTATTATTTCTGTTCATATTCTGTTTCTTCTGAAAATTTGCTATCTAGTGCAGGTTAACTTTTGACATTTCTGTCAAAGATAGCGATATCTGTTAAAATTATCCATTAAGGTGAAACTGCTTCGTAACAATTGTCGAAATGCAAAAACCATCAAAGTTAGCTTTGAAAACAATTAAGAAACGTATTTTTCACATTTACACGCATTGGCGAAGGAAACATGTATTTCACGTTGAAATTACTAAAGAAAATAATTTTTCTTTTTTTCATTTTCAAATGACAGGTACTCGTTTTTTTTAAATAGTAACACCTACTTTTTATTGCAGTGCCATATTGGCATAATTTTTAGCTTTCAAGTGATATAAAATACGCTGTGGTTTTGTGGTAGACAGGTAGTACAAAATATAAAATGTTTTAAAAGTAGTCTAATTCTAAAGCAACAGAACAATTACATTTCAAATGAAAAAAACGCAGTTATCATAGGAAATAAAGGACTTCCATAAATTTAATCAACTACTAGATATTAAACAAAGATACACACATGTTCAATGTTTACATTAAAACTATTAGTAACACAACAATAGCGAAAACAGTAATTTACAAAATCTATGTTATGAGTATTATTGAAAGGAGCTAGATGTAAGTTATTATTATTTAGGTATTTATTATAAATGTTCAAAATGTCGCCCTTCCTGATCTCTCCATAAATTAACACGTCGTATAGATTCCCTCACACAATTATGTAACTGGTGCCTGGTTATATTATTTATTGCTTGCCTCACTCGTGCTTCCAGTTCTTCGCGAGTAGCAGATTGTACAGTGTATACTTTTTCTTTCAAATATGGCGAGATATGGAAATCTATGGGTGCTAAATCTAGTGATCTAGGAGGCCACCTGACTGGCCCATTGGTACCAATCCAGAGGTCACCAAAAGTTTGATTTAAGTAATCCCGAACGAGTGGTGAATTATGAGGTGGTGCGCCGTCCTGCTGAAAAAATACAGCATATCTTTGCTCCCTTGGTAAATAAATTAAATAGTCATTAATTTCATTATTTAAAAAATCCAAATACCTTTCGGAAGTTAGATGCCCGTCAAAAATTATAGGAGGCAAAAGCATCCCTAATCATTCCCAGCCAAACATTAAAACCAAAGCTCACTTGATGGTTACCTTGTCTGTACAATCGCTGATTTTCCTGCGCCCAGTATCTCGTGTTTTGTCGGTTAAATAATTCAAGATTTGTGAATCTTGATTCATCGGAAAAAATAATGTTACCAGCAAAATTACCGTCTCTTCAGATATTATCTACAGCCCAGTTGCAAAACTCTAATCTTCTCACAAAATCGGTTTCGAACAGGTGTTGGTTGATCTGATACTTGAAAGATTTGTAGTTATGTTTCTTTAGAATTTTTCGCGCAGATTCATAACTAATAGTTAACTCGCGACCAATTTATCGGAGGGAAACCGTTTTATCAACTTCAACTAAGGCGAGTACATTAATTTCTGTTGCTTCGTCAACAATAAGCTTTACATTATTATTTTGTGGATCGTCTTCTTCGCTCCTGAATTGAGATTCTACTCTTATAAAATAATTTGGGGGTGGGTGCTGTCGGTCTGGAAAGCGCTGTGCATAGAGCGCTGCAGCGGCTCTTGAATTTTTACGGCATTCTCCATAAATTAAAAGAATATCAACTTTTTCATTTCGAGTATACATTACCAAATATGTATTGTTTACTGTACAATTATAAAATAACTTTTAAACAATACACAAAAAAAACGTGACCTATCAATCAGCTTGTATTGACAGTTCACTGCCTGTTAGTTGTTTACAGGTGACGTTTATTTCCTATGATAACTGTGTTTTTTTCATTTGACGTATAATTGCTCTGTTGCTTTGGAATTAGACTACTTTTAAAACATTTTATATTTTGTACTACATGTCTACCACTAAACCACAGTATATTTTATATCACTTGAAAGCTAAAAATTATGCCAATATGGCACTGTTATAAAAAAATAGGTGTTACTATTTAAAAGAAACGAGTACCTGTCATTTGAAAATGAAAAAAAAAAATCTTATTTTCTTTAGTAATTTCAACGTGAAATACATGTTTCCTTCGCCAATGCGTGTAAATCTGAAAAATACGTTTCTTAATTGTTTTCAAAGCTAACTTTGATGGTTGTTACATTTCGACAATTGTTGCGAAGCAGTTTCACTTTAATGGATAAATTTAACAGATACCGCCATCTTTGACAGAAATGTCAAAAGTTAACCTGCACTAGATGGCAAATTTTTAGGAGAAACAGAATATGAACAGAAATAATAAATGTTGTAATTAAAAATTCAAAATTAACGTCCCTTCCGGTTATAGAAAAACTGAGTGTACCTATAGAAGCCCACTAATCACTCATATATACGGTCCGAATTACAAAGTTTTATTATAACTAATAAATAGATGGCGTGCTGATACATGATCTCGTTGACACCCGGTATATAGTACTTGACAAATATTACAGAGTATTGTATTCTATTTTAATGCTGTTCAACCTGGCCTTGTAGTATGTCTTACAAAAAAGGTAAATAATGAAGTCTAAAACAAGAAATAATATATTCTCCCGTATGCTAATGATTAAGCTTCGGATAAATATGCAATTGCATAACTGCATATTCTAATGCATAATTAAGTCATTTTTGAGTTGAAGTGCATATTTTAGTCATTTTCAGTTTTAAGTCTGAAAAGTTTCCGACCTCAACATGAAGATGGCAGCATTCGTTGACAAAAGTAGTGGAGCGTGTTTATGCATGTTTTGACATGTACGCACCAAAACTTCAGCCACCTCGGACGCTCAGTTATTGTTTAACAATCGTTTGAGTAAGTTGCGGTGAGTGTTTTTGTGAAAATGGAAAAACTTGAGTATCGAGCTGTGATTAAATATTTATTTTTGAAAGGCAATACGCCTACACAAATCAAGGAAGAGTTGGACGCTGTATACGGGGACTCTGAACCATCATTTACCACCGTGAAATTTTGGGCAGCTGAATTTAAACGTGGCCGTACCAGCTTGGCTGACGATGAACGTTCGGGACGTCCGAAAACTGCAACCGCTGACGAGAACATTGCTAAAATTCACCAAATGGTGCTAGACAACCGCCGAATTAAAGGTAGAGAGATAGAAGAAGCTATGAAAATATCCAAAGAACGTGTTTCTCACATATTAAATGAAGATTTAGACATGAGAAAGCTGTCTGCGCGTTAGGTGCCACGGTTGCTCACGTTGGATCAGAAACGTGTTCGAATGCACATTTCGATCGCTCTTTTGGCGCCATTTAGGCGCAATAAATCAGAGTTTTGGCGCCGGCTAATTACTGTTGATGAAACTTGGATACACCACTACACCCCCGAATCAAAAATACAGTAAAAACAGTGAACTGCCAAGGGGGAATCCGCGCCAAAAAAGGCAAAGACTGTTCCTTCGGCTGGGAAAGTGATGGCGACTGTTTTCTGGGACAGTCATGGAGTTATTTTCATTGATTATCTGCAAAAAGGGAAAACCATTACAGGAGAATACTACGCATCATTACTTGACAAACTGAAGGCAGAAATTGCGAAAAAACGGCCACATTTGCAGAAAAAAATCTTGTTCCACCAAGACAACGCGCCGTCTCACACCTCAACGGCTGCCATGGCAAAAATCCACGAATTACGGTTTGAACTGCTTGATTACCCACCTTACTCACCAGATTTAGCTCCCAGCGACTTCTTTTTGTTCCCCAAATTAAAAGTTCCACTCGGAGGAGAGAGATTTTCATCAAATGAGGAGGCCATCACCTTTGTAAACAACTATTTTGCAGAGAAAGACGGCAAGTACTATTTGGACGGGCTAGAGAGATGGGAACATCGCTGGGTGAAGTGTATAGACTTACAAGGAGACTATGTAGAGAAATAAAAATAATTTTGTAGGAAAAATGTCTTATATCTTTGTTAGGTCGGAAACTTTTCAGACTACCCTCGTATATGCATATTTCCCAGTTAAAAAATTTTTTTTAAACATAATGTAATGGTTTTTATGGGTCCGAAAAATAATAAACAATTCACTCACTATTTATTTTTAAATGTCTATTTAAAACACCAAATAAAAATATCATTGAAAATGAAATTAAAGAACACTCTTGAAACAAACGAACTATATATAAACTAAATTCAATAAAACTTTAATTATTGAATCACAGTAACACAAAACTATTTATGTACAAGTTTATTTAAGAATATTTATGTGACAGATTTATGTAAAAGTATTTATTTGGTACACACGTATTACCGACTCTGAATGAATGTTTTTCCTGTCCGGCTGCCTTTTTTTTATAGAAGTCCTATTATTCTCGAATTACATTACATAAACAAATCCAATAGAACCGTCACCATCCTTCGAAAATATATTTGGTAAATCCCAAACAGCTTTTATGACCGATTATCAGGTACCCAACTCGCAAGGAGTGGAATATTCCATAAATTTGTTGTTTGATTTTGAGAAGCGAACATCCCAGTGTTAAAAATGCCGAAAGAAAAACGATCAGTTAGCGCAATTTTAAACCAATTTGTCAAAGACTTCAGCGATTTTACCACCGATGGAAGTGTGCTGTTTTGTAAATACTGTGAAGTGAGTGTAACAGCAACAAAAAAGTGCCAAGTGACGCAGCATTTACAAACCAGTAAGCACCAAAAAAAGAAGAACCGAAGCTTTGGAAGTAAACAGCAGATGTTAGTACCATCTATATTAAAACCTGGTCCCAGTCGTTCACCATTGAACAAGGAATTGTGTGAAGCTCTAATTTCTGCGGACATACCGTTGGCGAAATTAAAAAATTAAACATTTAAAACCTTTTTGTAAAAACATACCAAGCAAAATATTCCAGAGGAATCTACACTACGACAAAACTATGTTCTGCCATTATATAACGCCACAATACAAAAGCTACGGGAAAATGCTAAAGATAAAAATATTTGGATATCTTTAGACGAAACAACGGATGTAGAACAAAGAAGCAAATTTTGTTTTTGGTATTTTGGGAGTTGAAGAAGAAAGAAATAAATCGTACCTGTTAACAATGAAAGTGCTGAAAAAAGTGAACCATTCAACAATTGCCACATTTTTAAATGAAGCGCTAAATTTTTTGTGGCCAACAGGCATTTGCTACGAAAAAGTGCTTCATACATGTGTAAAGCAATGAGTGGTTTGAAAATACTTTATTTAAAAATGACTCACGTTACTTGTGTGGCGCATGGCTTACATCGAGTGGCCGAATTAGTGCGTTCCGTTTATACAAATGTAAATTTGTTAATATCATCTACCAAGAAAGCGTTTTTAAAAGCACCTTTTCGCGTTACTAGGTTAAAAAAAAATTGCTGGTGGTGGGATTCCACTTCTGCCGTCTCCGATTCTTACAAGATGGGGCATCTGGATTGAAGCTGCAAGCTATTACACTCAACATTTTGAGCTTATTGCCCGTTTTGTGAACGATTTCGATCCTGAAGAAGCGAAAAGCATAGAGGATGCTCAAAACGCCTTTAACACAAAAAGGATTGCGCGAAGATTTGATTTTCATTATATTAAATTTTACTTGTATTTCCGAGGCTATTTTGAAATTGGAAACCAAGGGACTTCCTTTAGAAAACAGCATACAAATTGTTGAAAATGTTTTTGATAGGTTAAGTAAATTAAGAAATTTTTTTTTTGCAAAAAGAAAGTCAGTTTTAGATAAAAATACTGGATATCAAATTTTGAAAAATAAGATTTTACAAAATGAGGAAACTGCTGTTGATCCTAGTAATTTGAATCTCAGTGACATCATGTGACGTGGATCGATATTTTTTAGAATTTAAAAATAGTAAAAATCTGTAAATTTATTGTAAATAGACCAATATAACCTTTAAAAAATATTTTATTTAAAACTAATAAACGATTTTTTAATGCATATTTAAATGCATATTTTTAATATTTTAGATGAATATTTGCATGCATATTTTGTACTTTTTTAATGCATATTTATCCGAAGCCTACTAATGATATAGTTTTGATTAGAAAAAGCACCAGAACTATGATGGAAATGCTTGAAGAATTAAGTATACAGAGCGAAAAAAAGACGACAAGTAAGCGAAAATAAAACCAAAAACAAAAAAATTCTATATGAACATTTGCAGAATAATAATCCGACCATTATTGATGTATGAGGTCGGAACATTAAGGGGGAACTGCCGACTACCGAAATCAAGAGGTTAGAAATTCAAGTTTTTCTCCGTTATTTTTGCAGCGATTTTATATAAACAAAAACCAACAAATGTTTTAAGGTTTTTCTGAGGTACCTAAAGAATTAAATTTTATAAAACGTATTAAAATATTTATAGATGGAGTCTAGAAAGTGACTCAAGTTTACCATATGTTTTCTATATTATTTTTCCACAAATGGAAAAAAAAACGTGCTTTAGGTACCTTCAATAAATCTTACTGTAAACGTACAGCCTTAATTCAACTTAATTTACAAAATAGTTATTGAGAAAAACTTGAATTACAAACGTAAGTTTTGCCCTATTTCTGACTACAGATATCCTAAATTTTCATGGTTCCTCTCATAACACTGGTCAACAGTGAAATTGCTTCTTAGGTGAAAGTACCCAATCCTGAATGAATTCAACGTGCTGAACACGAATATCACATTGAAAAAAGTTGATTGGCTCACGTTCAAGAGATATTGACGTTTTGTACATTGTATAGACGCTATTGCATAATGTAATGCAATTTAGTGAGAAATTACGAAATTTTGCGTCATATTGCATCACCCCTTCATGCAAAGAAGTTAATGCAGCATTTACTGTAAGTTTCCATTGAGAGTGTTGCGAAATTGATTGTGCAATATCAAGCAATAGCTAATTATAGTTTATTTATAAATGGCCGACGTGACAGTTAACTCGTGCAATGTCCGTTCATTCGCGCATATTTTTCGAAGCTCTAGCATACATAAGTGATTGCTATAGTGTAAAGTAACTAAACAGTAGCAATGCCTCGTAACTGTGTTAATAGTGCAAATAACTTCTGTTATATTTGCGGAGAAGTGACATTTGCTGCACAGAAAAAGAACATCAGTGCAACAGTTAAGAAAGCGTATCATTTGTATTTTGGTTGCAAGATAGGCGACCAGGACAAAAACTGGGCCCCACACGTATGCTGCCGCACTTGTGCCGTAAATCTTTCACAGTGGCTTAATGGCAAAAGAAAGGCAATGCCATTTGCTGTGCCCATGATTTGGAGGGAGCCCACCAATCACGTTGACGACTGTTATTTCTGTATGGTACGACCAGCTTCTGGAGGCATCACCAAGAAGAAGAAGTGGACAGTTGAATACCCTAACATACCATCTGCTCTTGGACCTGTCTCTCATGGCGAAGGACTCCCAATTCCAGAACCTCCTACAGATTTTTCTATCAGTTCAGACGATGAGGATGGCCATGCGTCGGCGAGTTCTCCTCAACGTGGCAGTAAAGATGATGACTTTTCGTGCTTTGACGAAACATCTGCACCACATAAAATTACCCAGGATGAAATGAACGATCTTGTTCGCGATTTGGATCTGTCGAAAAGCAAAGCGGAGATACTGGCCTCAAGACTTTGACAGTGGAATCTTCTGGAACAGAATGTCCGAGTGACTTCATTTCGCACTCGCCATCAGCTCTTCGAATCTTTCTTTAAGAAAGAAGAAAGCCTTGTGTTCTGCTGCGATATTGATGGTCTACTACAAGCTCTCGGTATTGCACATGATCCCCACGAATGGCGGCTGTTTATAGACGCTTCAAAACTGAGCCTAAAGGCGGTTTTGTTGAATAATGGGAACCAGCTTCCATCCATACCTATTGCACATGCGGTCTACATGAAGGAGACTTACGGCAATCTAAAGCAGCTACTGGAGACGATTAACTACAGCAAGTATGGCTGGCAGATATGTTCTGACCTGAAGGTAGTATCTCTGTTGATGGGTTTGCAGCAGGGATATACAAAGTACTGCTGTTTTCTTTGTCTGTGGGACAGCAGAGCAATCGATTTGCACTACATCAAGAAAGACTGGCCTCCGAGAGCATTTTTTAAGCCTGAAGAAACGAATGTACAGCACCCACCATTGGCACAGCCACACAAAATCATCATTCCTCCTTTACACATCAAACTCGGTCTTGTCAAAAACTTGGTAAAAGCCATGGATAAGAATGGACCAGCATTCAAGTACCTGCATGACAAATTCCCTCGACTCAGTGAAGCCAAAATTAAAGAGGGCATCTTTGTGGGGCCTCAAACTAGACAGCTCTCCGAGACCCCAAGTTTGAGAAACTTCTTCAAGGTAAAGAAAAACAGGTTTGGGATGCATTCTATCAAGTGGCAGCAAACTTCCTGGGGAATGACAAGGCAGAAAATTACAAGTGTCTGGTTGAGGATATGTTGGCTTTGTTTCATGAATTCGGCTGCAATATGTCCTTAAAGATCCACTTTCTTGATTCCCACTTAGATTTCTTTCCTGATAACTGCGGGCAGGTCAGCGATGAGCACGGCGAACGCTTTCATCAAGACATTGCCACCATGGAGCAACGGTACCAAGGCAAATGGTCTACGTCAATGCTAGCTGACTATTGTTGGACAATCAGTAGAGATGCTCCACAAGTCTACTACAAACGGCAGGCCAAAAGAAGTCGAAAGCCGGAAGCAGACTAATGTTTTCTTACCATGTATTATAATATTGACATAAGTACACTTTTTCTGAAATATGCGTAAATGTTTTCTTACCATGTATTATAATATTGACATAAGTACACTTTTTCTGAAATATGCGTACATATTACAGAAAACCCGTAGCCAATTCAGCTTTTTCTTAGTCATTTTCGTGTTCAGCACATTGAATTCATTAAGAAATGACAATTTTCAGCTTGGAAGCATGAACTTTTCGAAAATTTGTTGCCCAGTGTAATTAGTCAATCATAAGATATACTTAACTTAAAACACACGAATAAATTACTTTTTTTTTGTATTTGTTCCACAAAACAGAAAATTACAACTCTCGTCAAGAATCTTACTGACGGCGCTAGTTCATCCTTAAGTCTGTTAAAGAAGCAAGCACCTAAGAATAGTAAAAGGAACAATAAGACGAACAATATTAGAGCAAAAAATAAGCTAAATGATAATAAATATAAAAGAAAAATTAATTATATAGTTTTACAAGGAATAGGGCAGGGCGTATAATAATAATAACTAATAATAACTTTATTAATTACCCAACAGAAAATTTCAAATGGGGCAATACAACTGCAAGAATATTCGATAATACAATGTAGATTAAGAAATAATTATGAAATTATGTATTACAAAAACAACAAGCATATTAAATAAATTGGAAAATTGACACTAAAATCGCAAAAATTACACATGTCGATAATTGACTTGCTTGCTCTCGACTGAAGACGTGGCACCAGGATGTTCACTCTAGAAAGCAACTCCGGAGCATCCAATACACTGAAGAGTAGGTTATTCATAAAGAAGGTGCTGTTGCCAGTTCTTCTTTCGGGTGGTGCTCTAAAATTATAGTATAGCAAACAGATGTCACGCATGGAGAGCTGGGCCATGTTGTGTGATATATGAGCTAATAGAATGGTGTCTAGATAAAACAAGGAGGCGAAGGAGGGCGATAAATACATGTTTATAAGAATTGCAACACATTTAAAAATACCCGAATCATAGACTGGAAAGTAAGAACGTAAGGTATAATAATAAATACTATGAATGGAAATGTGTGAAAGATTAGCAGGGAAAAGAGAGTCGGTCTGCCCTCTCCAACACATAAAGGTATACAGAACTTTAAGGTGGCTTAATTTCTAAAGGCGTGATTATTCATAATAATAATAACACACATTTTGAGACATATCTGTACAACACAAGTTTTCGATAAGAGTAAAAGTGTACCTTCTAAACTTCAATTGCAAATTGAATCTCTATCAGAAAATATATGGGAGATAGAGATGATTTGAGAAACAATTTTTCTAAGTACACCTCGAATTGTGGGTGTCTGTAAAATTCTTCCACCTACTATTTCATGTGATGACTATGAGATTTTTTTTTTAGCATTAAAACTCGAGCGAACAAACAACTTTTCATATGTGGGGGTTTTAACTGTCCCAGCTTCGGTTCTTTACTTACTGATGATCGCAAGCATTTTGCTTTACGGCACTTTATGGATACCTTAAATCTAGTACAATTTAATAGTATAACCAACTGTAGTGGGAAGTTACTAGACCTTGTCTTTTCCAATATTATCGACCAAATTATAGTTGCGCACGACGTTGTTCCTCTTGTTTGTGAAGATATATAACGTCCTGCCGTAGATATACTCTAAATGTATCTCTTGCAAACTGCATTAAAAACTTTCCTTCAAATAATAAGGTGCGCTATAACTTAAACAAAGCAGATTTTCCACAACAAAGCAGATTTTCCATCTCTTTATAATGCTATTACCTTGATTGATTGGTGGTGTCTTGATGCATTGTCCAATGTAAACGACGCAGTTAGCAAATCTATGATATAATACATACAAAATTTGTCTCCTATGTCCCAAAGTCTGCAAAGAAATCTTTAATTGATTGGTGCATCAATAATGGAATTTGCTTAAATGTTGATAAATGTGCAACACTATCTTTCTCTAATTGTTCACGCGTTCAATCTTTTCAATATGCAGTCTCTCAGTGCACGATATCTAGAGTTTCGCAGTTCAGCGATCTTGGTGTACTTTTTGATAGTCATCTGTCTTTTGGTCCGCATACTAATAACTTATGTTCTTCCACCTCCAAGTCTCTGGGTTTCCTTACACTATTCTGCAGAACGTTTAATAACTTAAATACATTATCCATTTTATCTTATTCTTTTGTACGTTGCAAACTCGACTATGCCTCCTTAGTTTGGTTTCTGCATAACATATATCATCATCTTATATTCGAGCGTATTCAAAAACATTTTCGAAAGCATGTCATCTAAAATAGACGGCACTTACCCACAACGCAGCATTGATTACGACAGCGCATTGGGCAGGCATGGTTTCACTTCCTTAAGTAAAAGACGGGACAAAACAAGTTGTAACTTCCTTCTAAAACTTGTTAACAATAGCATTTATTCACCTGCTCTTCTTTCTAAAATTAATTTTTTAGTACCCAGGTATGCTGCTAGCTCAGCTGATACATTCTACGTACGAAAATCCCCTCTCTATCATATGTGTATGAATGCTAACCGTTTGTGTTCTGACCCTTCTGGAGAAAGTAGTTTCTTCGTTTTCTTTTTTGCATTGAGTACAATCTACTTTTATTTTATTTATTTTATTTTTGCATAGTATATTTAAGTTTTCTTATTACTATTTTTATTATTGTACCATATTGTCAATTATTGTTAATTTTTGTATTTTACCCTGTAAATAGATGTTTTTTTTTGGGTAATAAAGATTATTATTGTTATTATTATTCTTAATATCGAACGTTTCCATAGTCACAGTATTTTACATACAGTACATATAATATTTTACCTGTCCTCTATGTTTTTACGATTTAGTTGAGTTTAATACCAACAAACATAAACATAAACTCAAACATGTTTTAAACAATAGTTAGGAAATTATAATTAAACTAAAACCGAATGTTAAATCTTGTTTTTATTAGAAGACTATCAAGAGAGAAAATTAAACTCATGAATATTGCCGTGTGTCAATGATCTACACTTTGCCAAATTGTTTGTTAAACGTTAACTTGCTTAATAATCTCTATAGAGGCTTTCTACGCTAATCACTAGATAATAACATCTATGTTTACACGTTTTCGCTCCAACATTATCGACCTAAGAAACTTAATACATTGTTTTAGCATGCAATGTTATATGATAATAAAATCGGTTTTATCTGTGTATATAGTGTTTATACTAACATGCATAATCGAGAGTGTGTATAATATGTATATAATATATATGTATACTTACAAAATGAACGAGATGGTTATCTAAAATTAATTTATCATTAATACTATGAGACATCCTTGTGTGCCTAACTACGGTAACCACGAGATTTGACATGGGTTTTTATTATAAAGTCATTTATTCTATGCCTCGGGCTATTTTCCGAGCATAATAAGGCTAAGCTTAGAATATTATAGCAGTCCTGAAGGAATTTTTTCTTTCATTTGACGCCACTTACCGACAAAATATATATCATTTTAATCAGCTTTTCACTAGTACATGAGAAAACAATTAAATACTTGCTGTTAAACACGTTAACTTGAAAGCCTTCAAAAGGAAACTATTCTTTTTTTTTTTGATATATCTTTAATGATTTTGTTGTGTATTTTACTGTATATATTCATATATAGTTTATATAAACGTTTTGTATATACTATATTTATGATGTATTATAACCTTTTATCTTGACAATACATATATAGACCGCGCAATAGCCTCGTTGACATTTTATGGCATGTGGCACATATGAGGTCTCAGGGACCAAATCATGTCTAACTACCCGGCAATCAAGCATCTATGATCAAGTCGCTACAAACAACTCGCTTCTTAAGGGGGGGTTTTACTTGATCGGCGTATGCCACAAAATGGTCAATTTCAACGTAAAATATCGCAAAAATCAAGGCACTTGAAAAAGTTGCCGCTACATGAACGAAATAACGAATATTTGTTCTAGCGACTGACGATTAAAATTTACAATTATATTAAAAAATAGTTAAAATACAGCACTTTGAATTTTTTTCGTTTTATAGCGATATAAAGCTTACTGTGTTTAAAAAGTAATTTTTTGAATCGTGAGTACCTAGATATATTTATTCTAAACACGACAATGTATTTACTTTACTTTCAAAATAACCCTGGTCTACAAAAAATTACTTTGAAACCAATGAAAATGATCACATATTCTGCACTCATAAATGGCAAATAGGCAACACACAATTCAAACTTTTTTTTTGTTTAAGACCAGCGATATCGAAGATATACCTGGTCAACTGTATTAAGCCGAACGTCAAATAAACAGAGAGTATATTCAACTTTTTTTATTACCTTAGGTAAACGAATGCTTCATTCAGATATCGGCGTTAATTAATATTTGCAAGACTGTATTAGATATTAATTCTTCGTCTGAAATAAATATATGTTGTTATTATTATTATGAATTGTTTTTTAATAAAATGTAAATATATATATTTTATAATAAGCAGATGTTTTGGATTGTTGAATATAATATTCTTCCCAATCGGCATTGATGGAGTTGATTAGCAAAATTAAATTATAAACATTTTGTCCCAGGTAAGATTCGAAATAAATTTTATCACCACATAAAGTTGTATTCATTTTTTCATACATAAGTTTGAGTATACATTAAACATATTTGTAAAAGAAAATACGTGCGGTTGGTATATACAGGGTGTTTCATCGGTTGGGGTATCGCGAATTAAAGTGCCTAAATATAAAAATGTCGACTTCAAATTTTAACCACTTATAGAACTTTTAAACCGCTACCAGTAGGTTAGGTTGTTTTTGATAATATTATTTTATTTAATGCGTAAATAAAAAAAAACCTTCGTTCAAAAAATCAAAAGTACTCAGATTTTATTGAAATTCAGGTGTTAAAAAGATATGTCTATAAAATCAACTATGCAATTGAAAAAAAAATTAAAACTTAATCAATTATTGAATATTTTACAATAATTTCAAAATTAAAGGCAAGACGTTGAAGAATTTATGGGTTTTTTATTACAGTGTTGTGTGTTGAGTTTATAATAAATTTTTATTTATTATCCGTCATAAATTTAAAAGGACTACCTGTTTGCGGACGTTGAAGAATTTATGGGTTTTTTATTACAGTGTTGTGTGTTGAGTTTATAATAAATTTTTATTTATTATCCGTCATAAATTTAAAAGGACTACCTGTTTGCGGACAGCACAATTAGAAAGTTAAGTACCATAAATCTGTCGTAAGAAAAACGACATTATTTAATATTGACTTTATTTGACAAACGGTTTCGTTTATAAAAATTCTGATTGTGAAGTTAATATGGGTGATATTTCCACGTATCACCATTCAAATTTGAACATTTTTTGAGCACTTTTAATTTTTGATAATACGTTTTTTTTAAATTTACGCATTAATTAAAATAATATTATCAAAAACAACCTAACCTGCTGGTAGCGGTTTAAAAGCTCTATAAGTGGTTAAAATTTGAAGTCGATATTTTTATATTTAGGCACTTTAATTCGCGATACCCCAACCGATGTGTACAAGCAAATTTTAATATATTTCAGATATTTGTCGGTGTTCATTGATGTGTCTACTTTATTAGACTTTTCTGTTCCTTAATATTCTCGCTTTCAAAATGTATTTTATTTTTCAAGGACAAGGTTTCGGTTTTATGGAATTTCAGAAATGCAGTTTTCTTCGGCAATAAATATATTATTAATTATGAAGTTGCACGACTTATTGTTATTTTTAACCTTACATGTTGAAGCTTTTTAATAATATGAACAATGTTTGTAGAAAACTAAAATCTGACAACAACAACTTTATGTCATTGTAAGATACGAACTTAGAGATTTTCCGGACTCTTCAAACTAAGATGCATTGGTTTTAGGCAGCAAGTAACACAAATTTCAGTTTTCTAAATGGTAAAAGCATTTATTTAAATATCTGAGTTTGTTGTGCCTTCATGTTTTTGTTTTATTTATACTTTGTATTTTGACCACATGACAGTTTTTAGATTTTTTTTTGTATATGTGAATAAGTAAAAGAGCATGGGCCAAACGAGCGCATAAGTCTAATTACAGCAGTTTATCAGGAGTGACAGCAATTGTTGGATGGCGAGCGAAAAAAATGTTGTATGTAGGCGTAAAAATCAAATTTTGTTTAATTTGTGCAAAATTTGGTGAATCTAAAGATCACGTATGCTACACAAATTGGTCTTCGTCGTCAACAGCCATAGAGTCGACAATTATTCCGGAAGGTTTTCGACATTCTGGTGAAATGCACTGTGTAATTTATGGTAGATTAATAGGGGATGGTGATAGCAGCGTTCTTAGAAAATTACGTGAGACGGCTCCTTACGGTCCCCAAAAAATTATTGAAAAAATTGAGTGCTGAAATCATATATTGTGTAATTATATAAATAAAATTAGCGACTGTTTGAGAAAACCTAAATTCAATTCGGACATAGGAAAATTAATAACAAAAAATTTACTTAGATTCAGAGCGGCCTTGACAAAAGCAATTGAACATTACATAAGTTCGAACTTAACAATAACAAACCAGATAGTGAAACTGCAACGTGATATTATAAATGGATCAAGAAATATTTTTGGTGAAAACTCGGATTGTGCTTCTTACTTTTGTCAAGGATCTAAAGAAGGTGAGATCCAATATGTTTGAAAAATTTTAGAATTTTAATATGTATGATAACTTTATTAACGCTTTAAATCGGCTCAGGCTAATAGTAGATCTTTAATAGGAAACGTAGATGCTAACATTGTAGAATCTTTTAATTCAGTCATTGCAAAATTTGTAGGAGGTAAAAGATTGTATTATATTCAACGTAATTCTTACAATGCACGTTGCAAAGCGGCAGCAGTTTCATTTAATTGTAAGGGCAAATATCACTCAAAGCTTCAGACCAAATATGGATGTATACGACAGTGTCTGAAAAAAAACGGTATGAGAAGAAAATTTTTTTATAGGAAACAAAAAACACATTCAGGAACTACAGACGATCGCGACTATGGGCCGGAGGTAAATGCATATTTTATTGAAGATATAGATAATCAAAAGTAGGAAGAAAAAAAGATACATTTTTGAAGTATTAACAGCAACAATTTTGGCAAGATAATGAAATTGAGGAGAACCACATTTACGGCCAATACTGTGAAGCCTTTATTATACCAGGAATTTATAGGAACGAATGCGACACTGCACGGTAATGAAAAAGAAAAGCAAGCTGTAAAAGCTTTTGAATGTTTGGCAGATCTAAAAATCTAGTCTTGTGGTCTTTTTATTCATCCTGTATATAGATTTTTATCGGCATCTTCGAACGGAATAATTTCTAATCAAAACGCGCATTTGAAAGTACGAAAAAAAAATAATTACATTTTTAGAAATTTGGAACAGCGAATTACATTTAAAATCTAGGCACTAACATGTACCAAATATAGGGACAGTTAAACATAGCTCAGAAAGATATATGTTACTTCATAATCTGGATTCCGAAGAATAGGTAATTGGTATAAGAAAATACACAGAGATGAAGAATTCTGGCCAGAAATGGTAATTAAGTTAGAGTAATTTTATTTTCTCGCTTTATTACATGAAATTATTGATCCTCGTATTTTGAGAAATCGAGAAATTAGAGACGTCAAATTGGAGAATACCTACCTACTGATTGTGACACGTTTAGACAAAACGCTACTTGGCCATTCTTGTTTATTTTCTACACAGTCTATACTTTTGTAAAAATTTTTTTTTGTAAAAACATGAATTAGGCCTACTGGGAATACCATGAGAAAAAAAAACGCGCTTTGCACTCTACCTCTAAGGTGGTGCGGAAAGGAGTGCGTTTGACGTTTTGTCTGCCATATACCGTTATTGAAAAAATTCATCGAAGCTTTACTGAAAAAAAATTAAAGAATGTAAGGTATAAATAAAAAAAAATGATAATATCAATAACAATCGATTGTAAGTTGTGGTATTACATTGACTTCTTATAAATGATTAGTTCGGAGTCAGCAAAGTTCGTATCTTACCCACGGTGAAATTTTTATAATTTGATTTCGCTAACTAACAATACCAGTGTCGGCTGTGAAGAATATAATTTTCAATAATTTAAAACATGTGCTACTTAGAGAATATAAATTTTTACATTTTGTAAGAAACACCGGCACTGTTTTTTTTATCAGATTTTAGTTTTCTCTAAAACATTACTCATATTATTACAAAGCCTCAACATGTAAAGTAAATAGGTACAAATCATGGTGAGAAATAATAAGAAGTACAACTTAAATAATTGATAATCATAAATAATAATAATAAAGTTATATATTTATTGCAGAATAAAACTTAATATCTAATTAATTTCGGCAAATATCATTAAAATAATTACAAATTATATAAAACGGAAGTCTTAATAAAACGAAATAAATACAAGCCAGGAGAATATTCAGAAAGAGCAAAAACAAATTTCGAAGAAAGTAGCCGCATCAATATTTTCATGCAATAAATGTAAGAGGCAAATATCCCAAATTTATTTGCTTTCCAGTTGACCAGACATATCCCTTCATATTGCTGGCCGGTACCTGCATCTGTAAAAGATACAGGCATTTTAAAGGCGGTAAATATATTTTAGGCAACCCGACATACGCCGTTCGGGAATTTTTCTTAAGGAAAGCCCACCCTTAATGCACTGTCTCCGATACCGGACATTGCCACCTGTCAGTGGTAAACGCAGTTGCTGTCTCTCGGCTAGGTGGGAAGAACCGGGTGCGTACATCGCTTCGACCTATGCGCATTACCCTTGATTCTCCGGGACTGGTTCATCAGGCTATCGCAAGGAGTAGGAACTTACGAAATGTGGCAGATTTTAATGATATTCGTATTTCTATGGATCGCATACAACAACAGATATCATACTATAAGAAATTGAAAACAGAATTGGACGAGCGAACACTGGGTGGTGAACAGCTGCGGATTAAGTACGTCCGCTGCATACCGAAGATTATTCCGTTAAACTAGCAGTGCCCAACAGTGACACTATCACCATCTACTACCAGAATGTCCGGGGCTTACGCACAAAAGTCGATGAGTTTTATGTATCTGCTTGTTCAACTGCGTACGACATCATTTGCCTGACTAAAACTTGGTTATCCGAAGAGGTTAGGAGCACTGAATACTTTCCTGTTACTTACTCTGTCTGTAGATCTGACAGAAAGTTTGAAGAAATCGGACGATCGCGTGGGGGTGGAGTTCTCTTGGCTACCAGGAGCTGTTTAGTTGGATCGGGACTGGATCTATCGGGTATCCATGGGGAATTTCCTTGCATCGACATCGTTGCTTACAGGTTCGCATCTCACTCCGGGAGTGTTACTGGATTCGTGTTATATATATCGCCAGACATTCAACCAATGACTTTTGAATCCTTTTTTGACAGGTTTGAACACCTTATTAGTAACTTTTCCAATGTGGTCGTGATTGGCGACTTCAATTGTACTCTTTTTGCATCTAGCTCTGTAAATGATTTCAAATCTCAAGTACTTAACAATTTTCTTAATTTTACTAATTTTAAGCAATTTAATTCTGCGTGTAATGCCAACGATCGTCTGCTGGATCTTGTTGTGTCTGACATTCAGTGCGTAGTTATGCGGGATGATTCTGCATTTGTTGCGGAGGATGATCACCATCCGACCCTTTTAATACAACTCGATGCTGGAAGTGGTGGCTGCGCTGGTTTTCCTAGAATCGAGTCTAGATCTTACAATTTCGGGAAATGTGATTTCAATGAACTTTACTTGTATCTCTTGAGTGTGGACTTGACGATGCTGGATGGGTGTAATGATATTAATGGGGCTTGTGAAATATTTTATAATACACTTTATGCGGCGCTTGACTTATATGTGCCTACTTGTACTCGCTACTCGAGGAGCTACCCGAGGTGGTATTCATCTGATTTAATAGCCAATATTAAGTTGAAATATTACTTTTTCAAGAAATTCAAACGTTACAACTGCCTCTCCTCGTTGGCCAATTTCAAAAATATCCGTCTATTAGTAAAGAGACAATCTCGAGACGCTTACAGTGCGTACTTGGGTCGGGTTCAGCATGATGTTTCTTGTAATCCAAAGAAATTTTGGTCTTTTATCAGAGACAAAAGGAAACGCAGCCGTATACCTGGTCGCATGTCGTATAACGGCAACAGTTGCGATACACCGCAGGACATACTTAAAGGATTTGCGGCCTACTTCAGCAGTGTCTTTGGTACCCCCTCTTCTGTTGCAGACCCTCCTACTGTGCAGAATTGCAACTACAATATTTATTTTGATTGCTTCTCGGAAGATACTATTATCACTGCTATTATTAGCTTGAAAAATAATTTCACCTGTGGACATGACCGTATTCCTGCCTTCTTAATTAAGGACTGCAAGTTTGTCTTCGTGAGGCCGCTACTCAAAATATTTCAACTCGCTTTGAGTTCCTCTACCTTTCCTGACGTCTGGAAAATTGCCAGAATTACGCCCGTCTTCAAGACTGGTGACCAGACGGTTATCACAAACTACAGGCCCATTGCAATCCTTTCAAATTTTTCGAAAATTTTTGAACTCTGTATTCATTCAGGTCTTTATCCATTTGTTAGGCGAAATTTGTCACCTTATCAGCATGGTTTTCTGGATGCGGGATCCACCGTTACCAATCTCTGCCATGTCACGCAATTCATTTCAGATAATTTGGATGACAGGGGGCAGGTTGATGTGGTGTATACTGATTTTGCCAAGGCCTTTGATCGTTTGGATCACACTATTCTTGCCATGAAACTCAGAGCCTTCGGCCTCAGTGATGCTCTTGTTAGCCTTCTTAAGTCCTATGCAAGGAATCGTTCTCAGTACATTTTTTACAATGGATCATCTTCTTTCACGTACACCGCTACGTCTGGGATCCCACAGGGTTCTAATCTGGGTCCCTTAATATTCAATATGTTCATTAATGATGTCACTTCCGTGATCAGTTGCGATAAGCTACTCTTCGCGGATGATTTAAAGATTTTTTGTAGCATCTCTTCGATTTCAGACTGTATTCGCATTCAGACTGACCTCGATAACATCTTCCATTGATGTACTACGAATAACTTACCACTAAATGTATCGAAGTGTAAGTCTATGTCTTTCTCGCGCTGTGCGGAACCATGTACTTTTATTTATAGTTTAAGTGGCGTGGATTTGGAACGGGTTCAGACAATGCGGGACTTGGGTGTGATTTTTGACGTGAGACTCACGTTCGTTGACCACATAAACAATGTAACTTCTACTGCTTTGAGAATGCTGGGATTCATCGTCCGCAATTGCAAATCTTTTACCAATCCTGAATCATTAAAGGCGTTATACTTCTCGTTGGTTAGGTCACATCTTGAGTATGCTTGTGTGATATGGTAGTTGATTCTCCTGCATTACTCCAGCAAATAAGGTTTGCTGTGCCCCGTCCTGCGTCGCGCCATGTCCTTACTTTCAATTTGCCTTTTCCGAAAACTAATGTCGCGGTTAGATCACCTCTTTATTCCATGTGTTCTAATTTTAATGAAATCAGCGTACACTGCGATGTCAATTGCTCCAGCATCGGGTTTGTTAGGGCAGTAATCGCGGAGCACTTTAACAAATATTATTGACAGTCGTTGTCACTATATGCTCTATAATATTTAATTTTTCTTTTCTTTTTTCTTTGTTCTATTATATAACTTGCATGTACATACTTCATTATTATAATGTTCCAAGAAATTGTCCTGTAATTGGTAGGTATTATTATTATTATTATTATTATTATTCTCGTATATTTGAGAGTCGATAGCTTGTATGTATAGCGCGGTAAAATCGACTACCGTATACTCGAGCACACCGAGTGTGTGAATAAAATTGATCAGAATGCCATTTGTATTTTATTTCACAAAAACACCACGCTTTCATAAAAGAATTATATACTCCAATCACTAACGAGGGAGGTTCCCATATAATTAAAAAAAAAGAAACAGTTACCTATAAACTCGTGTTATATTAACGTATTGGCATTGCAGATCTTACAAATAGTATTGAACAATTCTCTGACTAAAACATTCCCGACAGGAAAATTCTTCAACTGGAAAATTCCCCGACATATAGAATAACAAGCCTCCCTTCACACAACACGACTTAGGACTAATGGTATAATTCATTTTCAAAAATGCCAATTTTTTCGAAACGTTTTGTCATTTTAATGATCTCCCGAATTTATTGAAATCATTAGTCGTAGTGATCCTTAGGCATTTATAAAGACTGCCACTGTTTTCAAAATGTGTTCTCGAAAGTTATAGAAAGGTTGTGTAAGGACGATGATTGTTTCTTCTTCTTCTTTCCTCTTGTAGTTTAGGACTACGTCCGGTCATTATTGCCTTCTAGCCTTTTACTGATTCTGACGTTTACCCCCAAAATCATCTGTTCTGTGGCCTGCCTAGTGGTCTCCGGCTTTGCAGTTTTTGGTCCTTTGCATATCTAAGTATAGGTTCTGTTTGCAGTTATGGAAAGGTTGTTTAAGGACGAGGATTGTTTCTTCTTCTTCTTTCCTCTTGTAGTTTAGGACTACGTCCGGTCATTATTGCCTTCTAGCCTTTTACTGATTCTGACGTTTACCCCCCAAATCATCTGTTCTGTGGCCTGCCTGGTGGTCTCCGGCTTTGCAGTTTTTGGTCCTTTGCATATCTAACTATGGGTTCTGTTTGCAGTTTTTCTTAGACTTAAACACGTAATTATTTTTATCCTGTCTTTTATTGTTCTAAGAGTTTTTATTTCCGTCATTCTTATTAAGTTCTAAGGTTTATATCAGCTGCGTATATTAGGGTACGTTTTACAAAGTTTTATAAATCCGTACTTTAGTCTCTGTGGACATATATTTGTTCCTCCACATCACAACTCTTAGACAGTCGGAGGCTTATAAGGCTTTAATAAAATTGGTTCGTATTTCCTCTATTAAATTTCTGGCGCTTGATATCTGTGATACGAGGTAACTAAATTTCTAAATTTCTTCACAACCTTTATTGATTCATTACCCACCATTAGTTTGTAACAGATCGGATTGTTTGATATTACCACTGACGTTCAATGAATACGATCATGTTGAGTTTCTTCTGCTATTAGTCTAGCGTCATCAGCGTAACATATGATTCCCAAATACTGATCACCCATTTTGTAGCCGACGTTAACTTCTTTGGCTTCTCTGATAATATCGTTCATCAAGATACTGAAAAGTGTTGTCTGTTTCCAACCTGTACGCCTATTTTTGGCGTCGATACCTAGTTAATTATAAGATTGCTTTTGCTGTTTGCGTTTAGGTCTTGGATAATAGTCCCATTTCCCAATTCCCCGTTTCTAATAGTTGTCGTACCATGGAGATTGCATCAATCGTTGACCATCCTTGTTTTTCCTGCCATATTCCTATCTTGGACTTGACTTTATGGGCTATTATATTTGTGAATATTTTTAGAATGGCGTCAAAAATGTTATTCTATGGTAGTTTTTACGTTCCTTCTTTGCATATCTCTTAAATATTGGGATTGTTATGCATTCTATTCTCCTGATTTTTTTTTTGCCATTGGTAATTTTCTTAAGCTATTTCTTTTACAACAGCTTCTCCGCCATTTTTCATCATATCATTGCTGTTATCGTTAACGCTTGGTGCGTTTCTGTTTTTAGCTTCCCTATTATTGTTTTGTTTTTATGTGACGTTGGTCCGTCGATTCGCTGTTTTATATTGTCTTCATACTTAACTTCCTCTTCTTCTGGATCTTTCAAAATATGTAACCTATTTTCATGGGTTGATCATCGCGACTTGTACTTTTAATTTATGGTTTCTTCCTGTTCTTAAGCATTCTACAGACCTTCTTTTTTTTTCGATGGTTCCACTGTTTCCGAGCATTCTCCAGATTTTCTTCTGTCCTCTATAGACATCGTGTTGCATTTCTGTTAAAAAGTTTTTTCAGTAATGCGTCTTCAATTCTTTAATTGCAGAGTTTACTCAATTTCGGTTGTATTTGCAGCTGTTATGCTTTTCTTGCGTCTTCTGGTTTCTGTAATATTAAGTATACTATCCGTTTTTCATTGCTTGGTTTCTTCATTTCTTTTTGTAAATCAAGGTGTGTTGTTTCTTCTGCTATTTTTGTATTTTGCTAACTTCTATACCATGTCTGGCATTTGATATTATGATTATTTTTAATTTGCCCCACTGTGGTTGACGATGTCACTTTCTGAGATGGTGATGTTTGATATTTTGATATAATGTTGTCGTTCTTTCATTTCTGAATGATTCAATGTTGAATTTGTAACACAATATAACAACTTACGTATAGCAAACATGGTCTTTGATAATTTTATGAATCCACTTGTGCTTTCCAATTTAAACCGTCGTCCAAAAGTAATCCCAGGTATTTTATAGGCTCCTGCTGTGTCTCTTTCCTGTTCCTAAAGTTGATGGTTTTTGTCTTGTTTACGTTAAGTGTTAACCGATTTCCACTAAACCATAGTTTGCTTTCATGTTGTAAATTTACACCCTCTACGTCGAGCAAATGTTGATCTTTGTTTTTTGTTAGAAAAACAGTGTTATTGGCAAACAATACTGTTTGTGCATGAATATTACTAGGTAAATCGTTTACGTATATCAGAAATAATAGCGGTCCCAATATAGAACCTCGTGGCACACCGTGTTTAACTACCTGCACTTTACTAAGTTTAGAGTGTTACCTCGACCTGCTGAACCCTGTCAGCCATATAAGATTCCAGCAATTTCAAGGACTTACCACGGAATTCATAGAACTCCAATTTCTCCAGCAACACACCATGCGACACACAATCGAAGGCCTTGGAGAGATCACAAAACAGTGCGTTTACAGTCTGTGAGTTATCAAAAGTATCACTAACATAATTTACAATGTGTAGTACTGCATCCAAGGTAGATACCCCTTTGCGAAAACCATATTGTTTATGCGATAAAATGTTATTTTTTTCTAGGTAACTAAGAATTCTATTGAATAAGACCCTTTCAATATGTTTCCCTAACACTGGTATAATTGCTATTGGTCTATAGTTTTCAGCTTTTCCACGATCACCATCCTTATATATTGGAACAACTCTCGAACGTTTAAGTGAACCAGGAGAAAGTCCCTGCTCGAAACTACTGTTTCCTATACATGCCAAAACATCAGCTATCGAGCAAATCATGTCCTTCAGTAAGTGTGTGTTCATCTCAAATATATCTTTGCTGCCCTTTGATTTAATAGTATGAGCAGTACTGATTAGTTCATCACTAGTAACAGGAGCAAGAAAAAAATGTTGCATCGCTACTTTTCATTTTTGCTTTTAAGTAATTTCTAGACTTCAAATTGGGAATCTCTAACCCCGAAACAAAACGGTCCGCTACAGTAGCAAAATAATTATTTAATACGTCTGGTGAAGGACCAAGAATGTCACACCTACTGGTTTTGCAATTATTTGATTCAATATTTATTATTGACCATGTTTCTTTGCACCTATTTTTAGATTTGAGTAACCTATTTGTGTAGTATTCCTGTCGAGCTTGCAGTAGTAAGTCATGAAATTCATCCCTGAAAGATTTATAGAAAGTCGTGTGCTTACCGTTTATCCTAGCTGCATCATGAGCAATGTCAAGTAGTTCCTTCTTTTTTTGTAGACATTCAGTCGTTTTTATCAAATTTGGTGTAGTTGGTCTATCAAATATCTTTCTTATAATTGGGAACGAATAATTGTGTATGTTTACCAGCGTGTCCATTAAATACCCCATTGTTTCATTCGGATCACCTGATCTGTGTATACAGGGTGTTATAAATTAAGTCGGCACAGTATCGGTTAAATTAGCAAAGTAGTAGTATTTTTATCGTGAACAATGATGACAGGACCGAAAAAACAGTTGAACTTCTAATTTTCGCGCTATGTATTTACAAAAGCTATTTTTTTTTAATGGAACACCCACTATATTTTTGCATATATTGAAAGAAGGAATTATTTTAAAAAAGAAAGCTTTCATACATTATTGACAAAAAATGAAAGTTGCGGCAGTTATCCACTATTTTGTTCAGCAATTCATATCAATAAAATCAAGATGTCTATGATAAAAAAAAACAGCAAATATTAAACAAGCATTGTGTATTATGTATATTTATTATAATAGATGTTCGAAGAAATCACCGTTTTGTCCAATGCACTTCCGAATTCGTTTATGTACATTGCGAGTTACTTTTAAAATCGATCTTGCGTCTATGTTATTAGCAATAGTAATTATTTTATTTTGCAGCTCTAAAACGTCTTCATATCTCCCTTTGTAAATTTCATTTTTTAAATGTCCCCAAAAATAAAAGTCCATAGGGTTTAGATTCGGGGACCGTGGTGGTCACTGAATTGGTCCATTCATACCTATCCACTTATACCGAAACATTTAGCTCAAAAAATTTTGTACTTCGCGATGATTATGCGTTGGTGCTCCATCTTGTTGAAAACGTATATGTTGCCGAGTAGCCAAGTCCAGGTTATCCAAAAATATTCCTAAATGTTCAGTCATGAATTGTAAATATCTTTGCCCGGTTAATGTACCATTATAAAAGACTGGTCCGACAATCGTCGAGCCAATTAATCCACACCAGACATTAAAACTAAACCGTATTTGTGGAGCATGGGGCCGTTCCAACAATAACTTTTCTCGTGATCAATAGTGATGGTTTTTCTGTTCAAAATTCCAGAATTGAAAAATTCGATTCATCGCTCCACAAAATATGACGACTTACATTCTGCGCTGAATAATTAAGGTACCGGTGACAAAACGTTAGTCTCCTCTTGATTACTCGGGAATAATGTTTGCACTGGCTGGTACTTAAATGAGATATATTTAAATATTCTTAATATTCTGTGCACACAATTAACGTTTACCCGATCCGCCAGCAGCTGCGCTATCTCCTGATTCCATACTCTTCTTGGTCTACCTCTGTTTCTCCTCTTGACTTAAATATAACAACGATAATGCGAAGAAATGATGGTGTACTTATCAACACTAAATCAATACTAATTTAAACTAAACCTAAGAAACAAAATTTAAACATACAAAAAGCACCTCCACTCCTCCGAGTGTGCGTCATTAGTCATAGCCATCTTGATTTTATTGATATAAATTGCTGTACAAAATAGTGGATGATAGTCGCAACTGTCATTTTTTGTCAATAATGTATGAAAGCTTTCTTTTTTAAAATAATTTCTTCTTTCAATATATGCAAAAATATACTGGGTGTTCTATTAAAAAAAAGTAACTTTTGTAAACAGCGCGAAAATTAGAAGTTCAACTGTCTTTTCAGTTCTGCCATCATTGTCCACGATTAAAATACTACTACTTTGCTAATTTAATCGATACTGTAGTTTCATTAATAACAAAGTTTGCAATAGTGCCGACTTAATTTATAACACCCTGTATACAATGCCAGTTTTGATTTTGCAATGCCGCGATAAATTTCTTCTTATTTAATGAACTGTATGAACGTATAAGTTTGCAAGATTTTTGGTTGATCCAGCTAGCACTGCAAATGCTTATTTGTTGCGCCTCATGATCAGACAAATGCACCTCCTGTACCTTAGCATCAGTGTATTCTAGGTAGTTACTGACAAATATATTATCTAAACA
Source organism: Amphimallon solstitiale (assembly GCA_963170755.1). Classification (NCBI taxonomy): domain Eukaryota; kingdom Metazoa; phylum Arthropoda; class Insecta; order Coleoptera; family Scarabaeidae; genus Amphimallon; species Amphimallon solstitiale. The sequence goes on along the minus strand of OY720684.1, from coordinate 45,193,258 downwards.
AGCACCCCTTCCCCCCTGATATCTCGTAGGTTCATATATAAGTTGCTATATTGGTATATGATTGATATACCCAGGTTTAAGTAAGAGAAGGCATTTTAACTGACATTCAAATCAGGTTTATACAAACAAGTTTGAAAAAAAAAATTCAAATTCTCACCGGCACATCAATACGCACAGAATATCACCTGTAAATTTCGTGAGAGTAACGGTGGAGAGCACATTAAATTAATCAGAGCATGTGATTACCGGAAAACTTAGTACAGTAATGTATATTATAGGCAAGATTAAACAGATAGTTTCTCACGAAGGCACAAAATTAACATATTATGCAAATTTCAGACCCACGGCATCATATGCGATCTATGTTTAGAGTGCATGATCTAAATTGCAGTGGATTGTATTATTACATAAACCAGCAATTAGAACTCTAGCTGCCTAATGATATTGAGGACTTAAGGATGAAAAGGTTGAGCAGAAGAATGAAACTTTTGGCAAACGCTTTCTATAATTTAATATCTGAAATATCAGTTCAACTAAGATAATAAATTAATTATTTTATAGATTCTGTTTAGTGTATTTTGAATTTTTTTGTGTATTTTATGTCCTGATTTCTTTCGTCTTTTTCATTATATGTTTCCTATTCTGAATTTATTATATTACATTAGTGTATTGCATACTTGACATATCACGATTTCCTGTGATAAAATATACTAATACTTCTACAACCATGTTATTTTGAAATATTATGTTAAGTTGTATTACCTTAATAATAATGCTCTTATATTGAAATATACTCCTTGTAATGGTACAGCCCATTTTTACCTATTATTTTTATAAAATCAATGAATGCATTATTGTATTATTAAGTCGCAATTAGTCATAGGTTTAGTATGTATTTATGAGTTAGAAATGTGACGCCAAAAGTTTATATTAAAGTGATAAACACTCCGATAGTAATATACATTCCCACAGCTAAAAGAACGTCTACGTGCATGTGAACGAGAATGAAAACACCCGAACTTTGTAGAAAGCTGGGAACCCCAAACATACTGATATAAAAGGGAAATAAGCGTTCAAGAAAGAGAGAGTCGAAGGCGAGATACGTTAAATGTTGTATCAAAAGGCTAACTCCCAACAATAGACTACTCATAAGAGTCATTGTTAATATAACTTAAATAAATAATCGACTACTGAGATAATCGGCCATGGTCAGAAGAATCGTGGTTATTTGTAAAAAAGTAATAAAATAGTGTTCAAAGTTGCACATAAGCAGTAAATGTGCAAAGTGTTATATTGTTAAAATAAATATTGTGCTTCGCTTGGCAGAACAAGCAGATGATTCCGTTGAAAACAACGTAGAAATAAAGAAGATTTCGCTGATAATAAACAGCCCGAAGTTCCCGCTGAAAACAGTATAAAAAAGAAGCTGAATAAGAAGTGTTAAAATAAGGTATTATTTAAATGATTATTGTTGATGAATGTATTTTTTTATAATAAAGAATGAAAGATTGTAAAAATAAATTTCTAACAGAGAGTTGTTAAATAAATATCGTCTACAAAATATAAGTATAAAGTAACTTGATATGTTTCGCAAGTGTCGATATGTATATAAACACATATAATATAGTATGTACATTTTATCTAATAAATTCTGGCTTTTATTGTTTACGTTTTAATATTACAAAGAATCTACATAAATATTTATGTCAGTTTAATATTTGTAAAAAAAAATTTATTGTCTTTTAAATATATTTCGTTTCTTTTGTTGTTTGTAAAAATATATATACAAGATTCATTGATTTTCAATATAAGAATTATTAAAATTTTAAATGGTATTTTTTTTTATTAATGTTCAGGAACCTTTTTACTTAATCATTTCTATTAACTCGAATCGCCCTGAGATAATCTGAGTTTGGCTGGCAAAACAAATAATTTTACATTTTATTTCTAAATTTTAACTTTAAAAATAATATCTTAATTTAGATATAGGGGGTTCTTTACATTATGTCGCCCAACTTTGGGGTTATACCTTTACATCGTCTATATATTTGCAAGGTCCAAATTACATAAGATAATTAAGAAAATTTAAAAATAAAACACAAAAACAAGGAAACCGAAGTCTTCCTTACTTATTACAAACACATCGGATCTAAGGGATTCCATATTTAGTACATATTTACATACATCAGTTTCTTTAGGAATGTGTTATCAAGTAAAGCGTCTTAAGTGCATACGCCTAATGTATAATCCTCTAGTTTCTTAAGGAACTTGAGTTCATCATTGAAGAGATCACGTAGTAAACGAGATAAAACTGTTATTGATTTCCTGTTACTCACAATACATATCAAGAACGTTTGCAAGAATTCCTTGAGGTGATAGAACCTTTCTCCTTGTTTTGTTCCTTGATATACAGGCTGTTCTGCAATACATAACTGCGACTAATGGAAAATTTAGATAGATGTTCTATAGAAACATTAAATAAATAATTTCTCATTAACTTTTTAGAGACGATATTAAAATTAAAATAAAATAATATACTTAAAAGTTAAATCACAATAAATAATTTACTATATTAATTTGTTTCAAAATAACTTTCTTCTGTTGGTAATTTTGTTTTAACTCAACCAACAGGAGTTTAGTAGTAACTACTTTAATAACCCCAGTTAAATTAGAATCGAGTGCTAGAGGATTGGTCAAGCATCACCAGTGATGGCAAAGAAATCTAATCTAATCAATAAAAAGACATGAGCACTCTTTGTAGTGGTCTTATTATTATTACTGAAGAGAATTGTTGCTATACTATATTTCAAATCCGTTAAGAAGTTGCCGCTTTTGCAAAATGTTTCTCATCAATTATGAAAATGAAGCAGACGCCTTCTTGCACCGAATAGTGCCAGAGGATTCACCAAGGAGCACCATAGAAGGCAAAGAGTCGCTTATTTGCAAGAAAACTGATGGTCACGTCTATTGGGACTGGAACGCTGCTCTCCTAATTGATCTTTTGCACTAAAGTCTTAATTACTAGTTTTATATTTTTGACTGATTAGAGTCGCCGCGACTCAATAAAAAGGGCCATCAATAAAAAAGGTGCAATCATCAAATTCTAAGCGTGTTGTTTCTGTATGATAATGCAATGCCACATATAATTATAATGTGCCCTCTATCCTTTGGTGGAAGAGTTTTCCGAAGAATTAACAGGTACAATTGCAATTGAATGATGACATGATTCCTTAAAAAAAATACTGACTTGTTGATATAAGAGTATGGAGGTTATGTAGAAAAAAATATGTAGCCAAAATTATGTAGTAATCGTAGTACAAGAGAAATTGGCAATAATCCAATGAATAAAGTGAGAAGTTCCTCGGTTTTGAGGACATGCTGCTTGTTGTCTTCAAAACCGAGGATCTTCTAACTGAAACTACATATGACGGACTGTTATCCGATGGTCTTACGGGTATGCTTACATCTCCAAGATTATCCGACCTTATTCCTTGGCTACACCGTACTGATGACGACCAATAGTCAGAAACACGTGTCTACGGTCAGATTATAACTGATTTAGTAAATTATATTATGTATGTATAATTACTGCTATAGTGGCAGAATTATGGGTCGTAAAAAGAGAATCTAGTTATTTAAGCTTCGTGATGTTTGGGACCCCATTTTTGTCATGTTAGTATATCAGATATTAACCTTTTATAGATAAAATATGTTAAATGCTTCTTACGTTTGCAATTGTTTTATTTAAAAATGTTGGTTAAAATTTAGTAATAATGGCATTAGTTATTAAAATATAGATTAAATACATCAAGTTTGAGGTCTCAAAGCCCACTAAGGAAATAAAATATATCTGAAAATATAATTGTTATATTATCTATTATAATAACTTCTTGATTTCTGGGTTAAAACGATGTTGTCTTTACTTCAGCTGGCGACGTACCGTCCACTTTATTAGACACAGGTGACTATTTAACAGTCATCAATATGTAATATATATATATATATATATATATATATATATATATATATATTTGTGTGTGTGTGTGTGTGTGTATCTACTTACGTATTATTCGATACAATGTTTTCAACCTTGTCACGTATACTCCTTAATATCTTCTTTCAAAATATTTTTTACCAAACCCTACCAAAACATGTGAATGTTACGTGTCAGACGTCTAGAAGGTGACTTATGGTATATTGCGGTCACGTTACAGGGGTTGCCAGCCAGAGTCACGGACCTATATTCCTACAAGAGCCCCCTTCGCATCTCACATTTTCGAACACGAGCGGATCGCAGGTCAGCTGTTCCGCCCATGGTTCGCCCAATCCCCAAGTAGATTGGCTCGTTCAAGATGGTCAAACTGTTACCGCCGTACCGGGACTAAGGTTGGTATACGAAAACAAAAGATTATTTACATACTTTATATCTGTGCATGAAGTATACTTTCGTTCGAAAATATGACATTTTTGGAATTCGCTGGTGTACATGTAAACAGTAAACAAATCTTTTGTAAGACAAAATAAAGCGTTTCTCTGTTCGCTACTTTGTACGTGTTATTTTATTATGTATTTTTCTTTAAAGCGTTATGTATTTCTTCAATAAAAACTGAAATATTTACAAATTCTGATATAATCAAATATACAACATCCCGATATTTTAGATGCTCGCATTTATTTATAATTTAACAGGGTAATAAATATCTAATAGCCTCTATGATAAAATAAAAGAATATTATTTTATTGAAACATAAAAATCACACAAACTACTTTAATAATCATTTAGTGCGTTTTGCAGCGTTGTCATATCTGAAATTAATTATAACTTCAATCTGTACAACAGGACTCAACAAGTAGGGTGAGTAGTACAAAACTAGAATCCTAACTGATCAGATTTCTCATGTCTCTATGGTAAAAGTGTCCAAACACTTGTATAATAGTATACATTATAGTGTTCTTTCGTGTCATAGTTGCGAATTTTTAGTTTTATACACTTTTAAAGAATCTGTTAAGTAAACTAAATGTAGAGCAATCCGACACGTGTTTTAGACTCGTTGGTGATTGTAAGTGCAGTATAATCAAGGAACAGAATGACGAACGATTCTCCGTATTTCAGGGGTTGCCATTCTTGGCCCTTTTTTAAATAGCTATGTTTATGTTGGATAAGTGTGAATACAATATGTTTTTTACTTTAACAAATGTAAATGTTTAAAATTTCACAACTCTATTGACAAAACAAAGAGAAACTGGAAGATAATGTTTTATGAGCTTCAATTTAGTCAAATTACCAATATCAGCACCTGTTTAAGGTAATGTTAATTATTGAATATTTGGTACATAATATAATTCCCTTCCTTTTGAATATAGGTATTAATTACACTGTCTAAATAAAATAATTAATCTGTTTTTAAAATACAAAAACTCTATAAAATACCTGTTATAAATTTATCATTATCTCTTCAATTTGACCACCCTATGTGTTTTTCCTTGATATCGGCAAAAATATACAACATATGCAAAATTCTCTGATATATTTACAATTGATGCCATTATTTTTCAGAAGAAGGGGTAATCTTTAATTATTGAGGCGATTTAGCTTGCAATAATTTTTGCCAAGTATGCATATACAATTTTGAAAACAGATTTCTGAAATTGTTACTAAGACTTCTAATTGGTACTTCTTAATCTTATGTTCGCCATCATCAGCAACAGCTTTTTTTAATAAAACAATACATAACACTAAGACAGCATTTTGGAGGATCAACATCCACCTATTCTCAAGATAATATTGTTTTCAGACTAATTTCACTTTAATTAATTATTGATATTGTGCAAGAAATATTAATTGCGTTTTAGTAGAAGTATTATTTTAAATTCAGAATATTATTTTCCTAACTTTTTAGTCCCATATGTTTTTAAGAATAAAAAGAAAATTTATTTATATAATAATTTATTTGATATTTCAAAATATCGTGTTCATACGAGTTCATTTCAATGCATACATATATCTTAATATATCTATCAATCATCCCATATATAGACATATCGGTAATTTATTCAGTAACTTTGTACATATTCGTTAATATTAGAAACTTGAGTTGCTAAATGCAATTTTCTAATTTACGCTTTATTATTAAATACACATATATCTTGAGTATAAAAAGGCATGCAGGCTGAAATTACTTTCATTTAACTATATTGTATCATAAACACAACGCAAACGATTTTGAGTGAAGAGTACTTTTACTACTTCTATATCAATTATGTATCTACTTGTTTGCTTTACTTTGTTTTCCGTATTTGAGAGCTATTACATTTGTTTTATAACGAGAAAACGTAAAACGTACTACTCAGTTTATTCATTTAATAATTTGACTGTAAAGCGAGATTTATCTCATTTATAATTATGCATTTATTAAATTAATTAGATATAATCCAGCGCCTCCACCAAAAATGAGATACTGGTGATATACCGGAAAACTTTTGCTGAAAACTTAATTAGGTGAATTTTAACTAGATTTATGGGTATTTGTGCATAATGATAAAGTACGTTTATTAGTTTCACATAATATAAAATTATTTTTCAAGGAAAATTGTATTACTTAATACCTACTTAACACAATTTTCTACTATAATGAAGGATAATTCAATTATTACAAAAGCTTTACCAAATATGGAATCTTCGGTCAAATAAATTGCCAATTTGACTGCGCAGAGTATATACATATTGCAGTGCCCTCTTATAAAAATATGAGAACATGCCGCACTATATGTTGTGGGTATAGTCATCTGTATATGCTGTGCTCTAAAAATTATCCTTTTTACACCAAAAGCTTATAATTGGTTTTGTATTTAATTTATATTGTAATAGCATGTACCGAATAACTATTGTGGGTTCTGGCAATGTATGTGGTTCCTGCTCCTTCACTGGTAACCTTTCTCTTACTTATGATAGGGACGAGGTAATAATTTTGTTTAAAGAAAAAAAAACGGAATGTCTATATAACATGATCATATACTTTTTTATTTAATCATTTGTAAATTCAAATACCTTTATACACCTTAATGCTCTATACAAATACATAATTGAAAATATATATCATTTATACCAGATGCCGGTTATAATGTATGTAAATCTTTTTATTATGCATTCATGATGCTAAACCAAAAAATACCTATCCTGTATTTAAATAAATGAAAACTTTTATTGTCCATTGATAATTTTATTTATCAATGTAATTGTTTTGATATTGGCTTCAATTAATTGCTTTAGACAACCATTTGCACGCGTTGTTTCTAGCTTTTAATCTTTGCCGTGTAAAACGTTTAATTATGTATTAACATGACTTGAAAAAGATTAATGATGCCTGGACAAAGTATTGAAGAAAGTACTCATTCGCACGCAGCATTTCTCCAATTGCCCAACACCATTAGTCCTATTTTTGTTGTAATTACAACTTAATGAATTAAAAACCTTACAGGATAATATTTGCGTATCTATACTGTTCAACGTTATATTGAGTAATCATTTGCACGCAAAACCAATATTTGTTTAACAGTTTAGATAACTCTTTTTCAAAGAAAACTTACTTGCTATCTTTAAACATTTCATCAAATTGTTTATTTTGAATGTCCATCTTGAACCCTTCAAAATGAATTTAAATGTATTGATAAAAGAAAATTATTATGAATGAACGTGATAAAAAGATAATGAAATTACTATTCTACTATGTAACAATTAACAAAAATATCAATCGCAATCATATTCTTTTGAAAGCGTCTTATTCTCCCGAAGTCGTAATAAGAAGTTCTTCTTGTCGAATCTTGTTTCGAATTTTTATACCGCCAAAAAAAAATGTAACGTTGACTAGTGCGCCCTCTAGTCCATCTTTTAGGTTGGCATTGGAGTATATACTCCAGTGAAATCGCTGCCCACATGTTGCCGCCGTGAACACACACGCACACACGCACATATTGTTCTGACAGTTCTTATTCACCAAACGTCAACACATCGAAAATTGTTTTCTTATTTAAAAGTCTTTTTCACTGCCTCGTACTGCATTTCCGACGGTAGGTTTATTCTTGTTGTTAATACCATCCTTCTTTGTATTTATTAATGAACCTATTGCCTTGTTCATTGTTCAATACATATTTTCTTTTCCCATTTATTCATGTTATCCTCACTTTTCTTGTAGCTGGATTGTGACTCGGTAGGATTGGAAATACGTTGGAAAGAACGAATATTTTTCTTTCAACACTGCCTGCACCTGGAAGACACGTTTGTTTCTCCATTCCATCTCTGTTCTCTATCCATGATCTTTCCATCGGTGATATGTCTATCTGCAATAAACTTTACACAAGTTTTATATTTTGTTATCTTTTGTAGGTCATGAAACTGTACACGTCTGTTTCCAGTCTCTGAAGCATTGTGTTACAAACAAATCATAAACACACACACTTTTTATTTATGTTATCAGCTACCTTCTTATACAAAATGTTATTGCTGATCGGGTTTACGTTTTATATATATTTATATCCTATTCTAGTCTCTAGTCATAAGCTAAGGTAATTTATATCTTTTAATATAATTTAGTTTTTAAACTCTTTCATAAAGTTTTATTACTTTATGCATGTAAATCATAATAATTTATTCAGCCATATTTATCTTTCTTGCATATCGTATTTGATCTTTTTCATACAATTCTATTGCTTTTACATGACTAATTCTCTTGACTGTTCCGTCCATTAACATAACCCTTTCTCGATTATTTGCTTTCATTACCCTTTTTGTCTTAAACAGCGGTCCATTATTTAGAATGTTTAATGCAATCTTTACGAATTGTATAAAATTTGGTTCTTTTTCATGATATGTAAACCATACATCTTGTGTATCTTTTCTACAAAAGAAATAGATTGCTTATATTTATCTTGTCTTTTATTTCATACTTATTTAATATTTTTATTCTACATTCACTCACTATTCAATTGAATAATAATGAATTTTAAATTATGTGTTTGTATTTGACTATGTGTATGCAACTTTATATACATTCATGTAATTTGTTGCAAATATTGTTCTTCACATCCAAATATGATTTTTGTCATTTTTATTTCATTTCAAAACTTAAACTAATTCTTAAAGCTATTCTTATTTTATAAACTTGCGAGATACCATGGCAATATGTCGTAAATGTATACAAATTATTAGGGTTTATTTTAGATTTCACATTCGGTAATATTAGGCAACCGCATTTAGTAGTAAAACAGTAACTTCGATTTAGTCTTTACTGATCTAGTGCATTTGTTGGCCAAGATTGTTGCCCGTTAGTACCACAAGATGTATATCATCCAGCTATTAATTTTCTTCTACCTTTTTCATGTGATCGCTCATTTAATGCTTTGCAACTTAACTTAAATATTAATAAATATAATTTTAGTAAATCTAATTTCCCATATTTGTATAATGTTTTTCTCCATAGGAATATAATTATCATGTTAATTTTATTATGCACTTTATAGAATAGATAAGACTCTTCTTTACTACAGTTAGTTGTTACTTAGACATTCAGTGTAAAGATCCGTATGGTTTAAAGGTTTTTTAAAAAAGCAATTTTATTTCAAAAACCTAACTAGTTCATGTTGAGGTGAACACATGCAACTGATTGCAGACTTGATTCTAGGCTGTTTTATTATTATTATGTGAATGATCTGTGGTTGCATAAAAAGAGGATTTTTTTCTTTTAGTCTAAAAAGATTGTCTTTATGTAAAAACGATATAAAAGGAATAGACACCTATGTAAATTGTTTTGTATGCGAAAACGTATTTCACGTTAAGTGCCCCTGAAAAAAATCACCAGAAGATAATCTTAAATCAATACTTGATAAGAGAGGAGTAAGATATATATGTACAGAGTGTGAAATAGTAAACTACACGTCTAAATGGTTGAATTAAATAAAAAGAGAACAGGGTAACGTAATTAATCAGATGGATGTAATAATACATATCTGGTTAAGGGAGAAATATTCTTAAAATTCTTGCGATTACAGTTGCAGAAAACACAAAATATATAACACCGGGAGATGTTGACATGCAACAGGCTCTTCAGTGCTTGTCCGAAATATTTTGTAAAATATCATTGGTTCTAACTTACACCAGTGATTGTTAACATTCGCAAAGCATGAGAGGTGAATGCTAAATTAATTAAAGTATTCCATTAGAAATAGACTGATAGGCATTTATTAAACAATAAAGAAAAACAAATGCTGAGACAAAAATATCAGACGGTACAAAATATATTTGGCATATTTTATTTGTTGTAACATGCAATACTGTGATGACATTTTGATTTGCAAAGCAATCCCATACTTTTGAAGCTGCACTTGTCCGTAGTACATTTTTCTTGTAGTTGTAACGTTTGTAGCCCTACCCGCCACTTTTCTAATTGGCAGTAGCCGCTTCTCGCAAAGATAGATATTTCCTTCGATAACATTTCACCAATAGGAGTACCATTCTGTCAGGTAATTTATAAAAATCGGAATACTTTACGCTAACAACCACGGCTAACACATTTCGAGGACCAGTAGGGTCTCTTCGTTGCCTGTAGTTCGAGGTTTTCTCTTGTGGCTGCCCTTTTCGTAGAAATTGCCTCGTGTTGTTCATGCAACTTTGCAGGTAGAGAAGAGTTACATGTGTCTTCATCACCATTGCCGTCATTTCCTTCAGCATCACCGTTGCCCGCGGGAGAATGGTCTCGATGTTCTTCAGCTTCATTGGTGCATTCCTCCATCAAATTTTCATTTCTAAAAACGTTGCTTACAAGTTCTTCAAGCCGTTCCTCTCTCTCAGATTGTCCAATTTTCTCACGAGGAAGAATCGATGATGCTCTTCCTCTTTTTAGTTTATCATGGCTTCGTATGGGGTCTGCCTAGTGGTAAGTCGTGTTTTTTCAAACTGAAGAAATGTAAACCTACCGACCGCTTTTTACTTTCTTATACGTAGTATAAGGAAGTATTGTAATGATGAAAATTTTCAACTTCGAGATTTTTGCAGATGATACCGAAAAACTGGTTTTTAAACGTGGTCTGTGTGTATGTGCGCGTGTGAACACGATAGCGGTCAAACAGCTAAAGATATCAATTCCACATTTTATATTTGCGAGCGTAATCTCCCTCTTGAGATCTGATTAGATTTTCAGTTAAATCGGTAGACCGGAAGTACTAGGTAGTTTACTTCAGTGAAAAAATTGAATTTTACCAATATTTCGTCAACTACTGAGTTAAATAATTTATAAAGTATTCACATGTACTCAAAAGTAAATTTTATTACAAAAGATTTTTGAAATTCCTACCGGAAGTAGGTCTTTTATCGAAAATCAGTTTTTTGCGAATACTTTGCAAGTCATGCTTTCAGGGCAAATACATTAAAAATTTTTCAAAATTCCAACAGGTAGTAAATACTTTTACTCTTATCGAGTAATGATTTTTTGCAAATATTTCTTAAATTATGCATTCTACATAGATTTATCAAGAGTACAAATGTATTTAGAACTATATTTGGAATAAGCTTTGTTTAAAAGAAATTGAAAAATTCGGATGGAAGCAACGCTTTTACTCCTATCGAGTAGCACATTTTTGCAAATATCTCGCAAAGTGTGCATTCTGTAGAAATTTATTTAGGGACTAGAAGTACTTAGAATAGGATTTTGAATAACTTTTGTTTAAGAAAATTACAAAATTCGGACCTGAAGTAACACATTTACACCCAGGCTTTTTTTTTAAGAAGATATAAGTATTGAAAACTTAATTTAGAACAATTTTTGTATAAATTGAAAGGAACATACGAAGAATCGTGTGGTGCCCACACCTCATTTTTTGTATCGTAGTCATTCATCATCCAAGTAGTTAACATATTTTATATATCTTGGTTGGCTCTTTCCACAGAGACCTTGTGTTTGCTGTGTCGTGGTTTTCATGAACTATCTTTACATCTTTTCACATCGAAAATAGTTCAGATATTACTCGATTACTAAAACGCTCTGCCATTTTCTGAATGTAATATAGCCGGAGCTCCATATGTCAAAAATATTTGAAGACGATAGTACGCAAATTCTTCGACAGTCCGTATTTTTAAAGTCTTTAACTGAACAAATTTTGTTAGATGGTCTTTATAAACCATTATAAATTTGAAATCGTCGTCATTTTGGGATTGCAAATCTGTGAAATTCACCTGGGCATCTTGAGTTTAATTGAGATCTAATCATAAGTTTTACGACAATACCCTTTTGAAAACTTTGTTACATCTGACACTGTTTGCATAAATTTAGAAATAACATCACAACATCATAAGTAATATTTTTATACATAAATTTGTAGCATTCTTGTTGTTCCCTCATATCCTGTTCCAACATGCGTCTCGGAGAGTATGTCTAATATTTCTTTATTGGTTTCATGTGCATAATTAACTTATTTTCGTCGATTACTTTTAAGACATCAAAACGCTGGTAATCCAACGATTTACTGCGTTTTTCTTTAGCAGCAATGACTACGCTTTGTATGTATGAATACTTAACTTGGTTTTGCTGTTTACTAAAGTGTGTAAACTTTTCAAACAATTGTTCATGGTTCACTGCAGTAACCATTTTAATATGGAACTAGGCAGGCCCATTCTCAGCCGCCCAGACATCCGTATGCGAAGCCGAATATGCCACCCCCTCCTTACTTATTTCCTCTATTTATTATTTTCACTCTGACCTTGTACTCTTAGTTTTGTTACATTTGGGTGTATAAAAAAAAGAAATATTTCTCAAAGTGAACATTTTATTGTTTAACATTTTCAAAAATTAATGTTCAGTTGAATAAATAGGAACTAAGAGTATTTTGCAAAAGCAAGAAAAATTTTATTCGTGCTGCATTTTTATTAATTTAAACATAAGGAGTGAATAAGAATATAACTTGTTTATTAAAACAAGACTTAATAAGCAATGTAGTGATAACCTAATAGATTATCTACACACTGAATTAAATTTAAATATTGAAATAATGCGATCTTAAAATTGCTTGATTTTGTTCACGGTACATACATTAGAAGTAATACTGATTTGTGAGCTAAAAAATAAATTGACGGCACTGATAATATAAAATGAACCAGGCACGGAAATCTCACGGCACATCGGGGGAATAACAACAACATCGATAACATCGGGTTGTACAGATGCAGATGCAAATAGATGGCGTTGATATGGGATGGTTGCAAGTTATGTGCCTAATGACATCCTAATATTGTATTGATTATTACTGATTAGTGAAAACGAGTTTGACAATGATAGGATCGTATCAGGTCCTGGCTCACATTTCTGTGATAGCGCGGTGAAATGGAAAACAGCTGATTTGGTGGACTTGGTGTCCATGATCATATTTTTTCAGTTATTAATCAAGTGACATTTACCATTACCGACTGGTGTATGTTGATATAAACCATTGAATGATAGAATACAAATAATCTTTTGATCTCTCACCGGCGCATTTGGTGTAGGTCGACATTTACCGGTGAAACATGACATTCACCACTTTCGGTCCTTCACAGTAACTTTATATTAGATAAAATGTCTAAAAAATAAGTTAGTTAAAAAATAGGTTAAAATATGTCAATACAGATAAAGCTGATGCCTTATAAATGAATGACTGCAAAAAACACAAAATAGAGCTATGAAAACTATTCAGAAATGTAACAAATATACATCGATTGTATTAATGTTGAGCATTTTAAAATTAATGAATATACTAGAAATAATATTATATAAGAGTACTTTATTTATTTATAAAAGTAAACAATGTGACTCACGTATATTTGGTATGACATTAGTGGATATACATGTCACACATAGGTTGAATACAAGAAATATTAAGGATTTTTAGTAACACAAAGTGAATAGATTAGAAAATGCAAATAAGGTTTTTGTTAATGGTATAAGAATGTATAATACTTCATCCTATAAAATGAAATACAATAATAACGTAAGTCTATTTAAGAGACGGGTGTCAAGACATATCGTACAGTTAATATAAAAATATTGAGATGATTCTTTTAAGAAGAGCACTAGAAAATTTTCAATTTGTCATCAAACGTGGAATAAACTTTGGCACGTGCAATTTAAAAAAATCGATTTTTGCTATTTTGTGTTCATAAAATCCCAGCAAGCCATGAAAACTGACAAATCAGGTTAGCTTCATAAACTTTTCTGAACTATAAAGATTTCATCAAAAAAGGATTATTTTTTTTCATGAATAGTTTGAGTTATTACTTTTGCTACTGAACCCTTGCATTTCTAAGCTTTTTGACAAAAATTTTCATATATCTAAACAAGTGCATATTGACACCCTGAGTTCAATATATTCAGAATTAAGAGGTAAATTCGAAAATAAAATAAAAGTAGTAGGATGTCATTTTAAATTTCAAAGATGATTTCAACCTTCGGTATTTCGGAAAATACCCAAATGTTATCTCATACATAAAAACATACACTCACTTTGTATATACACGATAAGATATGACATTGCCATTGTAAAAAGCGTACGGCATGCTGAAGAGACTCAAGTAGGTCGAAACCCGTCCACGTCTCGCTAAATAACAATGACATTAAAATTGTTTATAGTTAAATAAAGTTTTTTATTTTACTGAAATATTAACAAATTCCGTTTTGTTGCAATATAAAATTGATTTATGTTTGATAATTTCTTTATAAAATTAGCCCATCTATTTCCTGGTGCAATTAAACTTAAGAAGAAATGTTTTTGAAAAGTGCAAATACGCAGATTACATATACGCAAATGAAATGTACTCTTAACGTTGGTAATGTGATATCCGGTGCTGAAATTAATCAAAACTAATTGTTATATAGTACAATGAAGTACACATTAGCGATACGCTAATGGATAGAGATTATACCCCGTGATGTTATAATAACATGTACTATATTATTAATCTGTTTATTGTATAATATTTAGGACGTAAGGTAATCAGCATTAACAAAAACTTAAATAAAGGCGTACTGTTTAATTAACATGTACTAGCATCACATATTTATTACTCGTATGAATTGGTTTTGTTTGACCTTTGTTTAAAATAATAATAAAACTCATTAGTTTTGTTTAAGTAAATTTAAAGCAAAAATTATTATTTTCAAAGATATGTATTACTAAACATGAATATATACAGGGTGAGTCATCTAAGCGGGTAAGGCCGATTATGCCTTTATGAGTAAAGATATTTCGAAGCGTTTTTTTCCTTGTGATAGCTGTTCATTAGAAGCACATTTTAAAAATATTTTCTAATATACAGAGTGTTCTATAACTTGGTGGATAACCATATTTATAGTTTTTTAAATGGAACACTCTATATATTATTGCATTTTTGTATTCCCCCTATAATTTTTAGTCAAAAAGTAATATGATAGTATAGACCTAAAATCTGAAATTTTTGACTTATTCCCATTTTTCTGAAAAATTCAATGTTTGTATAAAATTATTTTTCTCAAAAACGACGTATTAGATGCACACATCTTTTTGCAGTATTGCTAACAATAAGATGTCCTAATAGAAGCATGTTTTATTTCTTTTTCAGTTACTAACTGCATGTGCAGGAAACTGGATTAAAATTACATGACACGTTTTTGTATAAAAGTAATTTTTTTTAATGGAACACCTGTACATCAGCTCATTTTTGAATTGTTTATTAAATTTCATGTCAGAAACATCTAAGACGTTAATACTTTAAATGTGACTATTTACTGTCGTTTTTTGATATGCTTTTGATAGTTTTTGCAAAAAAATCAATTTTTTCAAATGGAACACCTGTATATTATTTCATTTTTGAATTTCTTATTAAATTTCATATCAAAAACATGTAAGACGTTAATACTTTAAAAGTGACTATTACAGAGCTATTGTCTCTTTTTGATATAATTTTGTCAGTACTATACTATATTAATTAAAACTACAAAACTGACAAAATTATATCAGAAACAGACAATAGCTCAGTAATAGTCACTTTTAAAGTATTAACGTCTTACATGTTTCCGATATGAAATTTAATAACCAATTCAAAAATGAACTGATATACAGAGTGTTCCATTTAAAAAAATTGACTTTTATACAAAGACGTGTCATGTAATTTTAATCCAGTTTTCTGCACACGCAGTTAGTAACTCTAAAAAAATAAAACATGCTTCTCTTAGGACCTCTTATTGTAAACGATACTGCAAAAAATTGTGTCCATCTAATACGTCCTCTTCGAGAAATATAATTTTATACAAACATTTTCAGAAAAATGGTAATAAGTTAAAAACTTTAGATTTTAGGTCTATACTATCTTATTACTTTTTGACTAAGAATTATACGGGGAATACAAAAATGCAATAATATATAGGGTGTTCCATTAAAAAAACTATAACTATGGTTAGCCACCAAGTTATGGAACACTCTGTATAATACAAAATATTTTTAAAAATGTGCTGCTAATGAACAGCTATCACAAGGAAAAAACTGTTTCGAAATATCTTTACTCATAAAGCATAATCGGCCTTACCCGCTTAGATGACTCACCCTGTATATATATATATATATATATATATATTATTTATTTATATTAGTTTCTTGGCCGTATATTGTATTTACTATTTAAAAGAAACCCATTGAGAATTTCTTTGTTTTAAACAACTTTTCTTGGTGTAGCGGCCTCAATTAAAATTACGAATTGGATTAAAACAACAAAAATTTCTTTAACGTTTCGACTTTTATTAAGTCTTTTTCAAAAATATTAAAAAGTTTACATAGATATACATATAATGTCAAAACCACAACTGTAAAAAATAGAGACAAAACAATGAAACTACAGAAAACATTAATTTAATTAATATATTTTTATTATTATAACAATGAGAAAAAACGGTGGACTTACCAAAGTCATTTCGAAATAAATATCCATTTGAGAGGTATTTGATGTTTCCTCTCGTTTTTATTACTATTTCTTTTTTGTTTTCATTACATTTTAGTGTAGTTTCCTAAGTTAGTGGTGGAAACCAAACAACATATTTTCAGTATAACACTAAATTCTACAAACAAATTGAAGGCTTAGCTATGGGAGCACCCATATCAAGTGTCATTGCCCAACTTGTGTTAGAACACATTGAAGAACACACAATAAAAAACTTAGATTTCCAACCGACGTTATACAAAAGATACGTTGACGACTGCATAGCCTTGATCCCAGAAAAAAAGATACAGTATTTTCAAACTCAATTCAATCTGTTCCATAAACAATTGTATTTCACTATTGAAATAGAAAAAAATAATTCCATAAATTTTTTAGATATGACATTACTCAAGCAGAACAATAAAATTCAAACTATATGGTACATGAAACCCACCGCATCTGGAAGATACTTAAACTACAATTCCATACAACCTCTATCACAAAAGAGAAACGTAGTTAAAGCCTTAGCTGATAGAGCCATTTACCTTACCAGCCCAGAATATAGACCAATTGTAATAAACAGAATTAAAGAAATTTTAAACAATAATAATTACCCAGATAACTTCATAAAGAAAATTGTCAAACAAACACTACACAAATTTTACAATAAAGAGACAAGAATCACAAAAAATATAAATAAACAAACTCCAGAACCAACTTATATTCCTATACCATATGTAAGGCATTTATCAGAAAAACTCAGCCAAGTATTAAAACCATATAATTTCAAAATAGGTCACCAAAACAATAGCAGCATGAAATTTTTATATACTAAACTTAAAGATCCTACTCCACCCCTAAAACAGTCACACGTAGTGTACAGCATCCCGTGTGAGACATGTAACAAAATTTATATTGGTCAGACTAAACAGTTATTAGAAGAGAGAATTAAGGGACATAAATATGCCAAAAACTCCACGGCTTTAAAAAAACACCAAACAAACCTCAACCATAATTTCAATTTCGCAAATACTAAAATCTTAACAAAACAGACGAATACAAAGGCAAGGAATGTCCTTGAGATGATCCACATAGTACAGAATAGTAATGCAGTTAATGATAGAAGTGAGATCGATGGCCTTTCAAAATTTTATTACCCTCTTATACAATAATCATATATTTCTGAAACATACTGTACATGCAGAAATATCCTCTCCGTGTTAGTTGAAAATAACAACTTTTATATTCATAAAAGAAGAATTATTATAAAAAACTTAAGCTGTACGCGAAAAAATAGACATACACTTAAAGCAATATTTTAATGTATACAAGCACCAGACACACACACAATTTTACAAAACCGGTTACAATTTTAAAGTTATTTCAATTATGAAAAGTAATTATAAAATAAAATGTTTGGTTTCCACCACTAACTTAGGAAACTACACTAAAATGTAATGAAAACAAAAAAGAAATAGTAATAAAAACGAGAGGAAACATCAAATACCTCTCAAATGGATATTTATTTCGAAATGACTTTGGTAAGTCCACCGTTTTTTCTCATTGTTATAATAATAAAAATATATTAATTAAATTAATGTTTTCTGTAGTTTCATTGTTTTGTCTCTATTTTTTACAGTTGTGGTTTTGACATTATATGTATATCTATGTAAACTTTTTAATATTTTTGAAAAAGACTTAATAAAAGTCGAAACGTTAAAGAAATTTTGTTGTTTTAATCCAATTCGTAATTTTAATTGAGGCCGCTACACCAAGAAAAGTTGTTTAAAACAAAGAAATTCTCAATGGGTTTCTTTTAAATAGTAAATATATATATATATATATATATACCGGGTGTCCCAGCGTAGCGGTAAAGTCCATTATTGGTATTTAATAATGTAGATAGCAAATAATTTTTAATACAAAAATTGTAGATAATCATAAGCTCTACAATTTAAAAATATGTTTATCTATTCAGAGTGTTCGACAACGACGAACCAACACAAACTTATGTTTTTTTAAATGGAATGCTATGAATTTTTTTACATTTTATGATAACCCTTAAAGAATTGATTAAACTGACATCAACTTACTTGTATTTGTCGATTTTCAACTGTTTCTGAGATATGGTGATTTTTCGTTAAAAATTGTCCAACATTAAGTTGCTATGAAATAACGACTCATGATGAAATACTTTTTATGGGCTCAATTAGTAGAGATACCTTTTCAGTACCTGAAAGTAATATTTATTTTGACATATTTACGCATGTTCTTTAGAATTACATGCCATTCGCGAAAGTTAATAATTCTAAAAAAAATTAAATGGAACACCCTGTATATTAATGTGCCATTGAAAAGTTCTTAAAATTTATTATTCAAAAATATCTACTTTCTTCCGACTGTGGGCGATATTGCAAAAGTTATAGGGTGTTATATCTGAATAAACCCGATTACAACTTAAAAAAATGAGGTGTGGCCACCACACGACTTTCTTATACGTAAGACCGTTTCAAATTATTGAATTTTAAGAATTTTTTTTACAAAGATTATTCAAAATCCTATTCTAAGTACTTCTATTCTCTTAATAAATCTCTATAGAATGCATACTTTGCAAGATATTATCAAAAAAGTGCTCCTCGCTAAGAGTAAAAGTGCTACTTCCGGTCCGAATTTTGAAATTTCATATATACAAAAAATATTGAAAATCCAGTTCTAAATACTTTTGTACTCTTGATAAATATATATAGAATGCATAATTTACGACATATTTGCAAAAAATCGCTATTCGATAAGAGTAAAAGTGGTACTTCCGGTCTGAATTTTGAAATCTTTTTTATACAAAAGATATTGAAAATTATGTTTTAAATACTTTTATACCCGTAACGTACTTGTATAAAATGCATGACTTGCGAAATATTCGCAAAAAACTGATTTTCGATAAGAGTAAAAGACCTACTTCCGATAGGAATTTCGAAAAACTTTTTAAATAAAATTATTCTCAATTTTAATTTTAAGTATATATGAATTCTTTATAAATTTGTTTAAACTTAGTAGTTGACGAAATATTGGCAAAATTCGATTTTTTCGCTGAAGTAAACTGCTACTTCCGGTCTACCGATTTTACTGAAAAACTAATCAGATCGCAAGAGGGAGATTATAGACGTAAATACAAAATTTGGATTTGATATCTATAGCGCTATCGTGGTCACACACACACACACACACACACACACACACACAGAGAGAGAGAGAGAGAGAGAGAGAGAGAGAGAGAGAGAGAGAGAGAGAGAGAGAGAGAGAGAGAGAGAGAGAGAGAGAGAGAGAGAGAGAGAGAGAGAGAGAGAGAGAGAGAGAGAGAGAGAGAGAGAGAGAGAGGGGGGGAGAGAGAGAGAGGGAGAGAGAGAGAGAGAGACATTTTTTAAAAACCACTTTTTCGGTATCAGGGGACTTCAAAACGTGGACATCTGCAAAAATCTCGAGGTCGAAAATTTTCATCACAATACTTCCTTATGCTACGTATAAGAAAGTAATATGAGTTGCCATAACTTACATTACACATAGCATAACTAAAAGTAACCAAGAAAAATTACTTCTAATGTTTTCTTTTTACAAATAGGTAATAATTTTTATTAAAATTTTAAAATTCATGAAATGAAAAGTTTGGAAGTTCATGGATTAGCAAAATTTTAAAAAATATCGCAGTCGTTATGTCTCAAAAAATATAATACTTCAAGCTTAGATATATAACTTGCCTTGAAAAGCAAACCGTCAATAATAGTATATTACATACCAAGGTTGAGAAGATGACTATTATTGCCCGAGTGGCGAGATTAAATTCCGAGGCGCAAAGCGCCGAGGAATTTAAGCCACAAGGGCAATAATAGTCTTCTCAACCGTAGTATGTATACTATTTTTTGTACCAGTAGTCTAATTGGACCTTAAAACCTTAATAATTATGAATAAATTTACTCATATATGTAAGAATGCCCTTGTAATAAAACTTCATGTAAACAAATAAGTAGGCTATATTTTGATGTTTACAAATAAGTTTTGACGTAAATGCTGAAATTAAAAGTCAAGTATTTTTTAGATTATTTTTCATTCCATTTATAATGTCTAAAGAGTTTAGATGTACACCACCTGAAATGCGCGAGATTGCAGAACAGGCAGCTGAGAACTTGCTTCCGCATAAATCTAATCACAATCACTTATACATGAAAACATTTACAGAATTTAAAAAATGGTATAATTCCAAATATACAGTAGTAACTTCTGAAAACGTACTTCTGGCTTATTTTCATGAATATTCAAAAAATAAAAAAGCCTCGACTTTATGGGCGCAATATTCAATGTTGAAAGCTACACTTGGCCTAAAAGAGAATATTAACATATCAAAATATTTTAAATTAGTTGCCTTTTTAAAAAGAAAAACTTAAAATTATAAGCCCAAAAAATCATTAGTATTTACTCGAGGAAATTATAAAATTCCTTACTGAGGCACCCGACACATGTTACATTGCAACTAAGGTAGTATGTTTATATATTAATACATTGAAATTATTGATAATTTATATCTCTGTAGACTGCTCTTGTAATTGGTGTTGCTGGTGCATGCCGAAGTGATGAGCTGTGTAATTTATTAATTTCTGATGTCATCATGAGAGATAATTTAATTGTTATTCACATCCACAATAGCAAAAATGGTACGTCTCAAAAGTTTGTAATAATGGAACCACTTTGTAGCTAAAGGTTATATCGAAGATTCCCTAGTAAATAAAAAAAATATAGAATGTATGTTACAAGATCTACCTACATCTACTTACGCAACCACACCTGCAATATATACAGGAATTTTCAATATGAATTAAATAATTATTTGCATCTGTAATAGTTAGGTGATATATTGATTCCATATTATACTATCATACATATTTTATGTATTAATAGACAAATGCTTTTTTTTTTCATGTAAACAACAAAGTATTGTTAGAAAATATAAAATTAATAGCAATTGCTAAATAAACGTATATTATAATTCTGGTATTGTTAACCTAAAATTGTGCCTAAAATAGAGTTATTTATTTTGACGGTTCACAACTTGACATACTACTACTACTACAAGCATGAGTGCATGGTTGCGGCATTCGTTTTATTTGTTTTCATTATTTCCCTAGGTCAATAATGGCCTCATTATTTACCTCTTATTAGTTCCAGGTCGTGAAATGTCATTTCGTGGCGCTTTGTTACGTGTAAAAATGCTATGATTTTTTACTACTGGTACAAAAAAGCATTTAAATTTACTTTATTAAAAACAGCTATCTTGAAGAACATGGCGTAAGCTACTGTTTTCAAGCATCACAGCTATTATAAGCTAATCAACTAACAAATTAGAAAATGCGTATGTTTGGTTTTATAGTATGTTTTTATTATTTAGTAATAAAATATGGAAACAAATACGTCTACAAAAATTTCTAATAAATGTTCGAAATTATGCCCTTCTACTTCTAAACACTATTGAAGTCGTATTTCATATGACCAATAGACACATTTGCCATTAGTTCTCGATTAATAGAAGAAAATACTTCTGGAATTCTTTCTTGAATATTCTCTCTTATGGTTGGAACGATTCTATATACTCGCTCCTTAACATAACCCCAAAGGAAATAATCCATTGGAGTTAAATCTGGCGATCTAGGTGGCCACGATAATGGAGCACCACGGCCAATCCAATTTTCCCTGAACGTATTATTTAATAAGTTTCGAACGCTTCTTGCGTAATGTGCTGTAGCTCCATCGTGTTGAAAGTACATTACGCCGCGCGTATACAAATCTATATTTTCTAATAAGACAGGCAGATAGTTCTCAAGAAAATGTAGATACGTCTCTCCTGTTAGTGTACCATCAAGAAAAAAAGGTCCTATAACTTGATGGTTAAGGATGATGCCCCATACATTTAACGACCATTTATGTTGATGATCAACGTTTCTCAACTAGTGCGGATTCTCTGGCGTAGTAATGCATATTGTGTCTATTTACTAGACCATTACTTTTAAAAGTAGCTTCGTCACAAAACAAAATCTGAGTTACAACATTGTCGTTTTGATTTATTTTGTGCAACATCGAGTTACAGAAGTCAACTTTATTAATAAAATCATTCCCCTGAAGATCTTGATGTAAGCTTGTATGATAAGGATGGTATTTAAACTTCTTTAAGGTTCTGTTAATAACGTTTTTGCTTATGTCGAGGACTCTAGAAAGTTCACGCACGCTTGTATGTGGTTTTCTTGAACGCATAACGAAACATCAATTTACGCATCTGCGTTTCCTATGGCACTATTCTTTTTTTCATACAGAATACTGCCAATTTCTTCAAAACTTGTTAACAATTTCTGAAAAGCTTTTGTCGATGGCAGTCGCATATTTGGATATTTTTGCCTGTATATTCGTTGTGCCAGCAAACAATTTCGAGCACTTTCCCCCAAAACATAAACCATATTTATTCATTCAAATTTTAAATATTTTATTTTGCACATAATGTACATTCATGTACTGACGAATACTCTTTACACTGAAGCTATAAATCTAAGTTTCACGTTAAAACAATTTTTGACACACAGTGACTGCGATATTTTTGATATTATTGCTAATTCATGACACAAAGCGACTGCGATATTTTTTATACTATTGCTAATTCATTAAATTTCCAAACTTTTCATGAGCTTTAAAATTTTAATAAAAATTACTTATTTTTAAAAAGAAAATATTAGAAGTATTTTTTTTCGATTAATTTTAGTTATACTAGCAGTGCAAGTCATGGCAACTCAAATTTTTAAGTAGTAATGGGGTTTATTCAGATATAACACCCTATAACTTTTACAATATCGCCAACAGGCGTAAGAAAGTCGATACTTGTAAATAGTAAATTTTAAGTATTTTTCAATGGCATAGTAATATACAGGCTGTTCTATTTATTTTTTTTTAGAATTTTTAACTTTTGCGAATGGCAAGTAATTCTAAAGAATATGCGTAAATATGTCAAAATAAACATTACTTTCATGTACTGAAAAGGTATCTCTACTGATTGAGCCCATAAAAAGTATTTCATCATCAGTCGTTATTTGATAGCAACTTTTCAAATGTTGCACAATTTTTAACGAAAAATCACCATATCTCAGAAATAGTTGAAAATCGGCAGATACAAGTTGACGTCAGTTTAACCAATCCTTCAAGGGCTATCATAAAATGTAAAGAAATTCATAGCATTCCATTTAAAAAAACATAAGTTTGTGTTGGTTCGTCGTTGTCGAACACTCTGTATAAATGGAAATATTTTTAAATTGCAGAGCTTATGATTATCTACAATTTTTGTATTAAAATTTTTTCGCTATCTTCATTATTAGATACCAATAATGGACTTTACCGCTGCGCTGGGACACCCGGTATATAAATATATATAAAATCAAACCTTAAATCACTTCTATATTTAAAGGATATCATAAATCATTTTAGAAGTTATTAAGTTATTAAATATAGAAATGATTTAAGGTTCGATTTTTGCGCTTCATCAGAAATCATAACCACTTGTAGAATACTTGCTTAATAACAGTCTACACTAAATTTAAAGGTAAATAGTCATAAGACCGTTATGGCTGGTCACTTTGAACTTCACGTGAATTTAAAATGACGTACACTTAAGTATTGCATAATTAAGGTATATCCAATACAGTTGCGATATTATAAAAACGATCCCTAATTGATATTGAAAAAATGTACAAACGGTAATAAATAAATATTATATCAATCTTAATATAATATTAAACGTCCCCAAGTCAAGGAACACTCACAGAAAGGGTTGAATATTTTTTCCATACAAAATGAAGCATAAGCCGATGCACGTGTTAGGCATTTATTATTTCACGTGCTTTTGCATGTTCAAGCAACAAAATTAATTTGTCACAGATATAATAGACCGTCGCACACCTCAAGTGGTCAAAGCGTCTGGCTAACCTATGAAATATCACAGGTAGTGATTAAAATATCTAGTTTCATCTATTTCAAAAGTGAATTTCGAATATTTAAGTAATAAATATTCACTTTGGAGCTGTATTTGTCTTAAAAGAGAATGAAATTTACAAAAATTGAAGAAAAAATAATTGTCGTAATAGAGTAATATTGAATTATTCTGTTATAATAATTATAAATAATGTACTTAGTCAAGCAATAAGTTTAGCTATACATTAAAATTTGTATACCTTATAAATCCTGTAACTTAATAGCGTGTCATTATGCTATTTACGACAATGTCAAAATAATCTTTATAGGTGGAGGAACAAGTTGATGATCATCAATTTCCATAATTATATATATAACCATTTTTGTAGCCAATATATTATAGATACACACATAATTAATATAAAATAAGATATTGTAGTTTCTGTTAAAAAATCTTCTATTTATTTAGGGGAAACAACCAACGTCACCACATGGTAGACAAGGCCAACTCATACCTTAATTGCTCCACGGGTGCCAAACACAGAAATATGATAACCTGAAAGTGTATAAATTAACAATGTATTATTGGAATCTTCTAGATGTAGTGCAGCCGCAGATACGTGTTTCTGTCTTATTAGTCTTCATTGGTACCGCATAGCTATGAGAGTGTGCTGATTAATTAATATGCGTAGTATCAAGCTTTAGGAATAGCAAATATTAAAAACCCTCTCCTTTCTGCAAATGCTATAAGTTGAGAAGGCATCTTCCTATTTTTCTTATTCGTTTACGATATTGTGAATATTATACGCAAAAATATATGTTGGTGTAGTGGCAAAAGAGAAAATCATAAAATCTGGATTGATAGATGGTACTGTGGTCGTGTTATTAATACATTTTATTCTTATAAACCGCCATATCCCATTGTCTATCCTCCAATCGCTCCAACGACCTCTTCTGTGCAGACTTTCTTATATACAGGGATTTTAATCAAATCAAATTCATCGCGCAACCAACCAGAAAGGGTAGAGCAATGTATGCCGGGACAGCTAGTTTATTATAATATTATAAATATTTATTTTCCTGTTTTTATTTAACTTCTTGTCGTTTCTTGCTGTTTGCACAACGCGCATTATTCCCTAATTGAATTCTGCTTCTACTTTGTTTTGTCCTTTCTTCTGTTCCTAACTATCCTTAGGTATTTAAACGATTTCATTTCTTCAAAGTTATATATTTTCAACGTTCATATCAGTTTGCCTTTGTTTTTATGATATAGCATATACTTAATTTTCTTTTCGTTAGTGTCTGGCCTTTTATACTTTTGCAATACGTATTCATTATCACTCTGTATAATTTCAATGAAGTACTTTACTCTCAGTTTTCTTTAGTAACAGGTATATGTTTAAGAAGAGTCTCAAACAAATGTATTAGTTTTTACTTGCTTATACGCAGTATAAGGAAGTATTTTCGACTTCGGGATTTTTGCAGATGTCCACGTTTTGAGGTCCCCTGATACCGAAAAAGTGGTTTTAAAAAAATGTCTGTGTGTCTGGTTGTTTGTCTGTGACCACGATAGCGGTCAAACCGCTGGAGATATCAATTCCAAATTTTATATTTACGTGTATAATCTCCCTCCTGAGATCTGATTAGTTTTTCAGCAAAATCGGTAGACCGAAAGTAGCAGTTTACTTCAGTGAAAAAATCGAATTTTGCCAATATTTCGTCAACTACTAAGTTTAAACAAATTTATAAAGAATTTATATGTGCTTAGATTTAAAATTGAGAATAATTTTGTTTATAAAGTTTTTCGAAATTCCTACCGGAAGTAGGTCTTTTAGTCGTATCGAAAATCAGTTTTTTGTGAATATTTCGCAAGTCATGCTTTTTAGGCAAGTACGTTACGAGTATAAAAGTATTTAAAACATAATTTTCAATATCTTTTGAATAAAAAAAATTTCAAAATTCAGACCGGAAGTACCACTTTTACTCTTATAGAATTGCGATTTTTTGCAAATATGTCGTAAGTTATGCATTCTATATATATTTATCAAGAATATAAAAGTGTTTAGAACTGGATTTGCAATATTTTTTTTATATATGAAATTTCAAAATTCGAACCGGAAGTAGTACTTTTACTCTTAGCGAGTAGCACTTTTTGATAATATCATTTTTTTCCCTAATAAACATTTGGTTCAATTAATGTTTGTTATTTCCAAATAACAATTTAATTTAATGTAAACAGAGTTGTTTATATACACATATTCTGATATGCAAATTTCGTTACTTTATTAAAAATGTATTAACAAAGGAAGCAGATATATACAACGAACGTTAATATATTGTGCCAGAGAGAAAATTGAAGTAGTACATGTGTGTGTATAGATACAAGGATGTAGCTGGCTATATTTACTTTGCATCCATAATCAGGCTTAATTTCGAAAGTCAATCACCTGTTACTAAATATACTTGCCACATTTAATTAAAACCACAATTATGCCTCGTGTAAATTTAAAATCATGAAATTTACGAAAAGTAATTTTCGATAGATGATACGAAAACATACGATAATGTATTATGGCCAAACGAGGTAAACTCGGGGGTAAAAAGGGCGGCAGGTCACCCCCCTAGTGTTGGAATATTTTAACGGGAGTTGAATTATCTCCACGAAATGCGTCATTCTTTTTCACGCAACTTCACATGAATAAAATATGACTTAATATTGAAGCAGCCTAGTGGAATAAACACATATTAGAGTCAGTCAGTCAATTTACATCTGACTTATGAAGTTAATTCATTGTGAAAGTATGTTCTAAGAAACAGCTATATGAGATACATATTAAAATGTAGATATTAAAACAAAGTCTTGAATCTCTTATATTACTACTTTTGTTGTAGCTATATGTATGCATATATATATAATCAGTATCCCTTTTACCACATGGTGTCGCGTAATGTATGCATATTAAAAATTGTAATAATCTATTTCCTCTCTGTATTAAGAAAATCATATAATGTACAAGGTACGACGTCTGAAATTCCTAGAAATATTTCATATCATATTAAATACTGTTTATCATTTGGATTAAACGATATCAAAATGCTTAAAAGAGACTTCATGCACCAATTTAAATTGTAGTCTGTGAGAAAAGTTTCGAACAAATAGAATGAAATTCTGAAATCACTATGAATATATATACATGCATAAATAAATATTAACAAACGTTAAACAGCGAGTGACAAATATAAAGAAATGTTCAGTATCCTGCAATATTATTTTTAATTTCTAACAGCAATGTTAGTTGTTCTAACAGATCACTGGAACATATCACAAAGCGAAGATATGATATTAAAATGAGACCACATTATGTAAATTAATACATATTGCTGTGGTTGCAAAATTAGATAAAAGAAAATTACATTGATACCTCTTATCAAACAACTACAGATACTTCTGCATTTCGCAGGTTAACAGTGGTTTACTCTCTTTTTTCCCCCTTACCTCTGTGCAATGATCTCTCTGCTTCTTATATAATATTGTTGGTTGAGTGGAGTTTTATTGATAGGACTGATATTTCTGCAGATAGTAAGTTTTCTTTATTTCTGCAACGGATCTTAAGTGCATATGGGGATTCTTTTCCTGAAAAAAGATATTATAAGAGAAGCAACCAGAACAGAACAATAAGCTGGTTCAATGATGAATTACGGAACATGCGTGAGACATTGCGATTTCTCAGTGAACTCTATAGGAGACGGCCCGATCCTGGCCTGAGGACTCTGATTGGGTCTCATAAAGTAAACTATAAACACGCAATTAGAAATTCAAAAGTGAAGGTTAATGACAATCGGATAAGAAATTCTACTAATCCAATAAAATGTATGTGGGATATTATTAATGAGCAGAGAGGAATAGAGAGGAAGAATGTCACAGGATGCTGTGATATACAACCAAACGATTTCAATGACTATTTCGCAAATGCCCCACATGATATAATAAGCGGGATGGATCCATCTGGGGCAGATCCTGTCTCGCCAGATATGAGCATTGATCCCTCGTTGCACTTTCATTTTCGCCCAGTAACACTGAACGAGATGCGAGATACAATTGCCTCCTTGAAAAATAAAAAAAGTAGGGACACTTTCGGTTTAACTACTGACTTAATAAAACGTGTCAAAAATTTAATTATAAGCCCGCTGACTAAATTAGTGAATCTGTGTTTGGAAGAAAGTGTCTTTCCATCGAAGCTAAAGAACACAATAGTCATCCCTATTTTTAAGAAGGGTGATTATCATGACATCAGTAACTATCGTCCTATAGCTTTAATTTCCATTTTTTCAAAAATATTTGAGAAATGTCTAGCGAAACAAATTACAGATTTCTTCGAATTGAACCACATATTTTCAAACCGTCAGTTTGGGTTTAGGAAGGGTTTAAATACGGCGCTTGGTGTGCTGGACCTTGTCAGTGTTGCTTATCAGGCGTTTGAGGATGGAGAGTGTCTGGCGAGTGTTTTTTGTGACCTGAGTAAGGCTTTTGACTGTGTTTCGCATGGTATTCTCTTGCAAAAGCTGGGAAAGTATGGATTTGACGATGGAAGTGTTTCCATTATAGGAAGTTATCTGTCAGACAGGTATCAGCAAGTAAGGGTTGGAGGGGTGTTGTCTGAGAGGCGGGGATTGGACATGGGGGTACCTCAGGGCTCCGTTCTGGGGCCACTGCTTTTTCTGGTCTACATCAATGACCTTCCAGCCTGTGATCGAGAGTCCCACTTTACGCTCTTCGCCGATGACACCACTATTTCCAGGGTGGATAGGGGCTATTTTGAGGCTCGGGAGAGTGTGAAGAGGGCACAGTCTTTGGCTGGGCAATGGTTTAAATCGAATAAGCTATTTCTTAACAACAATAAAACACAAAAAATGATTTTTTCGACGAGGGATGTCGCGGAGGGGAGAAATGAAAAGAGTGTGGTTTTCCTCGGGGTGCATCTGGACCCGGGTCTCCGCTGGGTGGCTCACACCGAGGCACTGTGCGGTAGGCTCAGTTCGGGTGCTTTCCTTCTGAGGGGTTTGGCGGGTAATGTGTCTGGGTCTGTGCTGAGGAGTGCCTATTTTGCCCTGTGCCATTCACATATTATGTATGCTGTTTTGCTTTGGGGTCATTCTGCTGGAGCTGTGAGAGTATTCCGCATACAAAGAAGGGCAGTCAGAATAATTTCGGGTCTGTCATACCGAGCTGACTGTCGGCAGGCTTTTGTGGATCAGGGGATTTTGACCTTGCCCTCTGTGTTCATTCTTGAGAATCTTGTCTACGTAAAGAATCACATGAACGAGTACCCCGCACACAGTGACTTGCATTCGTATAGCACCAGACATAGTGGGGACCTAGCTACTGGCTGTTGGCGCCTGGAAAGATGTCGAAGTGGTCCGGGTTATTGGGCGGTTAAGTTTTTTAACAAGGTGTCACCTCATCTGAGGTCTCAACCTCTAAGAAGTTTTAAAAACATATTAAAAGACTTTCTCTTTGGTAGGACTTTTTATAGCATGGAGGAATTTCTAACGTGTAATGATGTACCGTAGCTGAATGTTTATTAATGTCTAAATTCTTAACATTAATTATTCTTATTATTATTATTGTTTTTTGACTTGTGTAAGTATAACATTATACATGGCACCAATAAATGAATATGAATATGAATATGAATATTGTTTAACTATTCAAGCAAAACTCCTTCTCTCAGGTGGATTTTTTGATGGATGAGGTAATGAATAAAATAAACAAATGTTTTATTAAAATAATATCAAAGCCTTATCTCATAACTTTACCCTTTCAAAGTTTAACATTTTTTAACAGTTTTACAATCATTGTACATGTATATAGATATGTGATTCATAATGAAAAATATTCAATACATTAAAAATTACCAGGCATTTTCTAATGCCCTCTTTACCTAATCAGAAATGATTTTTCTTAAAACAATTTAAAATTTTGAATGAGAGATATTACTGCATAAATAGTCCATCTAGCATGGTTTAAACTACGCTATAGATTATCAAGAAAGAAATCAATAAAAATAAGATAATCTTAGTCCAGGTTTTACAGTACATAACCATAAAGTTTTCGCAGTCACGAATAAGTATTTAATTCCTGGTTCCGGTTCATAGATCGATCTATTTTGAATCCAGTGAGGCAGATCCAATTCATACTACTCCCTGCTAGAATGATAAAAAATACCGTAACTATTCACGTGCGCTGGCATTGATAAAACGATTGTGGGTCATCAGTTCATCACCAGCAAACGTTTGTCGCTTGCACATACCCTTATATCATGAACCTATCTTCATATATTTAATATTGAACGTGTTGTGGTATCTTGGAAGTTTCTATCTTTAAACTCCCAACATACACCATGTCTACTTTATTAAAAATGGTCGCCAAATGTCAACATTTAATATTTACATTTGTCGAAAATGATTTAAGTAAACAAAATAAAATAAAATATAGAAAAAGTCAAATTAAAATATTCTTCAATGTAAATAGACATACCTACATCAGGTACCTCTATATAAAATAAACTTATAATATTAAATCTTAGTACAAATCATATGTCAAAACCGTTGCTGCATGATAAGTTGTAATTTATCATTACTTAATATACCGGGTCGTCCAAAAGTCTGGATTCACGTGGATTTTGAGTAAACTATTCACTTTTTTGGAAAACTGAATTCTGTATCTTGAATGGGAATAAAATTGCAACTCAATAGTATTTTTTATTTCAAAAAAATTGTTTATAATTTTGAGATAAAGTTAATAACAATGTTTTTTTAAATGGAAACCTACCGTGATTTTTATTTCAGAGAGAGTACTTTCGATAAGAATTGCATTGGCATAGAAATTTTTGCTATAAACCTTACGATTATTGTTTAAATTAATATTAAATTTTCGATCCGAACACTCGTTCGCGCTTGTTCGGAAAATACACGAACGTGTCTTCTCTTACCACGTTTCCAACTGTAGGCATGGGTCCACCCCCTAATAAAGCATTCTATTGAAGGCGTTACGTTTATCTTGAATGAAAGCATTTTTTTTTTATAAAATGGAGATCTACCGCTTTTTGTCGCCGTATCCCACCATAATTAGAATTTCTATCCGTTCTCTCTCTACCAGTTCCATATTTACGCAAATTGTTCAAAATCACAGATCACAAAAATAATAGATAAAGTCAATACCAAAACAACACAATTAACAACAAACAAAACGTTCAAGAAAACAGAAAATAAAAATTCAAATTCGCTCCGTAAACGTACACTAGTAATACCAAAAACAGAATGAGATAAGATTTGGACCTTCCAAGTGTCTAAAAACGGAAAAAGACCATAAAATTATTTTTTATTAAACTACGTTGTACTTTCTCATAACGTTTAAATATCGTAATCGCGGTAGATCTCCATTTTATAAAAAAAAAATGCTTTCATTCAAGATAAACGTAACGCCTTCAATAGAATGCTTTATTAGGGGGTGGACCCATGCCTACAGTTGGAAACGTGGTAAGAGAAGACACGTTCGTGTATTTTCCGAACAAGCGCGAACGAGTGTTCGGATCGAAAATTTAATATTAATTTAAACAATAATCGTAAGGTTTATAGCCAAAATTTCTATGCCAATGCAATTCTTATCGAAAGTACTCTCTCTGAAATAAAAATCACGGTAGGTTTCCATTTAAAAAAACATTGTTATTAACTTTATCTCAAAATTATAAACAATTTTTTTGAAATAAAAAATACTATTGAGTTGCAATTTTATTCCCATTCAAGATACAGAATTCAGTTTTCCAAAAAAGTGAATAGTTTACTCAAAATCCACGTGAATCCAGACTTTTGGACGACCCGGTATATATATATTCTTAAACCAAATTTTGTTATTGCCAAGTGTTCTTATTCGAATTTGTCTTTTGTGTGATTTGACTGGAAGAATTGGGGAAAAAACCCAGCAACAACTAGTATTCTTGATGTATTATTGAAAAAATTTCTTGAGTCTACTTTGTTTACATAATTAAACCATCTTATCTTATCTTGGGCGATAACGTTATATTTAAACTGAAATGTGTATGTCACAGGCTAATAGTCATTTTCGGCAAATAGCTTTTGTCTAGGCAAATGATATCTGCCTTGGCAAATAGCTCCATATCATTTATTTCTGCTCAAAAGCTATTTTCCTAGGCAAATGGTATCTGCCAGCTGGGTTTTTAGGCAAATAGATTCACAATAAGACAAATGTCGTGGGCGAATAGTTATTTTAGGCAAATAGTATTTGCCAACAACATTTTTTAGGCAAATGGGCTTCTTAATTTTTATTTGGGGTTATGTTTATCCGTGTTTACCTAATGTTTATGTGCTTCGGTTCTTCATTTAGCAGTTTTCTACCTATAACATGTAAGTTAATATTAACACCATGGTAGATAAAGATGAATTTTATTTAAGGCTGAATGCAAAGTACGAACAAACAACAAATAAAAAGCCGTGGACCCTCCAACGAACCAATGAAATTAGTGCGATTTTAAAAAGTTTTTGTTCAAAACAAGTTCAGAATAATACTCAGGCCCTCTCAGCAAAAGAAAAATATTATGGCAAAACATATGATCTCCTGGAGATATCTGGCGTATCAATGAGGAAAATATTAGAATTAATCGGAAGAAATCCTATGAAGGACAAGCCAAAGCCGCAGAAGTAATGAGAAAAAGGAGCAAAACCATCTTTGGCGAGATAGAAATAGGTAAATTTGTAACTATATCTATTGCAAAATTTGACAGAGGACCATTAGATAAAAAGAATGTAGAAGGAATTATAATTGAAAAGAAAGATGATGTTTTCCGCATTGAAGATGTCTTCTTTTTTAAATTTCCACGTTTGTATTGCAACTTAATAGGAATAAAAATACAATTTCCCTGGTTTATATGTGTTTATTTTATTGTTTATTTCGTTTTAAGAGAAGAAGTCTATTCGCCTACGACATTTGTCTTATTGTGAATCTTTTTCCCTAAAAATCAACATAAACCTGTAGAGTACATGTAACATTAACAAATAAATAAAATAGAATAGATAAAATGATTTCCTTTTTTTGCAATTAAGATTTTGATAAGTTTACACATATAAAAAATAACAAATTAGATAGATATTATCCTGACGTTGTAACTAATAGGAGAGACATTACCTTTGAGGTTCACTTGACACCTAAAATTAGTGATCACAATATTTTGACCGTTGATACACAAGAGCTAATGAATACAGAACATATAAAAACGTTTAAAATTAGAAGTTATAAGAACTACAACATTAATGCCTTTCATGATAGGATACTAAGTTGTGAGTGGTCGAATAATACTAGCGAGGTGAATATTTTGGCTAGACAATGGTTAATGATAATTGAAGCAGCAGTGCAGGAATTATGTCCAATCATTGAAATAACCGTAAGATCTGGTTTTCCAAAAAATAAGTGGATAAACGCAGAAATTATAGAAGAAATGAATATAAGAGATAATAAATACAAACTTGCAGTGATAACCAAAAATGAACAACATTGGGAAGAATATAAACGCAGTAGAAACAAGGTCCACGGGATTAATTAGATCAGAAAAAGAAAAATATTTTGTAATAGTATTAGACAAGAATAAATATAATCACAGAACATTATGGAAGAATCTAAAAACCCTTCTTACTGGGAATAATGAATTATGTGACAAAGCAATAATTTTTGAAGACAAAGAAATCAGTAATAGCTTTGAAATATGTGAAAATTTCAATAAACATTTTGTGACGAGTGTGGATGATATTGTGGCTGCTATACCAAAGAAAGTAGGTTTGGTGCATAACGACAATACCGGTAGTTATAATAACGGGTTCTGTAATTTCGAAAACATCACAATGTATGAATTAAAGAATATATTAAAGGAACTCAACAATACAGGAGATGCAGCTGGAAATGGCATTAATACATCCTTGTTGAAAGATGCATGTCTAGTAACTGCGAATAGATTGTTAGATGTATTAAATCAATCACTAAAGAGTGGAGTATTTCCTGAAGGATGGAAGACATCATACATTATACCAGTGCCAAAGGTGAATGGGTCACGAAAATGCGTGGAGTTTCGCCCAATAAATACAGTGCCGGTGTATGAGAAAGTCTTAGAACGTGCAGTAAAAAATAGACTTAGTTCGTATTGTAATGACAATAATATAATAAGCAAAGTCCAGTCGGGCTTTAAAGAAGATCATTCATGTGAAACATTATTAGTGAATTTAATTGATAAGTGGTTAAAAGAACTGGATAAAGGTAACATTATCTTAGCAGTCTTTTTGGATTTTCGTAGAGCCTTTGAAACAATAAATAGAGACACTTCAATTAAAAAACTGGAATCAATAGGTGTAGGTGGTACAGTTCGAAATTGGTTTTCTAGCTATTTAAATAATAGGACACAAATAGTAAAATATAATAATAGTGTATCAAGTGCGATAGAAACTAGGTATGGAGTGCCCCAGGGAACTGTTTTAGGCCCCGTTCTATTCAATATTTACGTGAATGATATGTCGTCGTGTGTCGGCCGCTGTGACGTGTGTATGTTCGCGGATGATACAATGCTCTGCGTATCGGGCGATGATATGGAAGATATGGTTAAAGTGATGAATGAAGAACTGGAAGCGTTATATATATGGCTATGTAGAAATAGTTTAAGTATAAATATTGATAGTCCAAGTTTATGTGTATTGGAAGTAGACATAAATTACATCACAATGATAAAGATAAGATTAAAATACTAATTAATAATGTTGAATTAGAGTCAGTAACACAAATAAAATACCTTGGCGTAATAATTGATGAAAATTTAAATTTCAAAAAACATTTAAGCTATGTAATAAGTAAGATATCTAAAAAAGTAGGGTTTTTAAATAGAATAGGTAAAAACTTGTCAAACTATGTTAAGCTTATGTTATATAAATCGCTTATAGCACCACACTTTGAATATTGTTCAACAATTCTGTTCAATGCAAAGCAAAATGAGATACAACAATTACAATAACTACAGAATAAATGTATGAGAGTAATACTGAAATGTAGTAAATATACACCCATCCAGATAATGTTGGGTGCACTACAATTAATGAACATTAGACAGAGACTAGCATATAGAGTACTCGTTTTTATACATAGAATTAAGTTAGGCCAGGCACCTTCATATTTAACGGATAAGCTAGTACAAGTAGGAGATACGCATAGTTATAGCACACGTAATGTTAAAGACTTTCATATAAGTAGATATCAACGAAGTCAAACAACAACAAGTTTACATATACGTTGATGGTTTGAAACTTTATAATACATTACCCAATAGTATAATAGAATGTAATAGACTAAGTTTATTTAAGACGTTAGCTTATAAGCATATACACTTGAATTATTGACTTTAGAAGTTGGTTTGTAACACATATATCAAATTAAGATGTTATATTTGAACATATATTTATTTAAATAATAAATGTCCATTTGTAAAGTTGTAAAATGAAGCAAAACAAAAAACAATGATGGATCCTCTTTATTCTTTACAAAAGTTTTAATTTACTCTACGGTACTAGTTTCGACATTATGTCATCTTCAGCCGAGAATCTAAACAAAAATTAACCGTTACAAAATTTACCACGAATAAGTATGTATAAACCTAAACAATTTACATAATAACCTGAAATTTACACTTGAAATAGAAAAAGAAGAAAAATTAAATTTTCTCGATATCACCCTTACGAAGTGTAATAATAACATTACCATAGACATTTATAGGAAACCATCATCTATTACAACTGTAATCCCATACAACTCATATCATTGTATATCACAAAAAATGTCTGCTTTTCAATATTATATACACAGAGCGATAACATATCCATTAGACCATACTTCAAAAATTAAAGAAATTAATTATATTTATGAATTAGCTACAAATTTTAAATTCCCTATTCACACAATTAATAAACTGATAAAACATATCATTCTAAAACAAGACCCTCTTTATAATAAAAATATTTCACATAATATACAATATAAGTCTCTACCATATAACTTTATCACTATTGGATTAAAACCAATATTTAACAAATTTGACATTAAACTTTCATTCAAAACAGATACTCAACTATATAACATTTTAAGTAATGTAAAACCCAAACAAAACATCCTAGAGGAAAGTGGTGTTTATTCTTTGAAGTGTATTCAGTGTAACTCTATTTATATAGGGCAAACTGGACGACAATTATGTAACAGATTGTATGAACACAAAAATCAATTAACTTCAAATGTTTTCAAACATCGACTTGAAACTGGACATAATATTGACTTTCAAAATATTTCAATTTTACATAGACAATCTAAATGCTTAAAACTTAACTTGTTAGAAACATTAGAGATTGAAAGCCACAAACATCGTTACAATTTATTAAATGATCAAGTATATACACATGACAAACCACTCTTTTCATTTTTAGAAACTATATAATAACACGTCCTGCATCTTTGGTTGCCTGGATTGCCGTCTTTTACATTTTTAAACTGACTTATGCGATTTCTAGTTTGTTTGTTATTTGATAGTAACTTATTTATTGTTATGTTTTATCAATAGCGTGCATGACCTTGTATGGTATTTTATTTGCTTCATGTTATATTGTGCATTGTCCACCATGTCACGTGACTTGTGTTTTTAATATTTTACGTATAATTTTATCTAAAAATTTTTATCTATCATCATCCTATTTTAATATGAAAACCACCTATCAAGTATTTTCGAAAGATCCTGTTAAACCCATAGTTGTATCTGCATACATTAACTTATGATAAGAGATAATTTGAAAAACATTTGACTGTGAGTATCATACACATGTAATTTTTGCATTTGATATTTTTATACATACTTATTCGTGGTAAATTTTGTAACGGTTAATTTTTGTTTAGATTCTCGGCTGAAGATGACATAATGTCGAAACTAGTACCGTAGAGTAAATTAAAACTTTTGTAAAGAATAAAGAGGATCCATCATTGTTTTTTGTTTTGCTTCATATATTTATTTATCATGTATACATAATAGAAAATTGCTAAATAAACACATTATTATTATTATTATTATAAACTCATTTGTACCTCTTAGTTAGGTAAACTTATAATACAAAAATGTATATTTAAAAATTAAATTTTCTATGAATAATATGAAAAATCAAATTCAAAAATTCTTGAATATTATAAATACACATAAATTCACAAATTTTACTTATCTACAAAATTTCTGCTTTATATTGCTTTATATAAAGTGCCCTTGTTTCACACAAAATAAACATTTCTAGCAATATACCGAATAATATTGAAAACAAACCTAAATATTTAAACATTTTCTGTCATAAAAATAGTTTTTGATAAACTAACCACATCTATATAATTCAAATACATTGCGGACCACAACAATATGTCCGCACAAATGGTATGTAGGAGGTGCTGGAATAACGAACATCAAAACGCTAAACGTGTAAATTATGCATTTTGAGTGAAATTGGAGAGTCTATGTAGTTGTGGCATAGTTTAAATAAAAATGATAAACTGGGGTAAAGGCTTCTAAAATTAAGAGAATGCTATTAAATACGCGACAACATAACGACCTGATCAACATCTCTTTGCGGATATTTTCCAATCAAACAAAACCACATGAATTGCGACAAATGGTCGCTATATTAA
Source organism: Amphimallon solstitiale (assembly GCA_963170755.1). Lineage (NCBI taxonomy): Eukaryota > Metazoa > Arthropoda > Insecta > Coleoptera > Scarabaeidae > Amphimallon > Amphimallon solstitiale. The sequence goes on along the minus strand of OY720684.1, from coordinate 45,154,544 downwards.
CTCCAGTTGTCGCTTGTAAGTTCCATACCAAAGACTGCAAGCTACTATAATATAATGCTACGACATTAGATATTATAAAAATTAGGTATTATAAAACCTATCATTTTCGTAGCAGTGTTAGTCGTATATTAAATATATAGGGCAAATGTAAATGTTTAGTATCAAATATAACACTTAAGCCCTTAACTAGATTCACACTTTCCACATCTACCTTTTTCATGATATAATTAGGGATAATGGGAGAAGATCTACGCGTAAATGTAATTGTCTTACACGTCTTGATGTTGAATGGTAAGTTGTTCAGAGCACACCATCGAGTAATATTTTCAAAGTCATTATAAACAAAACTGCAATACTCTACTGTAGATATCTTTCTCGCAAAGCAATTTAAGATCATCAGCACTGAGTACGATCTGTTACACTAAGTGCTCGGTGATGTCCTTAATAAACACAATGAAAATGAATGGACACCTGAGGGACTCCTGAGGCAGCAAGGTATTCGTCAGAAGTCTAGTCATTGTATAATACATGTTGACATCTGTTAGATAAGTATGGCATGAAAAAAGAAACCAGGAACGCGGCGCAATTAGAAAAGTCATAAAAAATATCGACTTGCTTGAGTGAATTTGAGCTTGCGATAAAATTTGAGTAACTTGATACAAAGTATAAAATGACAATGGAGCGCACTGCAGTAAAGACAAGTGTAAAGATATGTGTTGATATTCGGTGAAATAGCAGAAAAGAGATATTGTTCAAAGATTTTGGTAAAGTTCAACAAGATCGCCCTTGGACGGTAATTGGTTTTGTCAAAACAATCGCAGATTTACATATTGGCAAAATATGTGCAAACAAATTTCGGGAAAGAATGAAGTTTTTAGTGACAAGTTGAAAGTCTTCACCAAAGGATGTAGAATGGTAGGAGAAAAGTATTTAATGAGAAACGCTGAAATTTGGTCAGGGCAAGAGCTGCTACTATCTTTGAGTTTGACTGTTGACCTCAAAACTTGATTTTCGGCAAATTCTAAAAAAATTGTGTAACTATTGCTATTGTGATAATCATGACACTGACAGTTCACGGGCTTGTAAAAATGCTGTTCAAAAATCTCCCAAATGCATTAACGACCAACTGCGTCCTATCCAAAGTTTTGCCATTAGGAACCATTCATTTAGAAATTCGTGTTGTTTGTCTATTATGACGAATAAAGGAATAGAACCGATGTAGATTGATAGAGATATCGATATTTATTTAGACAAGTATATTTAAGTTAATTTTTTTTATAATTTCGGATGTGTGTCGTTTACGATAATAACGCTTACAGAAGATTCAATTATGTTCGCCAAACAAGGTATACAGAGTTGTGTGGAAAATGTCACATGCCGTATCCACATCTTGGCAATTATTGAAGTAAGATCAATTAAGAACGAGCATTGATTTTGTGCAGGTTGGGTAGGTGTATGAATCAAAAGAGCCACATGGTGAGCATCTTCAGCACTAATGGTGACAGGTGCTTTATTACATGACATGAAACGTTAGTCAATACAGGGTCTAGAATCCGAGTATTGTGATTACTTTTTCCATTATACTGCTGCAAGTTGCAAAAATATAAAAGATTGCAAACCACTTGGGATTTAAAATCATTAAAATTGTCAAAACAATGGTTAGTATAATTGAAGTCACCAATAAGCATCATATCTGAATAATTATAAAATAATTACTTCAGCACATTAAAAAATATTCAAAAATAACATTATTAGTACTGTACATAACAAGACAAACATAATAACAACGAAATAAAAAATATTTATCTCAGTTCACTCAAATTTGTGGCTGTATGCTTTTAATTTTTATTAAACATTTTATAAATTTACTATAAGCACAGAAATCGTCGTGAAATCGTTACCTGGAAAACATTATCAAGAAAGCGGTAATATTATTAATAATGAGTAGACGCTTATACGAAAGCAATGGGGTTTAAGACGGTATACTGAACATACAACATGATGGTAAAACCTATCCAAACATTTGCTTCTCTAATGTGATGACCGAATATACAACACAAGAAGGCCATTCTCCAACGAGGCAGAATCAATAACTTGCCTGTTTGGGCATAAAGGGTTCGATGTGGACCATTCCAAATGCTGCCACAGAGGCCTTTTTGGAGCTCCCTCCTCTTTGCTTTATGAGACAGGGAGAGGTCAGCATCGGAGCTTTTACGCTACAGGTAACTACGACCATTATCAAAAGACGCGCGAGACACGTGAACATTGCAAATCCTGTGGGTGAAGATGTTTTAGGCATGAAGACAGATCACATGGTAAAGCGCTATAACCTCAACAGATCATTCGAAGTAAGCTTTCTAGAAAAAATCGAATGGTATGCAGGGTATCAGAAGGCAACCCCAGACCTAATACAGATACGGGTCGAAAATCGCAGCCTGCACTGGGCCAGGAATCTACTCTGCTAGTTAAGCAAATATTATGCACTGGGGTAGTATGCTTCTCTGTGTCAGGCGGAGGTGTATGCCTTACTCCAATATGCTATAGAATAATAATAATAATAATAATATATAGTTTATTCCATATTGCTGAGCATAGAACACGTCAATTACAATACAGTGTAGAATACAGTGGATTCAAATAATGTCTGACAATCAAGCGGCACTGAGGGCATTATCTAACCAAGAAGAATCGTAAAGAGTGGTTTGGAAATGCTTCAAAGAACTAAAATCGCTGGCGGACCAAAATAAGGTAAAACTAATCTGTGTGCCAGAGCATAGAGGGATTGAGGATAACAAAAAAGCCGATGTACTCGCTAGGGGAGAATCAGAAGCCAAACTCATATGTCCAGAGACTGCTTTGTTGGTACCAAAAGGTATAATCCGCAGCCACATCAAAGACTGGGTATATGTTGTATTAGTATTTAATACATTAATATCTAACAATTATAGTAAAGGCTTTGATTTAAATAAATATTTGAATTTAAAGTAATGAATGAATTTTAAAAGTTAATATGTAATTTTATTTACTTAATTTGATATCAATGTAATAAGAATTTGGTACAAATATACTTATAAACACTCTTGGATATGTAATAATCTTTAGAAGTGTTGAAGTCTTCAGTTTGCCTTGATATTTTCCATATCTGAAAAGAATAGATTGAAGCATATCAATTTTTAGCAATATTGTATTTATATAATAGTATTGTGAAATTTGTTCATCAATTGTTAACATATTATAAAAGATATTAGATAACATATTCTGGTTAATATAAACATGAATATACAAATAGCAATAGCGGGAAGATTAAAATTTCGGATCTGTCAAGTAAACTGTCAGTTAAAAATATTTTATTTGACAATTAAGAGGTTTTTGGAGTGAAAATACATAAATAAGACTTTTAAAACACATATAAGAATTATTAGATTGAAAGCTTTGGATTAAAACGAGTATGAAAGGTATTGTCACACTTTCAAGAATATATTTTGATTATACAACAAGATCGAAGGATGGTTATTGGAGCATATAAATTATTTAAGATATCTCTAAGGAAATGAATAAATAAATAGTAACTTCTAAAATTACAATTTTAGAGGGTAGACGTGTTTTTCTTTTATGAGAGAATAATTAATATTTCTCTTATATATATTGGCCTAGAAAAGTGTAATATCAGGGATAAAAGTTCTTCTAATAATATAATAGAAGAATATTGGAAATTTGAAGAATTTTAAAAGCAACATTACATAGGAAGAAGTATTGAGATAATAGAATAAACTCACCTATATTAGAGCTTCATATCCACAGAAGAAAGATTTGTTGAATAGGTGTACTAAGAAATTTCACGTAGATTTAGGATTTCAGTACACTAGAGGCATACCAGTTCCTGTAGTTTACCTTTATAAGGATCCAGTATTGATGTATTGAAGTTGTTATACAGGAATAGCAACAGACCAGACGGTAGGAATAATAGGAATATCCAGACGAGAACTGATATAGGATTTCATTTCACAAGAGGCGTACCCATTTCTGTAGTTTTCCATTATAAGGTTTCTGTGTTGCTGAGTAGTTGCTGTACAAGAATAGCAGACCAGACGGTAGGAATAAAATGACTATCCAGACGAGACCTGATTGAAATCCGTAATCGAGATCTATAAAATACAATTCCGTAAATCAAGGTATTTATGTGATCTTAAATCTTGGATAGCAGCAAATTTATTACTAGAGTTATTATTAGGGCGCGGACATGACCGAGTTAAACTACGACGAAGTTACAACGAAGCAAAGAAATAATGTAAACAACACCCACTTACTGAATAGCACTAATTCATATGGTGAACTGCAACAAAATATCGCACGTTCGTCACTTAGCTTTGCTAAAACATACACAGAAATAGTTTTTATGCAGAGAATTTCGATAGTTTACAAAATTTCGTTAAATGTTTTAATGACGATGCTCGAAGTAGTTCTGAGTGCCAGGAACTAACACAAATCCCAAATTTAAAAAATCAGTTCTTATTCCTTCAGGAACACTTTGGAAATTTGCTTAAACGAATCACATGTGTTGAAAATCGAATCTCAAATTAAAAAATGGATTAACCACATTAGATGTGGCTATTAATAATTTCAAAAGTATTCCAAGTGACTTCGGATGTGGCCTTCGGCAAAAGTTAGACGCAGTTTTTAATAGAAATCCAGATTTAATAACATTGCGGCAATTGTGTATGCTAAATACGCTGAAATAAAAGAATATTTCCAGTACGCACATATAACCAGTTGCGATGTAGAAAGGTCGTTTTCTATCTACAAGGATGTACTTAATTCAAAGAGAACAAGTCTTACAAAAGAGAAAATGAACAAATAATAAGGTATTTTTTATTTTATTGATCACCATCCACTTGTTATCCAATTATATAAATAAAATTAAAACCTCTTTAAAAATACAACATTTCAATAGTGCGCCCGTGGGCGAGGAGTTATGACTCGCTCGTGTCCGCGCCCTAGTTATTATTATTACTGTAACGAACTCTATATAACCTCAACTAATATTGTATCTACATATGTATGATTGTTACAATCTAAATTCATTTTCTAAGATACTATTTAAAGGAAAATATTCAAGAGTGTTATGCATATCATATGTTCGATATCATCCAAATATTCCTAATATTTGTTGAGAAGTAAACTTTTGACCATTATTAAAAAGTTTTAACAATCATGTAGGCATTTTTATTTTCATATTAGATATAAAACATATTCTAACCTGAAATAAAGAATTAAAAGCATGGAATTAAAGAGTAATGTATGATTATATATTATTACTTACCTAAGACGTTTGACTCAATCGTAATACTCCAAGACATTTTTTATTTGTATTATAAACGGACCAAACTACACGAAAAGAGATTAAGGAAAATAAATTAATAATGGCAGTAGAGAATAAATGCATCTAATGCATGTGTGTGTGTATATTCTTAACAGAATCAAGGGATAATGGTAATTTTCTGTATTACCGACTGAATATAATTTTATATTTAATTTAATATTTCAATATACAGTGTTATTGAAAAGTATATGATTATGTAATATGCAAAATAAGGTAAGAAACTTTTGAATATAATTTATCACTTAAATATCAAAAGTCTCATGTTTATGTATTTAATTCAATGTACTGTATCATTTACTTATTCATTTACAAATACTGGTACATTTGGCAGGCCAACGTGGTGCATATATACAGTGAACCCCGCTTATTGTGATCACTTTGGTACCCAAAGATTTTGATAACAATAACCGAATGATACCAATATCCGGTAAGAAAAGAAATTGCCTAGAATATATACCTTTTATTCTTTAAAACATATTAGCAATATAAATAAACAAACAAACGTGTGAAAACTAAATAAATTCTTTGAAATACATAACTAAATAATTTTGTAACACTTAAAAATCATTGTTTAATGGTAAAAATATATAAAATAAGAAATTGCAATATTATTTCTTAAAATATTCCTCAAGGGTGGTTTGCCTTGATAACCCTTGAAGAAGGAGATCATTTATAAATTTTTCATATTCATATTGAATTCTAAACTGCTCTGCCCTACACTGAACGCCGCAACGCAATATTGCTAACGCACTTCGCATTTCGTTTTCAGTTGGTGGTTTGATAACTTCTACTGTGTTCTCATCTTCGAAATCATCGGATAACTCACTAGGATTTGTAGCATTAATGTCCTGTACGCTCTGAACAATATTCTCTTCTGTAGTTGCAGCTGTTACATCAATATTGTTATCAATGTCAAGCCACTCTTCAAATTCAGCAGTTGGTATATCAGAAGGAAAACCCATTTCTTCTTCTGCTTGCATTTCTGGGCGAGTATTCGAGAAACCACCACGACTAAAACAGTTTTGAATTGTGGTTTTTGTTACGTTTTGCCAGGACATGGCTATCATATGTATTGCATCCAATAAGGATAATTTTCTCGCCAAATCATTCGCACTAAATTGCGTCGTATCTTCCATATTTTCTAAAATACGAGCTCTCATTTCCTTGCGATAACAAAATTTTAAATTTCGTATTATTCCTTGATCACAGGGCTAGATTAGGGAAGTTGTATTCGCAGGTAAGAATACAACATTTATGTGCTTTAAATTTGAATTAACAGCATGCGCGGTGCAGTTGTCAACAAGTAAAACAATTTTACGATTTAATTTATTGTCCCATTTTAATAACCATTCATTAAAAATAATGGATGTCATCCATGCGTTTAAGTTTGAATGGTAACCGACAGGCAAACTTTTAACACCTTTAAAGCACCGTGGGAATTTGCTTTTACCAATAATTAAAAGCCTTTCTTTCTCACCAATCATATTTACACAGCACAAAACTGAGATACTCTCTTTTGCGATTTTACAACCTTTAGCACTTTCATCTTTGAACAGATACGTGTGTTCTGGCAATGCGCGATAGTAAAGTCCCGTTTCAGCTGCGTTGTAAATGTCATTAGGGGAATACTCGCCAATAATTTTAGGCCACTCGTTTGCAATCCATTCTTCTGCTGCTCCAAAATCAGCATCCTTTTCTTCTCCATACGTGCGCTTGTAACTGATATTCTGCCGTTTGGTACATCGATAAAACCAACCTTTTGTTGCAACAAAATTTTCTTTCCCCATTTTCTTCGCAAGAATTTCCGCTTTCTCCATCATTAGCGGCCCATCAACACGCGCATCTTTTTTCCGGACATTAGTAAACCATAATTTTAAAGCGTTTTCTACTTTTGCATCTTTTCCCGTTCGATTTCGTTTTAAATTCACATTTTCTTTTTTTTTCATAGAATTTGTTATTGTTTCTCTATTTTTTAAAATTTTGCACAATAATGGCTGCAAAATTTTTAACTGAGCAGCTGCATTTCTTTGACTCATGCTGGGTAATTGGTCATATTTTTCTTTGTGCTTAGATCTTTGCGGTTTGCGGACATGACGCGGATCGTTTCTTGTCTTACACAAAACTGAAGGAAGTCAATGTGGCATGTAGTGGAGTTGAACTGGTGATGTAATGTATTTAATGTACATATTACATCATCCCCCAATGAAGCGAAATGTGATAACAGTAACCGGACCCGTGATAACAGTAAGCGCAAATATTTATATGCGTATTACATATACATACATATTGAATTGCCCGTACTTGACAGAAACGATAACAATAAGCGTGCGATAACATTAACCGCGACCACATTAAACGGGGTCCACTGTATTATTATACTAGAACATATAGATAGGTATTGTATGCAGTTTTTCAATACTGCTACAATGTATTATATAAGCATCACATGGTAACAATTACCAGGCTAAATCATTGTAGTAAATGAAACTGCTCCATATGGGTAGGGATCACCTGCAAATTATGTGTTTATAACCGGTCAAAGTGAACCTCAATAATATAGGCCATGAATAAGGCAGACCTTAGCTGCAGACCCTGTAATAAGGAACCAGAAACAGTCAGGCATTTTTTGACAACCGAACATAGACTTAGCGCAGCCTTGTACAAGACACAAAAGTACTGGAGTGGATGTCAGAAGCTACGGAGGTTCGCCGCAATAAAACTTATTGGATACTTTACAAAATGGAGAGGTAAGTCCGACAGACCTGCAAAAAAAAAGACGGAAAATGTAATAATAATAATTAGTATAAAGAGAGAATTCTTGGTGATTATTTAGAAGTGAAAGCGGAATAAGTAAAAATGTAAAAAAGAGTGAATAAAATAGGAAATCAGTATACAATAAGAAGTACAAAAGAATGTGTGTTTATAGTAATTAGTAATGTATATGAAAAGTGTAAATGAAGAGAACAACGAATGATGTGGAGAAGATTAGATGTGGTGGATGCACCGGAGAGAATGCACCAGGATGACGTGAACTGACAAAGAAGAGAATTGTTTTGTAAATGGCTGCGATGTTTCAATAGCAGGAGGCGGGCGTAAACTATGGAATGGACGAAATGTGAAGTCAGGAAAAAAAGTAAATAAATATACATACACACATATACGACATTAAAACATCTATGTATTGATTTGTTTTAATGTTTAATTGAATATTGTTTTGGTTATGTTTGTTGCATAGGTAAACTGTTTTTTATACTCTTCCAAAAACGTCATAAATGCCATTAAATGTTGTATACCTACATTTAATATAAGAATGACTCTTTTTCAAAAAGAGAATATAGAAGCTTTATTTTATACAAATTAAATTTATATCTGCCTACTTAAGATGCTTTGAAATTGATAATTCTACTATTATCAATCAAACGAAAGAAAATTCAGTGGGGAGTTAACAGTTTCTTAATTTGTTAATTACAAGGGTGTTACAAGCTATCATGTCACTCTGTCCCCATAGATTTGCGAACTGTACAGCTCGGCTTGTTTTGGCTTTGCACCGCTCGGTTCCTGCGACGATTTCTATCCCATCAGCCCGCCTCATTCATTATTCCATTTTCTAAAGGATAAAAAGGCGTCGTTTGCCAGCGCAAGATGCGAATTAGTGTATACTGTCGCAACATACTGTTATAACACAATTCAGTGTCGCGATTCGTTTCTTCATTTGCGTCCTGGTGGGACATTGTAGGGCTGAGACTCTTCCTGCGAGCGCTACCCCTTTGCCCCCTTCAAAAACCACTCGCTTATTCATTGAAGCAGAAATTCCATTTCATGTAAATTTTGTTTAATTTAGGATTTCAATATTTATTTATTTGCTGATCACAAATACGGGTAGACGGTTTAATTTACATTATAAATATACATTCGTATAAGAGATTTTCGACATTTTCTAAGTATAAAATAGTTGATAAAGCAAAAATGCTTTTAAATTAAACTAAATATATATGAATATATTAAGAAAAATAATATTTTTTAAACTTTATATTAGGTTTTAATCCAAATTAAAAATAAATGATTAAATAAATTAAAGCATATCAATATTTAGGAGTAATTTTATATATTTCACCACTTTGTACTCGTATGTGTATTTAGAAATACTTCATCTCTACATATTGTATCGTATCTTGAGTAAAATTAAGTTTCTTGAAAAACTTTATAATCATAAAAATGTTTGGTAAATTTTTTTTTAATTTAAAAAAAATAGCTCTTTCATATATGTGAGGTAAAGGTTCTTAAGTTTATGTTCTATCTAAATATTCTAATATAGTTAAAAAATATAAGAATAACTTACCTTTTCCTACATACGATAATTCTTGTTTCCTTCATAGAATCTGAAAAAAAGAAATGTTGTTTTCAGATCAAGCAATTATTGTAGAATATTATGCGACCTCTATTATAAATAATAATACATCGTTTAGGTCTTTGCCTTGTCAAAAGATATAAGTTTAAATTTATCTTTTATAATATCGTATTTCATATATCATTATGAAATTAGTCAAACTCAAAGACATTCAGTTAGATATGTATTTACATATAGGTTGTCAAAACAATGTCAAATACTAAAATGTCAGTGAACACTAGTTAGTTAGGAAATGTGCATACTATAATCTTCGTTTAACATGTTATAATTATCAAAGCTGCATGTGCTATCAAACCTCCTTCCCTTCTGTTCCTCTGGGATCCCAATTTCTGATAATATTATTATGCCAATTCTGTCAACTATGTTCGCGATAAGACAAAGAACTCAAAATAAGCTTTGATTGATTGATAAATAAAGCGTCATTTTTGCATGACTTGTACTATCCTCCATGAAACCGCACCACTCCTGCAAAGTACTTATACTTGGATTGAAAGAAGTAAAACCAATTCAAATTATTTATAATATTCAAAAGGATATGGTTTCATCTTTATGTAACTGATAGTCAAAGAACTGATTTACTCAACGTTAAATTCAATTCTACAAGCATTTCTACAATCTGGCTGATGTGGTGTTGCAGTTTAATTTTTGTTTCCTTTACATTATAGAAGTATGCGTTGTATGGTCGTTCTGGTGCAGTATATCCCTGGGTTTGTTTATTTCCAAATTTAACATTTGGGAGATACACAGAAAAGAATTGGGGTAAAATTTGCAAGTAGAATTACACTAATGTTACAAATTTACTGAAAATTTAGAGTGGTTTTGTATTCATGATGGATTTTTTTTGTGAAATTTTACATTAAGGGATCAATTTCTCTGAGACTGTAGAATTTTTATATTATATAATAATTTAATAATTTTTGCAGTCTTCCCAATGTACTCGCTCCTATTTCTAAGTGTTCATTTATTTAGAGATATAAAGAATAAGCAATTTTATTATTGCATTCAGAAAACGGATCCAAATTTTATTCCTACTAATAAGACTGCAGATTCTTAGATTATTTTTATATTTAAGTTAACACTTTTTCAACAGTTTTCTGGGAATCAATATTCTTTGAGTTTTCACTTTTCTGAAGTGCTAAGATAACGACAACTCGAAGTGAAGTAAATAAGTCTAAACCAGGATTTATTTGAAAGCAAAGATATTTTACATTAAAATGTTATATGTATTTCTTATGATAAAGGATTATACTATTCTATCAAAAATTAAATTGGTCAATGTTGGTCATGGAATGTAAAACGCTTCTCTTAGTTTAAATCATCCTTTTGAAATAATTCAATCATTGTCAAGCTACACTGACATTATCAATAACCTACAAATGTGTTACCTACTTAGTTCATCTGTAAAATAATAATGAACTTCAAGTTATGAAATAAATAACGTTTTTATTAACCAGAAAAACTAAATTACAATAATTGTTGGAAATGTCTCCCGTTTTGTTCAATGCACAAGTTTACTCGCCTCCTCATGCTGTGAAAAGCGTTTTGCAGCATTTCTGGCGTTATGGTTGCACATTGCTGAACAATTCTTTATTCCAGTTCTTGCAAATTATGTATCGGATTTGCGAGAATCTTATTTTTTAAATAAGGAAAGATAAAATAGTCCACAATTGTCAAACAAGGTGATCTCGAAGGAAACTCAACTTCCGTATGCATACTGATCAGCCGGTCATCAAAAAACTCGCGGAGAAAAGCAAGATTTTCTCGTGTAGTATGTGCTGGTGCACCGTCTTGCTGGAAATAACCGTATTGAAGTTCATCATCGTCTAATTGTTGCACAAATTCAGTCAAAAAAATATTTCTGTACCTTTTCTGCGTTGACGGTGAAATTGAAAAAAATTGGCCCAATTATTCTTCTGCGAGAGACTGCCATCCAAACACCAATTTTCTGAGCATATAGTGGCGTTTCAATAAAAATATGCGGGTTATCAGTGCTCCACATTCGCATATTCTGAGAATTGATGTATCCCGAAAGGTGGAACTAAGCTTCGTCAGAAAAAAAAGTTAAGTTCAGCAGATCGTCATTCATTAAATTATTAACTAACCAATGGCAGTACGCAAGGTGTCTGGGGTGGTCTGCAGGCAGAAGAGCTTGATATGATTGCATCTTATATGGATGCATGTTCAGGTACTTCTTTACAATCGTTTGGCATGTTCCATAAGAAAGCCGAATTTCTTGAGAGAGACGTTTAAAGGTTTTGTAGGCTCTTCTTCCATACGTTGACGAACGTCATTAATAACTTCTTCTGTACGAACTCTTGGTCTATCAGCACCTTTTTTATGCGTCACAGAACCAGTTTCGTGAAACACTTCAACACAATTTGTAAGGCATGCATAAAAGTTGTCCGGTAATACTGCTACGGCTGGGAAGTGCTCTCGAAAATTGTCCAAACACAAACGTTGACTGTATTCCCAAGTTCCATTAACTAGCACACCCGTTCGAAAATAGGCTTCAATCATGTAAATTTTGTGCTCTGTGGTGAGAACCATGATTCAAAAACCGTGTAGGATTAGAAAACTTCAACACAATAACTTGACAGATTTTGACATTCAAAAAATTATGACATACATAAATGTACGATGCACGCTACGACAATAATTTTAAAATCCATGATTACCATTGACCAATTTAATTGTTGATATCCCGGTATATAGCCCTAATACTTATATTAAGGTAATTTCAGTTTTGAGACGTTCAATGCAAATTCGTTATGAGACCCTTCACGAATAGGTGTACAGTAATATGGTTATTTGGGCGTTAGATTATCCTTTTATCAAATAAAAAAAAACATATATTAAGCTGTTATTAATGTTGTTATTAACAACTTATTTGGAATTATAAAAGGTTTATATTCGTATGAAATTCATGACATTCATGATTAAAGTTGACATATGTATTTGCTGTAAATGAGAAAATTTATAAATAAGTGTCTTATTTATTTGATATGTAATTGTGAAAGTAGAGAATAGTCATATTTAAAATATGTGTTTTAGAAAGAGAGAGATATATCAAAGTATATTTGAATTGTTAAATAACTATGTATTATAATGATAAACTAACTTGATGTAAAAACTTAGTTACCAATTTGGAGAAAAACCTAGGAGATTTTTGTTGAAAAAACAAATAGGAGAGAATTTTTTAATTTCATTGAAAGAGGGAAAGTAATTTATTTTTCTCTACTAAAACATTATTTTAGTATTTAAATACAATATAAAAGTATACAGAATTGTAAAATAGTTATAATAGAAAGGTGAAATTAAGTGACTTACTAAAAGTTGAAGAATATTGTTACCGGAAATTCAGCCAAGGAATAGAGGACTTCGGATGAAGATTATAGCTACATAATACATGTAAAAGAAGAGAATACAATTAATAACAAACATTGTACTAATTTAAATGGAGAATGGACTTACCGAATAATTAATTTGGAACAGAAAGATGTTAATTTGTGTATGGAACCAGAATAAGATGATCCAATTTTATGTGTAGCAGAAAGCAGCTCTACATCAATTTTGGGAGGATTTATTTATAATAATTGCCGAGGATTGAAGATAGGAATCAGTTTTCCGGATCACACTAAGAATTACGAAGCAAATGAGCTCTGAAGAAAGAAAATTATAAGGTTATATTTTGTATAATTTATTTGAATTAACAATAAGTCTTGCAAGCAATGGATCAGATAATCATTGATCTATTTATAGAAAATTATTATTATTCTAATTGAAAATAGCTATAATTAGCTTTTGTAAAGACATTTGATTATAAATTCATCATGGAACAAACACAGTTTTAAAAGTTACTTCCATTAGTATTGTTTATATGTCAAAATACTATTATATTAAAATTCAATTTCAACCTATATTTATTATTACTGAATTTCATTTATCTGTTTAGATTTTGTTCAAATACACTTACAGAGTCAATTTTTTAACATACGTATTATATTTGGTAATAGATTTGGAATTACTTACCTTTGATTTATTGAGATGTATCCTTGTGAGATTCACAAATATATGATTATGTTTTTCGTATACATTGTTTGACTTGTCACTGAATTTTCTAGGTTATTGTACTAAACAAACCAAACTTATCTAATTCATTTTGCATTAGATCGAAAACAGCATATTAGGATATTGTAGTTATTCGAATATAAACCCACGTGAGAATAGAGTTTAGAATCATGCTTATTAATTTGAAATACCATTTATTTCAACTATAGAAATAGACAGATATGTTATAATAAATGTTAAAATGATTGGACCAATAGAAACACTTTTATAAATCACGTGTTAGTTAGTATACGCGTGACATTAGTTGGTATCTGATTTGCCTATGAAGACTATAGATTCATATGAAGTAGTAGATAAAACGATCTAAGCATTGAGTTATAATTATTGAACCCATTAATAGAATTTTAAGTAGATTTCTTTAAAATTTCGAATATTATTTATTTTACGAGCATTTAAATTAAGAACCTAAATTAAATATACAACAACGTGTTTGACGAGCATTAAAATATATTTATATTCGTAAAGTCAATAGTGGCCCTAAATGGTTCTAGGACACAGTAGGTCATGAAATTGACTAATGCTTTGTTACTCCTTAAATACCACAAGTTTCCACAATTTGTATATAGTACCTGCGAAACGGCAAAGTATTCGTACTGAAATTTCACAGATTACTTCAATCATTTATGACCTCCTGTATTTTTTGCTTAGATATTTTCAGAGCGATTTTAAAATGTTTTGTAAAATACCTTTTTAAAAATACGCAAATATGTAAATCTGCATAAAAGAAGTAAAAATAATTTGAAAAATTTCTTGTTAAAAATACACAAACGTATAAAAAAATAGCAAAATTACATATAAGAAGTAGAAATACTTGTCAATTTTACCTACTACAATTCCTTTTCAATATATTTACGAAGTAAATTTCGGGTGTAATTTTATAATGATGGAGAGAAATTACTATCTAACGTAAAATTCCGGTACGGATTGAGAGTAAACGGATTTCACCTAATCCATACTGTAATTATTTTTTTCTGTGTATGTTTATCTTTGGCAGAAGATCCGGGCACCATATTTAGATATTTTTATCGACTTCTAGCGGTCAAGTTTCCGTTTATAGTTTCGCAAGTCTCTAATTTTTCAAATTTTATTCATTCATATACAGTTTGGTAGTCGTTCAATAGCATCAATTCCATAATTTCCTCTCCCTCAAGAGTGCTATCAAAGAGCTCGACAATTTAGTTTTTAGAGAGGTGACGTCCATTCTAGACAGCGTCAAGCCCCTTTGTCCATAAGTACAAGTGTTGTGTTAATTACCAGGTAGGACCTAACACCTAAATTAAAATCGACAGTCGTAGTTGTATATGCAGATTAAAAGAATTGATATTTTGTTATGGTTAGAGGTTTGAGCAGACTCTTTCTATTGATTACTATTTATCAATAATATTATATAGGTTTGTAATTTATTTTTTCAAAGGAAAATCGAACGATAATGGATTGAAATTGAACAAGATTCTAAAGTATATTACCTTTATTGATACTCGCGTCTCTTGTGAAGGATATTAATGAAGAAATCTGTAGCTGAAAGATTTCCGTTTGAGAATTACGGAAATTGAGACCCTTGTCATAGACACGGTCCCAAACAACGTTAAATACATACGTAGGTAGGTTTCCTGAAAGTGTAGGAAAGCCACAAAAGAGGTACAATAGATCGATTAATGTACGTAATAGGCGCAATTTAAAACCGCACCTTAACCAATTCAAACTGGGGAGAAAGTATTTCGAATAAAACGTTTTTCTTTAATTGGAAAAGACTAATTCAGGAGATAGAATGTTTAGTGGTTAATTACGCCATTAAAATCGAAGATACAACGATAATTAACACACAGTGAAATAGTAATTAAAAGTGCACTACGTTGAGTTATAATGTCATGATACAATTCAAAGCAAATAAAATAAATTTTGTTTTTGATTGGAGAATGTAGCCGTTAAACGATGGAGCATATAAATCAAACAGTGCATCTCATAATGTAAACAAAATAAATATAAAAGAAGTACCTACACATATCTCTTGCATATACGTTATTCTTTACAAATTCTATATTACTAAACATTTTGGTACTAGGTTAAAAAAGCATGTATACAAAAGTTGTCCAAATTAAGTTTTAAATTCTGTACTTTCTTAATAAAATAAACGCCTGAGTTAAAGTATTATTTCCCGTCCGAATTTTGGAAATATTTTTGTGCAGAAATTTACCCAAAACCAGTTGAAAGTACGTTTATTCTCTTAATAAATATTGGTAAAATTGATTTTGTACCTGATGTAAACTACTACTTCCGGTCTACCGATTTTACTGAAAATCTTTTCAGATCTCAAGAAAAAGATTATACTCGTAAATATCAAATTTGGAATTGATATTTTTAGCCGTTTGACCACGATATTAAAAGCACTTTTTCGGTATCAGGCGACTTCAAAACGTTGAAAATGTTCATCATCACAATATTTCTTTATATGTACTAAGTATAAGAAAGTAAAAATATCTAGCCTTTTAAATGGTGTAAGAAATGTTTTCAGTTTAAAAGTGTATAATCACAACATCTAGGCAACAAACCACGTTTTGTTATACTTAATACAATTTTATTGTACCTGACAATGTGTACACCCTGTACATTTCTATTTTCATGGTTTCAACTGAGTACTCTAGCAAAGCATACTCCTTTACAATTTTTAAAATAATTAGTCTAAACAGAGATAAACAGAGATTTTTACATATTAAACATGGACGTTTGGGCACTAAGTACAACGAAGTATTGAAAAACCATTGTTGCGACGAGGAAATTGGTAAAAACGGTTAAAATAGGCGCAACTCGATGCCAAATGATTGGGCTAAAGTGCAAGGTGTAAGATCTTTGCCCGAAGAGCGAAATAAGAGAAAATGCTCTGAGATTGTATCAATCGTACGATAAAGCACAGGAGTGGTTTAAGAGAACTCTAGAACAAAATGCTATTTTCTCACCACTGCGGTAAAGTGCACGTGTGTTCGTGATATATATATTCCTATGAAACTACATGATAGGTACAAGAAAAGAAACATATATAAATTATATTATAACAGTAGAAATATATTTAGAAAGGCCTTAACTGCAGGGGCCGTTTAAAACACTGCACCATTTGGTATAGGATGTAGGAAGAAACTTGTAGAATAAAAAACCTCCATCACAGCGCCACAAAACTAAAGGTCTTTAGTTGTTAAGCTCCAATCAACATCCTCTGGAGTTAAGTTATGTCAATCTGTGTATCCAAATTCAAACTTAGCTAGAGGACATTCTTCAACAATATGTTTAACTGTTTCAATCTCAGCTCCGCAATCACAAGCTGGACTCGCAATTACATTCCACTTGAATAACATACTATTGCACCTTCCATTACCCTTCCTAATACGATTCAACTTACACCAAATTTTTCTTGGTTGTGTGAAGCCAGGCACTTTTATCAAAGAATCGTATATTAATTGTTTATTAAACACTTCACATTCTAAACAAATTGATTTCCAGAGATCATTAATCGAAAATTGTTGATTTAGGAAATCTTCCTTCCAAATTGGACTACGTAATTTCAATCTATAGGGTGGCAAGTTCTAAAGATCTTGAGTAATTATACATATATAAATTAGGAAAATTTTGATATTTATCCCAACAACGTTTTAAAGCCAATTTTCTTCTCAACTGATGAGGATAAATCTTAGCTAGGACGTTGAGCCTAGGAAGTGAAGTAGATGCCCGTAATAATTCGAAGTGTACAATTTAACTGAATATCTACTTTACCAACGTGTACGCTATTTATGCAAACTGCACTACAATATTCAGCAGCAGAATACACCAATGCAAGAGCGGAAGTGCGTAAAAGGTCTGCATGAGCTCCCCAATTTGAACCACACAACTTTAGTAAGATATTATTCTTGTTTTAATCTTCATTCGCAATTTATCAATATGTTGTTTATATGTTAACGATGTATCCAAAGTAACTCCTAGGTATGTTGAATTAAAATTATGTCTTAGAACAGTACCATTAAAAGATACTACAAGTTCTTTATGTTTTTCGTTATTCTTAAGATGGAAACCAGAAACTTCTCACTTGCCCATGATAACGAACTAAAACGTGTGCTAAAATGTACAAAAATTATTTAAACTCTCAGGCAGACGCTAATAGTAATAAAATATCGATAAAAATGAAAAGAAATCACTGTCAAACTTCATAGAATCATCTTTGGCAAATTCTTCAATCAAAATGGCACAATATTTCTATAGATACGCTTAGAAAACTAACTGATAGTATACCGCGTGTGGTGCAAGCTCTCAAAGATCCAACACTGTCTCTGATGAATTATTTCAATTGCGTATTTTACTGATGCATCACATAAAACTGTACTGCACATGTTTTTGTATAAGTGTATGCTATTTTATGGAGAGGTTGGTGTTACGTATATCAGCAGACCTCTGCGAAAAGAAAACCTGTGCGTCTTTGTTATATATAATAAAAAGTATAAAATTCCAATTACAGAAATTACGTATGGCAATTGATCAAGCACAATCTTCTTATATATACAGAAATAAGAGAAAGAAGAGAATGTTACATAGAGGTTATGTTTGTCAAACAATAAAGAGATGTATTAATTCTGAACCGCTGGATGAATCCATAACGTTCTGAATCTTCTATATACATCTATCACCAGATCATTTGTTCAAGTCGCCATCGTAACATTGGACAACAATCTAGAAAAAACGATACAACACATAGGCGTTGCTAACTAATGTTGTTATATTTTTAATAAATACATTTTTGTCTTCTGTTAATTTTGATAGCAAAGTGAGAAAAATTAATATACTTTAAATAAGACCTATGAATATTCATATGCCCAGATGTATAAATTAGCTTTATAAATAAAACAATTTAATTTATTTAACATTCGAAAGCAATTCTAAGCTTTATAATTCGATATGTTTAGATTTTGCAGCACCACTTATTCTTTTTTGCGTGCTTGTTACAGTTCATGACTTTTCGTGCGTATTAACGTGCACAAGAGATCGAAAAAAAAAACATCAGAGGAAACCATAAGGAAACTTAAACAAGAATAAAAACGACATCCTACGAAAAGAAAATAAATTTGTTTATAATTTATATTAAATAGTATTCTTCAGAAAAATTGTGGGAAATGTAAACAGGTTGGAGAAGTTACAACTCCATTGCTCTCCAGTTGACTCCCTCTTTATTTTCATGTATGGATTCAATTTAGTTTCTTTAAGAAACGAAATTGTTCAAGAACATGCTGCTATTTACTTACTGTTTTTAGTTAAATATTTACATTAACACCTTTTATGATAGCATAAAAAGAAGCTAGTGACAATAGCATGTCTTACGCGTCTTTTTTTTAACACCAATTTTGAAATTGATAATCGGGGTGGCTGTACAAAACACGCCATAAATAACTCTCCTGTAGTCTCAGAAGCTTGTCTAAAGTGCGAGGACTCCAGTTTAGTCCATAAGTTCATAATAGGCAAAGGAAAAGTTATTGATAAAAAAATGTCAGTTAATCATGACCGGAAACCGGAAAAACAAATTTTAAAATCAAGAAATTATTTATCAAGTTACAGTGTCAGGAATATTGTACGATTGCACTAACCACGTAGTTTAATTGCCTGCGAGTCTTGGTATGTATAAAAAACTAAACTAACCGACACTGATTAACAGGCAATGAACAGAATAATTAAGGAAAGTAGGCGTGCCAACTACGACCAACTGAGAGCACTTTGGAGCGATGCTCTAGGAAGACGTGTTTTAAGATCCATGTTTTACAGAGACGCTTGAAAATTAGAATTTGAAACACATCAAGATCATATTATATACAGGTTCGGTCTGTTTTTACCTTGCATGCGAGCTAAAGTCCATGCACTGAAACGAACGTTGTTGCCAGTATTTATACACATGTGGGCAGTGGGCACGTACTATTCGACGCGAGACGACAGGCCGATACGATCATTACGACCATAAGATTCCAATATATTGCATGTGTGCATGTTGCAGGGGTTGTAATCTTCATTTTTAGGTACTATTCCCATTAGGATATTCTTAAAAAAGTATCTTAATAAGTTAATATTATAAGAATTCCTTCAGATTATGATTGAATTTAATATGGTTTCGCTGAAGGTCTACTTGTCGCCTCGCGTATGTATATCTGTTAAGTAGGTACGGTTTGGCAACTCATTTCGTGTTTTGTACGGAAAGCCGCATGCAAGATAATCGTAGACCAAATCTGTATATATATATACAGATGCCTACCAATTGCGTTTCAGATGGCGCGCAGGTGGACAATGTCTACCTTACGGTGATGTTAGATTCATCCTCAATATCGAGGATGCCTCAATTGGTAGGCTGTCTCGTGTGTATGTCTCTGATTCATGTTTTTCAGCTCCAAGGTTATCCCATCCTATTCCTTGGCTACACTGCGCTGACGAGAACCAAGTAGTTCGAAACACGTGTCCGCAGTTGCATTTTCAGTGGAGTTACCCCATTAAATTCTTTATATATAGCCAAAAAAACTTAATATATGTTTTATGTAATAATTATTAAGGCCGCTACCCCAAGACATCATTTCGTTATCACATATATATATATAATGATGTTTTGGGGTAGGGGCCTTAATAATTATTAAATAAAACATACATTATATTTTTTTGGTTACGTTTCGGCATATATTTATATTGCCTTCTTCAAAACACTAACAATAATTATTTTTTTATGTTGTACAAAGTATTTGAAAACTCTTTTGTAGGGTTTCGTCATTTTTTTAAATATAAAAAGAAGGGGTTCTCTTTCAAAATCACTCATTTACATACTATTAAGTGTTTTGTCGATTAATGTCTTATGTCTTTTTGCATTTGCAATGATTCTGCTGGACTGTGTGTGTGAACATTCATGTAGTTTACCACATGAATGTTCACATATAATACACACGGCCAAAAAAACCAAGAAGGATAGTTATACCATACTTAATAATAATA
This sequence comes from Amphimallon solstitiale, assembly GCA_963170755.1. Classification (NCBI taxonomy): domain Eukaryota; kingdom Metazoa; phylum Arthropoda; class Insecta; order Coleoptera; family Scarabaeidae; genus Amphimallon; species Amphimallon solstitiale. The sequence goes on along the minus strand of OY720684.1, from coordinate 45,133,632 downwards.
ATAATAATAAAGTGTCTTTATTGCAACCAAAAACAATGTATACAAGTATATAATTAACATAAGCACAATGATATACAATTTGAATACTTAAATCTAAATTAAAGTTAATGGATACTAGTTGCAACCGCAAGGCGAAGTTCAGCTAATGCTGCTTTACAACTTAACCTTGTATATTATCGAGTGCCTAAGGCAAATTAAAATAATAATAAAATAAAATTTGATACCGCACCAGGCACTATTACAAAAAAATGACGATATAAAAAATCGAATACTCGAACCCAAAAATTCTGAGAATTATTAATCTTTAAGCTCACCGAATTCACAAATTTTCACCAATTCTACGAAAAAAACCACGAAGAAACTGCTGAAACCATTCACCATCAAGCATCAACACGTAATAATTTTTTCCTCACAGAACTACGGAAAGATGAAACAGAAGAGGCATCAGCAAGTACCTCGTTACATTTACAGTAAATTTGATATGAAAATGATCTATGATATAATGCTGTTTTATGCGGTGGTGGAGAAATCCTGCCTCTAAACCTTGTAATAAGATTATGGACATCCCTTCTGAAAGCGATCTTCTGATATAAATATGGTGGTGTTTTCAATGTAATAATTTTATTATACAAATTCAAACACCGAAGCTCCCTCCTATTATGCATATTCAACCACCGTGCACAGCTGAGTTTGTGCGAAATATGATCGAACTTCCATATACCATATGTAAACCTCAAGCAGGCGTTTTGTACTTTTTGTATGCGATCCTGAGTTAACTTATCTAAAGCAGAATGATATATTGGAATGCAGTATGAAAATTTAGAGAGGACAAAAATATCACAAAGATTCCTCTTGATGCCCTCACTGAATATATGTCTGTGAGGATACAGTTTCTACAAATTTTGATAAGCATTGCGGATGTAGCCATAAACCTGCTGTCTGTACCTATGTGTATTATCCATAACCAGTCCCAGATTCCTAACACTTTCCACGATTGGTATCTTAGAGTTGTTAATTTCAACATTAAAAGTGCGAGAAATATTATTACAGGTCTTCGCAGAACCGAATAGGATTAGTTTTGATTTATCCGGATATAATGTGGGACAATGTTCCGTGGATACTCTATGGAGACAACGCAAGTCTCTATTAATAGTTGCAACAGCATGTTCCCAGTTATTTGGTTCAAAAGAATAATAAAGCGGAGTATCATCAGCATACGCATGTGCATTACAATGCAGAAGATCTGGGAAAAAATTTGAAGTATATATTGAAAACAAAATCGGACCCAGAACAGAGATAATTTTCGAAAAGTGATAATGACGTGCCAGCAAACCCAATGCTCTCCAAAATAGCCAACAACACACCATGATTCACCCTATCAAACGCCTTACTGTAGTCTAGCAAAACTAGACATGAAATCAATCCCCTATCAGTCGACTGCAGAAGATCATCATTCACTCTCAATAAAGCTGTCTCGCAACTGTACTCGAAATCCCGACTTAAAGGATGGTAAAACATCCAGTGCATTTAAATATTCCTTCAGTTGCGACGATATTACTTTTCCCAGAATCTTTGAGAGAGCTGGAAGGATGCTTATAGGCCTTAAATCACAGTATTTGGACGGATTCGTAACCTTAGGTAGCGGATGAACAACAGCGCATTTCCATCTGTCAGGAAATATACCGTCAATTAAACAGGTATTATGTTACCTTTGCCGTATCCTGGATACGAATTAAACGACGTGCTTGCGATAAATTTGAGCTAATAAACATTACATATTGTTGTTATTAATATTTACTAAGATTGTGCGGACTTAAAAATCATTTCGATCCGTGAATGAAATTGTTATAAACAATTTCCACAAACGATGCACATTTCCCATATAATTCCCATATATTTCAAACAGTATTAATAAATATAATAATACTGAAATCTTTAACCAACCAAAACAGTCGTTATTGTGACCAATGATGAACTTACCGATCACAGGCTCCACCTACCAATTTTTCACCAATGCACTAAGTGGAAATTACTTGAATACATCTCACAGGCTCCACCCACTAATTTTGTTCGAAAAATTATCAAGTGGAATATATTTTACACGCGAAGCAAGAGCTTCTGCCCAATCAAAAAGGTCGTTATTCTAACGAATAGAATGCGTCTTTGAAAGAACACCTGCATCAGCGTCATTTGTTTACGTCGTTAAAAATGTTATATAAACTAAGAAATTTTAGTATTGAGTATCAGTCGCTCTGAAGACTTAAAGCGACAACAGCCCCTTCTCTGGAGAGAACCCAACTTGCGACAAGCGACTTCAGAGCTGATACGACGATTTCTACGAGCAGGCCGAAGCGACTCGAAGCAATCCCGAGCGTTTCCGAGGCGAAGCCGAACATACCCGAGGAGAACTAAACACGTAGGACGATTTCTACGAGCAGGCCGAAGCGACTCGAAGCAATCCCGAGCGTTTCCGAGGCGAAGCCGAACATACCCGAGGAGAACTAAACACGTAGGACGATTTCTACGAGCAAGCCGAAGCGACTCGAAGCAATCCCGAGCGTTTCCGAGGCAAAGCCGAACATACCCGAGGAGAACGAAAGACGTAGGACGATTTCTACGAGCAAGCCGAAGCGACTCGAAGCAATCCCGAGCGTTTCCGAGGCAAAGCCGAACATACCCGAGGAGAACTGAAGACGTAGGACGACTTCTACGAGCAAGCCGAAGCGACTCGAAGCAATCCCGAGCGTTTCCGAGGCAAAGCCGAACATACCCGAGGAGAACTAAAGACGTAGGACGACTTCTACGAGCAAGCCGAACGCAGCCGAAGCAAACCCGAACGTTTCCGAGGTGACCCGAAGATACCCGAAGGCGTAGGAAGGCTTCCACGAACGAGACGAAGCAAACCCGAACGTTTCCGAGGTGACCCGAAGATACCCGAAGGCGTAGGAAGGCTTCCACGAACGAGACGAAGCAAACCCGAACGTTTCCGAGGTGACCCGAAGATACCCGAAGGCGTAGGAAGGCTTCCACGAACGAGACGAAGCAAACCCGAACGTTTCCGAGGTGACCCGAAGATACCCGAAGACGAGGAAGGACCTAAAAAGGATAAGCCGAACACTTACGAGGAGGACTGAGAGTCCGAATCAACAGCAGTTGCGTGCTTCCACCAACATCCAAGGAGCATTCGTGACCTGTTAGTGAGGCTGTGAACAAAGTGACCCAACCAAAGAGAGGTTGTTGAACCAAAGTGACCCAACCAAAGAGAGGTTGTTGAACAAGTGACCCCAACCAAAGAGAGGTTGTTGAACAAGTGACCCAACCAAATACGAGAGGTTGTTGAAGTTGTGAGTGCCACTTAGTGCTTCAACAAAGATCCAGACCACGGAGTGTTTTCCAAGTGTAGGTCCTGTGCCGATACACCACCCAGTGACTTGTGACGTGTGGCTAAAGTGACCTCACGTCGTACCCATTGTTACAACCGTAAGTACTGAACTGATTCCTAAGCTTGCACGGTTGGCAATCTCAAGATAGCCCCGTCACGTCACTCAGAAGTAGTTAGTTGGTTTGGTACCCGAAGGCAGCCTTACCCATTCTAGGCGTTAATTGACTAGGTACCCCGAAGGGAGCCTTATCCCCTAGAACCCCAACTGAGTGTCTCAAATATCCCTCTCTATTTTAAAACTGCCAGTATCTAGCGACCACCCCCCTTTGTCTTATCCCCCTGTGTGTGGGATCATTAGCCCTTTGGTCAAGGTGTCTCCATAACCAGTGTATATAATATCAATCTATGTAAATATCTCTTAATATTTAGTGTTGCCTTAAGCCATTTCTTTATAGTCCTGCGTGGCTATTGTTTTTAGTGACCGAGTTGTGGTAATAAATTCATGTGGTTTTATACAACTCTTTCATTAACCTTCGACACTAATATAAGCCCTATCCTGGAACACCCAGTGAATAAGTGTAGTGCGATCCCGAAGGAAGGACGCCACGTCTCCCCGTATTAGAGTACTACAGCTATAAGAGCTCAGGTAATTCGAATAGCATTATTTTGAGTAATTCCTATAAGCTGAAAGGTAACATTTTGGCGCGCCAACGTGAGTGGCAAAGTTTCGTAACCTAAAAACGGAAACTTTCGGTGCAGAAAGCACCGACGAACGTGGGGAGACAATGGCTCCTAGAGGCCCGAAATCTCTGAGGAGAAGGGAATCCCGTAGAAATAAGTCTAGCGGATCTGACCGATCACCTTCCCCTACAAAATCATTACCCAAAACTGACAACCCGACAAGTCAAATGGCCAGCTTGCTAAATGAGTTCAGATTACTGGGAACTCGACTGGAAGTCTTGGAGGGGAGAAAACCCGTTGCACAAGACACCAGTCCTGAGGTCATCGTCGATTTGGACTTAGGCCAAGCAGCCGGACTTACAACAATCAAACCGGTTGTAACCGAAGTGACGCTAGAGGAAGGCGTCATATTGGGTGACACACCCAGCAGGAGGTCAACCTCAGAGGCAAAGGTGGAATCAGATGCCGTAAGGACATTGACAGAGGCACTAAAGCGCCTCGTTATGTCGCCCGAAGGTCCACCAATACCCAAACCTCCATCACGTCCTTATCGTGGGGATATCACGGAGGACCCCGTGCTCTTCATACAAAGAATGGAAGAGTACCTAAGGCACTGCACGCTGGAAGTGCCAGAGGATGTGGACGAAGCAGTGCGTCCACACCTGGCAGGAGAGGCGGCAACATGGTATGAGTACTACATGGGCAGTTTCCTGTCGCCAGAGGACTTCGTACAGCGTTTCCGTGATGAATTCCTTAATCATCAACGGAGAACTGTATTGGAAACGGCTGTGTATGCCACCAGACAAACAACTGGTGAGGCCCCAGAAAAATTCATTTATAAAATGAAACAATTGTGTCTCCGGCTGAGGCCTAGCTGGCCCGAAGAAGAATTGGTTCTACACATCACTGATAGGATGAGTAAGGAAATGAACCTACAATTATTCCAGCTAGCTCCGAAAACCATGGGTGAACTGGAGAGACAATGCACCCGCTGGTCCCGGCTTAACGAGGCGGATAAGATCTGGGTCAAACAGACGAAAGGAAGGTCCCAAGCGACAGCCGTTGCAGAGGCAAAGCCGACGACGCGTCGCCCAGCCGAGGGAGTGTCCAGAAACCAAGAGCCCCGTGCAGTTGAGGAACGAACCCTTCCGAGGTGTTGGTTCTGCCCGGGGAGGCATATGAATCGGGACTGCCCAAAGCAGCCGAGAGAATTCGCCGTACGCCACCCACGTCCCCAACAGAACCAGGGGGAAGCCAAAGGGGCCGCTCCACCGCAGTAACGGGGACGGCCCTCACCACAATGGATGGCGAAGGATCTACGCCATCCATTAGACTGCAGGTCAACGGCCAAGAGGTGGTGGCACTGATAGACACAGCTGCCACCAAGAACCTCATGAGGCCAGAATATATGACGGGTCGAGCTAGGGAGACACGACCAGTTACATTTAATTGGATCCACGAAGAAGCCACCTTCCAGACTCATCACGAGGGCACACTGAAGGCCTCCTCCCGACAGTATAAGTTCACATGCACCGCGACAGTGGTGCCGAACATGCGAGCCGCTATCATCCTGGGGAGCCCATGGCTCACGGAACACCAGGCAGTCATTGATATGGCAAGGAGGTGCATGCATGTGGGCAAAGAAGGGAGACAGACCTTACACTTTACTGCGAGAGGTCCACGGAAACGCCCTACCGGAACCATACATACAGAGACGGATACCACCACGTGGACGGCAGCGGATAAGCAGACCTTCCAACAAACCTTGAATGATTTCGGGGAACTTTTCGAGGAAGGAGAGGCTGTCACAACTACCGCCACTACGAAACATGAAATCCGGCTCTCCGATGATACACCGGTAAGAGTACCCACATATCGATACTCACCAGCCAAGAAACGTGTAATCGCCGAACAGATTGACAAAATGCTTGCAGCTGATGTAATCCGCGCTAGCCATAGCAATTACAGTTCGCCGATTGTCATCGTTAGTAAGAAAACTGGGGAGCCGAGATTCTGCGTGGATTTCCGCAAGCTGAACAGTAGGACAAAGGATGAGACCAGTGCCCTGCCTCCCATCCAGGAGTCACTCAAAGACTTGGGAACAGCGAAGGTGTTCTCCACGCTCGATATGCGGAATGGCTATTGGCAAATCGCAATGGAAGAGAAATCTAAGCGGTATACGGCGTTCACTACTCCGGATGGAGCAGCTTACGAGTTTAACGTCATGCCGTTTGGTCTTAAAGGCGCACCGACCACCTTCCAGAAACTCATGGTACAAGAAGTACTTGTGGGATACCTCCGTGAGTTTGCCATAGCCTACCTCGACGACATCATCGTATATTCAGAAAACGTGGAGCAACATCAAAGGCACCTTCGGCTGGTCTTTGAAAGATTGGCCCAACACGGCTTGAAGCTAAACCTGGGTAAATGTCACTTCGCCAGCCCAACTCTGGATTACCTAGGGCACGTAGTGACCGAGGAAGGAAACCATCCACAGACCGGGCATATTGAGGCGATCCAGGCCGCCGAGCCGCCCCGAACCCGAAAAAGCCTACGCAAATTCCTCGGGCTGATAAACTGGTTGCGAGACTACATCCAGGATTGCTCGAGGATAATGGCCCCGCTCACGGACTTACTATCCACGAGCCGACCCTACAAATGGACTCAGGAAGCAATGGGTGCCTTCCAGGCCGTGAAGGAGGCGGCATCAAAGCCTCTGAAACTTTACCGCCCAGATTTTGGAAGACCGTTCTGCCTGCAGACCGACGCCAGCGCAGTAGGTGCGTCCGCCGTCCTCTACCAGGAGGATAATGACTGTAGACACGTGGTAAGCTATGCTAGCCTACGATTTAATAAAGCCGAGCAGAGGTACCACATTAACGAGCAGGAGTGCCTCGCAGTTATTTGGGCCATTAAGCGTTACCGTCCCTATCTAGAGGATAGGCCGTTCCTCTTGCGAACGGACAACAAGGCATTGACTTGGCTCCAGCAATTCAAGGAGACCAAGTCTAAACTAATGCGATGGTCTTTACTCCTACAGGAGTTTTCCTACAGAATAGAGCATATTCCTGGTAGGGAGAACGAGTTACCGGACGCACTATCCCGATGCCCTGGGAATGACGAAACGCCCGCTGGTCTGGGTGACATCGAGAGGATGCTCCCTTACGAGACCACCGGAAATTCCGAAGCCCACTCCACGAACGAAATATTCGTCATCGAGGATGACGAGCCGTTGATGCACACCATTAGAGATGCACAACAAGTGGACCCACAGGCCTTGGAGATGGTGACCAACTTAAACAGAGACCCCGCCGCCCCGGAGCACCCGAACATAACCTTCAGAGATGGTCTACTGCGCTACCGATTAGGAGAGAAGTGGTTGATCTGGGTACCACCTACCGCCCGCGAGAGGGTGATGCACCAATACCACGATCATCCCACTGCCGGCCACCCAGGAGCGGAGGAGACACATCGAGCGATCCGAGAGCGCTTCTTTTGGAATAACCTCCAGACCCACGTTGCAGAACATGTGAAGACTTGCCGCATCTGTAATGCCTTCAAGAGAGGACCGCCCCAATCACCAGCCCCGTTGCGACCACACTCACCGAAACAGCCGTTTGAGGTGGTGTCGGTCGACATTGTGGGACCACTAACCGAGTCCCGAAGGAAAAACAAGTTCGGGATAGTCATCACGGACTTGTACTCTCGATGGACGGAAGCATGCGCAGTGAAGAGCGCCTCCAGTACCGCCGTCGTCGAATTCCTGACCCAGGTGTTCCAAAGGTTTGGTTACCCAATGGCCATTTTGTCCGATAACGGCCCACAATTCACTTCGGTGGCATGGGACTCAGCACTTAGAAAGTGGCAGTGTTTACACTGGACCACCCCTATCTACCACCCCCGAGCCAATCCTGTCGAGAGAAGGAATCAGGAGCTGAAGAAGGGCCTTCGCGTCTTGATGGAAGGCGAGAATCCCGAGCAGTGGGATGACAGGCTGGACCAGGTACTGTTTAACCTGCGATGCCGACAAAACGCCGCAACAGGGTACTCCCCAGCAAAGGCCCTGTTCGGTTTCGAAATGCATCGACCCGGAGAATGGCGAGATCCGCAGGTAAACCCACCTGAACCCGCCGCAGAGCGGACCCGTCGAATACACGCCAATGAACTGAGGTATCGGGAACGAAGGTATGCCAATGCCAACGCCCCGATGCCACTTGAACTGAGGCCAGGCGAGTTCGTAATGGTGAAAGCCCACTTGCCCCCTGGCCAACCTTTCGGACCACGTTGGTTGGGACCGTACCCAGTGGTCGAAAACGCCGGCCCTACAGCTATTTGGGTCGAGCGTCCAGGCGCACGCCTAGTGAAGTTTCACTTGGACCAGGTACGGCCCATGCGACGACCCAACGTGGCCCCAACACACGGGCCACAAGACATAGCCCCACCCCAGGAGCCACCAGACATAGCTCCCCCAACACACGGGCCACGAGACATAGCCCCACCTAATGAGCCCCCTGAAGAGGTTCCTACACAGGACCCAGGCCGCCCACCCGGAGCAACCGGAAGCGACCAGTGAATCACCCGTACGCCCCTCCCCCAGAACAAATCGCGAACACCCTCCTTCGCGTGTGTAGTTATAAGCGACCGTAAAGACTTTATTTAGGTTAAGTTTAGTGTGTGCTTAAACAGGTTTCGAACAGCGTCTTCCCCGGGAGCGGTCGAATTGTTACTCTACCGTTACCTGGGTGTGAACTAGCGACGTGTTCAAGGTTGAGTTAAAGCCAAAACCATTGTGTATCGTATACCTCCCCCCCCCCTTTTTTAGAACAAATCGCGAAACAACCCTCCTTCGCGTGTGTAGATATAAGCGACCATAGAGACTTTATTTAAGGTTAAATTTTAATGTGCTCAAACAAACCTCAAGCAACGTCTTCCCCGGGAGCGGTCGAATTGTTACCTTTGCCGTATCCTGGATACGAATTAAACGACGTGCTTGCGATAAATTTGAGCTAATAAACATTACATATTGTTGTTATTAATATTTACTAAGATTGTGCGGACTTAAAAATCATTTCGATCCGTGAATGAAATTGTTATAAACAATTTCCACAAACGATGCACATTTCCCATATAATTCCCATATATTTCAAACAGTATTAATAAATATAATAATACTGAAATCTTTAACCAACCAAAACAGTCGTTATTGTGACCAATGATGAACTTACCGATCACAGGCTCCACCTACCAATTTTTCACCAATGCACTAAGTGGAAATTACTTGAATACATCTCACAGGCTCCACCCACTAATTTTGTTCGAAAAATTATCAAGTGGAATATATTTTACACGCGAAGCAAGAGCTTCTGCCCAATCAAAAAGGTCGTTATTCTAACGAATAGAATGCGTCTTTGAAAGAACACCTGCATCAGCGTCATTTGTTTACGTCGTTAAAAATGTTATATAAACTAAGAAATTTTAGTATTGAGTATCAGTCGCTCTGAAGACTTAAAGCGACAACAGCCCCTTCTCTGGAGAGAACCCAACTTGCGACAAGCGACTTCAGAGCTGATACGACGATTTCTACGAGCAGGCCGAAGCGACTCGAAGCAATCCCGAGCGTTTCCGAGGCGAAGCCGAACATACCCGAGGAGAACTAAACACGTAGGACGATTTCTACGAGCAGGCCGAAGCGACTCGAAGCAATCCCGAGCGTTTCCGAGGCGAAGCCGAACATACCCGAGGAGAACTAAACACGTAGGACGATTTCTACGAGCAAGCCGAAGCGACTCGAAGCAATCCCGAGCGTTTCCGAGGCAAAGCCGAACATACCCGAGGAGAACGAAAGACGTAGGACGATTTCTACGAGCAAGCCGAAGCGACTCGAAGCAATCCCGAGCGTTTCCGAGGCAAAGCCGAACATACCCGAGGAGAACTGAAGACGTAGGACGACTTCTACGAGCAAGCCGAAGCGACTCGAAGCAATCCCGAGCGTTTCCGAGGCAAAGCCGAACATACCCGAGGAGAACTAAAGACGTAGGACGACTTCTACGAGCAAGCCGAACGCAGCCGAAGCAAACCCGAACGTTTCCGAGGTGACCCGAAGATACCCGAAGGCGTAGGAAGGCTTCCACGAACGAGACGAAGCAAACCCGAACGTTTCCGAGGTGACCCGAAGATACCCGAAGGCGTAGGAAGGCTTCCACGAACGAGACGAAGCAAACCCGAACGTTTCCGAGGTGACCCGAAGATACCCGAAGGCGTAGGAAGGCTTCCACGAACGAGACGAAGCAAACCCGAACGTTTCCGAGGTGACCCGAAGATACCCGAAGACGAGGAAGGACCTAAAAAGGATAAGCCGAACACTTACGAGGAGGACTGAGAGTCCGAATCAACAGCAGTTGCGTGCTTCCACCAACATCCAAGGAGCATTCGTGACCTGTTAGTGAGGCTGTGAACAAAGTGACCCAACCAAAGAGAGGTTGTTGAACCAAAGTGACCCAACCAAAGAGAGGTTGTTGAACAAGTGACCCCAACCAAAGAGAGGTTGTTGAACAAGTGACCCAACCAAATACGAGAGGTTGTTGAAGTTGTGAGTGCCACTTAGTGCTTCAACAAAGATCCAGACCACGGAGTGTTTTCCAAGTGTAGGTCCTGTGCCGATACACCACCCAGTGACTTGTGACGTGTGGCTAAAGTGACCTCACGTCGTACCCATTGTTACAACCGTAAGTACTGAACTGATTCCTAAGCTTGCACGGTTGGCAATCTCAAGATAGCCCCGTCACGTCACTCAGAAGTAGTTAGTTGGTTTGGTACCCGAAGGCAGCCTTACCCATTCTAGGCGTTAATTGACTAGGTACCCCGAAGGGAGCCTTATCCCCTAGAACCCCAACTGAGTGTCTCAAATATCCCTCTCTATTTTAAAACTGCCAGTATCTAGCGACCACCCCCCTTTGTCTTATCCCCCTGTGTGTGGGATCATTAGCCCTTTGGTCAAGGTGTCTCCATAACCAGTGTATATAATATCAATCTATGTAAATATCTCTTAATATTTAGTGTTGCCTTAAGCCATTTCTTTATAGTCCTGCGTGGCTATTGTTTTTAGTGACCGAGTTGTGGTAATAAATTCATGTGGTTTTATACAACTCTTTCATTAACCTTCGACACTAATATAAGCCCTATCCTGGAACACCCAGTGAATAAGTGTAGTGCGATCCCGAAGGAAGGACGCCACGTCTCCCCGTATTAGAGTACTACAGCTATAAGAGCTCAGGTAATTCGAATAGCATTATTTTGAGTAATTCCTATAAGCTGAAAGGTAACAATTAATTATATGAGTGACAGAAGGTGATATAGTGGGACAGCAATACCGCAACATAGTAACGGATAGACCATCACACCCAGTAGCCGTGGACTTTATGGATGATATGATTTTGGAGATAACCACTTCATCTACGGAGGTGAAAAGAAATTGCGTCGCATATTTTCGATTACTCTTATACCAGTCAATTAAGTCAGAATTCTGTATTTAAGGGTGAAACCGAGTCAACAAAGAAGGTATTTATCGAGTCAGGATTACTCAGATGCTCCGGAATATTAATAGAAGTTCTCTTGGAAACTCCTAACGTACGTAGACTGTTCCAAAGACCTTTCGAATCAGCATTCCGCGAGATGAAATCAAAGTATGCTTTTTGTTCAAGCCTAAAAGTTTTCGTAGTTAAATTCCTCAGTGATTTGTAGTCAGACCAATCCCTTGGATCTCTATTTCGACGAAATTTTAACTTGCGCTTATCTCTAAGTGAAATCAATAATTTCAAATTGTCGGTAAACCAAGGAACATGCCGCTTGGTGAACCTGCGAGTAATGACAGGAGCGTGTCTGTCAAATAGCAGAAGCAGACTTGTAGTGAAGAAGTTCACTTTGTCTTCAATATTTGGTATATAGAATAAACGTTGCAGTGGAATAGATAGGAGGTCATTCTTAAAATTTTCAGTATTAACAGCATTGAAGTCCCTGTAAGAGGGAAAAGCTGGTGGAGAATCAGCACATTTGACGCGTAAATTGAAGGTGATGAATTCATGATCCGAGAAATTGCAATTCTTAACCTTCCTGCTAACAATAAAATTTTCAACAGTCACAAACAAAAGATCAATCAAGGAGGCCGTGTCTCGTGTAATACTAGTAGCTTGATCCATTAACTGGCTGAAACCCAAGGAATCAAAGAAATCAAGCAAGTAGACAGTCCTGGCATCAGAAACCCTCAAGCAATCAATGTTAAAGTCACCACAGCAAAGCATCTGGTCACAAGCCGGCATAACCGATGTAATCGTATTTTCCACAGAATCCAGAAAGTATTTATAATTTAAAGTAGGAGGTTTATATACAGCTCCAATAATAACTTTTAGAGTGCGGAAGTGAAGTGTTAAAAATAGCTGTTCAATATCCAGACTAGTTGCAATGATTTCAAATGAAATACGATTCCTAATGTAGACCGCGATTCCCCCACCACGCACATCCCTGTCCCGTCTAACCATATTAAAACCATTTATAATTAAAGAATCATCTGTTATACAGGTATGTAGCCACGTTTCTATAACTATTAAGATGTCCAAATAAACGCCGAAAGTTCATTGACTTTTGGAAAAAGCGAGCGGATGGTGATGCAAACAACGCGAACAATCCCAGCATTCATTATCAATCAAAAATCCTATGTAGACATTTAAAATAAATTCAGCAAAGGAACGAAACAATCAATCTGTAATGTATAGCACAATCAAATTTTAAAGTGGTAAAAGTAAAAGGTAAAAAAATAAACAAGAGTAAAAGCACATATAAATAATTTCTTCAAATTTTAAAATATATATATGTTGATTCTGATGTTTTCGCGGTTGTGTGATGAAAAGTTCTTTTCTTGGGTTGTATCCCGCGTCTGAAGTAAATCCGTGTTAATAACCGGATTGGTAGGTACTCGATGTTTCGATGAATACTTCTTCATCTTCTTCAGGAGTATGTTCGTCGATTGACTAGATGTTTTGGTCCAATAAAAAGGATGTCACTTTAATATGTCAATGAACTTGCTCAATAATTAAAGCAAAAATCAAAAACGTTGCCCCTGTAACTCGTTAGTCGGTGCAAAAGGTCATGGATTCAATATTATAAGCGCCACATGCTTTTTAAATACACAAAAACATGAAAACTAGGATTAGGACTTATAGCAATAGCAATCAAACACACAAGATCTAATTAAACTGTATAATTAATAATAATAATATATATATATATGAATTAAAACACATCGACTGTATAATACACACACAAAGACTGTCAACAGGTAGTCAATTAATGCACACGGTTCCCAATAATCTTAAATAAACACGATCTGATTCGTAACAGCTGTTCGATATCTCTCTTTCGACTTATAATAAACTCACATTAGGTGATATAATGCGCTTAATACTTAAGACTAATACAATTAACTACAAAGCTTCCAAAATACAACCATGCCCTATCTGACAACGATGCTAAAGATAGGTTATTTCAGAGTTCTTACAAAGAATCTCTGAACAACCAGGCTAAACGTTCTTAATTCGTTACAGTATCTTGGACTCTTTGCATTCAATAAATAAACTACAGTTAAAACTACTTAGCTTATACAATCTGCACAAGTGAAGGTCTCGTTGAATCATGTAGGTTGAAGTCTGTTGTTCTGCTTCACACTGTTACACATCTGCAACCAGACGATGGTCTCGCACGAGTAAACAATGGCCTCATACAGGTGTTAAGGTACAATATTTCTTAGCTTCGCCTTGCTTTTCTGTTCGCTAACATATTGCCGTGGTATTTTCTTGAAAATAAATGAATAAATAAATAAAAGAAACAAACAAATAAAAATCAAGGAAAATAAAATATTATTATGTTTATTTTAAGTAAAAATAATTTTCATATTCAATATAAATTACAATTTTATATATTTCAATATAATAAATATTTTATTAAATAAAATACAGAATAAACTCACTAATTAAGGTAAATGTACGTAGTTTTAATTATATATTTAGTGCTTACTTAAAAATTCATAACTAGGCAATAGTATACACATAAATGCAATATGGGTTGCATACCCGTATTAGACGGTAAGAAACAATTAGTCTAGGTCAAATGTAAGAATTAAAAAAATATTAACCTCAATTTTAAATAAATTAGTGAACAGGAATTACATATTTTATAAAACAATATTCAAGTACTGACCTCCGTTTAATAAAAAAGGATATATAAGAATTTAAAGCATTATTATTAGTGGTTAATAAAAATGTAGGTCAACCCAGTAATACACTCTTTAAGCAGCAATAATGGTTCAGAATGAGAATTAATCACCAAGAATATCAATATTATGACCACTAACATTGTCAAGAAGAAATGTTATGTATCACTATACACGTTTCACTTATATTTTCTGTATTAAATATTATTGAGTGTACGTAAAGAGGCACGATTTGTTTATCTTCCTCTATACACAAATATATTCTAAGAAAGACCAAGCTAAAACCAAAAATACAATATTAAACAAAGGTCTATATACATGAATAAATAAATATATACCATTTATTTCACGGTCACAAGATCAATTGTATTCTTTTTTGCATGGGACAAGAAATACACGCAAAGGTATATGATTTATCGGTTTTCGATATACATCAATGCATCCAGAATATAAATATTGAGGCCTAGTTTATCATTGAAAATAAAACATTATGCTGGCTATGCAAATTCACTGATATTCACAAAATAAAAAGACATTGTTGAATGTACATCTAGATATGCGATGGTACATAATTTTGTTCACGTACAAATGACATTCCAGGCTAAAATAAATAAATAAAGCATTAGTAAAAATATAATAAAAGACAATAAAAGAATACCTACCAAGAAATAAAAAACCAATCGAATGTCCATGGAATAAAAATATAGAATATGTAAAATAATAACAACAACAAACATGGTGGAAACAAGGTCACGTGATTGCATAATTTCGATAGTTACCGAAATTAACACGGAGGGCGTGACAGACGAAAATTCAAACGAAACGCACGACTTAAAAACAAAATGAGCCGTTTGGCAAATGTTTTCCATTATAAAAAGCGGGACAGAAGCGAAAATCAGGCAGTCGATAAGTGGTCCGGATTCTCTTAAAACTAAAAAGAAAATAGTGAAAACAGTGCGCCGAAGAAATAAAGGGTCTAAAGGCATAAACGCCTTAAGATTCAAACACCGTAGTCGCAAGAGGCGACAATGATAAGTGCGCTCGAAATACACGAAGAGACGCCAAGGAACGCGACTGGATCGCATAAAGAACCCACAATAATAAATTCAATAAAAATGGAGGGATTGAAGTACCAGGAGGAATTTGAGATGCTATATAACGAAGAAAAGTGAGTACAAGCACAATAAATAAACTCCATCTTGCAATTCTAAAGTAAATAAATAAAGGAGCCTTCATGACTGCTCCATATATTAGTAAATTTCGCCGGATAGCAATAAAATTTTATAAATACTATTTAAACAATTAAATATAAATTCTTCTTTGAACATGTCTTGGGTCGACGTGTGAATCTTGGCTCGAGACGGTTCAACGACGTATTAATAAACTCTCCGGATAGCAATAAAAATTTAGAATATTATTTAAACAATTAAGAAAATAAATTCTTCTTTGAATATGTCTTGGGTCGACGTGTGAATCTTGGCTCGAGACGGTTCAACGAGGTATTAATAAACTCTCCGGATAGCAATAAAAATTTTGAATATTATTTAAACAATTAAGAAAATAAATTCTTCTTTGAATATGTCTTGGGTCGACGTGTGAATCTTGGCTCGAGACGGTTCAACGAGGTAGTAGTAAATTCTCCGGATGGCAATGGAAATTTTGAACGTTATATAAACAATTTAAAACAAACTCTTCTTTGAGTAAGCTCTGGATTGACGTGTGAATCTTGGTTCAGAGCGACTTAACGAGGTGCTAACGCTTTTATAGGATAGCAGTAATCTTCGAAACATGAGCATACATGAAGGACTAGAGCAGTAAAATTTATTTTTATTCATCTTTAACAATTTGTAAAAAAATTAAGGATTGCAAGGTGCTTGTACCGCGGATGAAAGAGACTGGATATGACAATGAATTAAATAATGTATTGTATTGCATAGTTATGATATTTAATAATGTTTTTGTAAATATATATATATAAAATAAAATAAGTTGTGCTGACATTCTATATCTACTTATTTATACCCATCCCAGGAGAATCTAAGGAAAGTAAACATCACAATCACAGCTAGAACTCACAATAAGTGTAAGACTGTGACACATCATTCGATATAAAATTATAATAAATTCACACTTAGACCCTGAGATCACTAAAGTACATTAATTTATTAATTCAATTTTTGATCATCAACCAATATAGAAGAAGTCACAGCATTAATTTGGCGCCCAACCTGCTAGGCTTATCGTTGGCCAAGATTTATTTTGGAGACCCAACGAGAAGGGCTGTGTTAAAGCCTACAACATTTTATATATTAATTTGGCACCCATACGTCGAAAAGCTTATCGTTGGCCAAGATCAACCTTAATTTGGCACTCAACGATAAAAGGCTGTGTGAATTTACTTTCCTTAAAACGCCATAAGCACACAATATTCTCCTATTGGGACAGGGTGAATAAGAGATAGAATAAAAACGAAAATAAAAATGGCTGATGAAAACAACAAAAGTAAAAGCGGAAAACCTGAAAAGGTTGAAGATAAGGAAACGAGACCACAGTTTATTAGGTACAGAGATAATTCTCGCGGCAATCGTTCAACCTCTAGCTCAGAATCAGAGAAACAAGAGTTGGAAGGTGATCAAGTGGAAGAACCGATCGTTGGAAGTACATCTCTCAAGAAAACAACCGAAAAATCATCGGGAGGAAAAGTGGAAAATTTGCTTCAAGCTCTATTACAGAAAATGAATGAAAACAATGAAAACCTAAATAAAAAGTTGGACCAAAATAAAGAAGAAATCAAAGCAAACAATGAAAACCTAAACAGAATCAATCAAAAGATTGACAAGGCACTTCAAGATCTTAGATCGGAGACATTACAATTAAACGCTAATTTAGAAAAGAAATTAACACAATCCGTATCACTTCTAACGAACCAAGTAAATAATAATGCAGGAAAATGTGAGAATGGATACAAGTTCCTGATAAAAGAGATAAACGAAAGAGCAGATAAGACGAAAGTACGATTTGAAAAGGTAGAAGGAAAGGTAGAATCTCTAGAAAACAAAATGATAGACATCAAGATAACAAACAACGAAGAATTAAGACAACTCTCAAATGAGGTTGAAAATTGTAAAACGAAATATGGAACATGTACGGACACGATGTTAAGGTTGCAAAATAGGACAGTGACATTTGAAACTACCCTTCAAGTATTAGAGGACAAAGTAAGGCACGGGGTTAACATACCTAGCGCACCTTTGCCTCATATAATAGGTAGTGCAGAAAATATACCAAAATTCACAGGAAACAATAAGGACAATCCCATGGCATTTTTAAGAACGATTAAAACGTACATGAGAGGAATAACAGATGAAATGTCTAAACTACATTTTATAAGAGGTTGTCTTAAGGACTACAGTCTGCTGTGGTATGATACGATTATAGATGAGTTAACAACGTATCGAGAATTTGAAATACGATTCATCAGGCAATACTGGGGACAAAATGCACAACGAAGAATACGACATGACTTGGTATTTGGGAAATACAGACCAGGTTCTTCAAGGGAAAACTACGTAATAAGGAAATACTCTTTCATAAAATATATACTTCCAGTCATAGAAGAAAGCGACGTCGTATCGCAACTAGCTGCGCACTTCAATAATGATATTGTACAGGCCGTAGCACTACAAGGCATAGAAACCATTGAAGGATTACTAGACTTAGTAAAAAGATTAGATGATGTCGACGAAAAGGGGAACACCTCCAATAGAAGAAACTACAACACTAACTCAAACAATTATCCCAGAAACAGAAACAATAACAACGATAATGAAGGGAACAGATTTTACAGACAGAATAATGAAGGGAACAGATTTTACAGACAGAATAATGAAGGGAACAGATATTACAGACAGAATAGTGAAGGGAACAGATTTTACAGACAAGATAAAGAAGGGAATCAATTCTACAGAAACAGACCAGAGTACCAAGGAAACAACTACGATAAAAATAGGCAAGATAACAAAGGGTATGGAAATCAGTCATACAACGAGAAAAGGGAGAAGCAACCAGGAAGAAACCCAAATCAAAGTAATAAAAGGGAGGAAAGGATTCCAGAGAGAGATAGAAGAATCAACAACGTACAACTAGAATGGGACGACAAAGAGTTAAATCCCAAGGAAAAGGATGAATCTAGGGGTGCAATACCTAAAGATTCAAGATATAAAACCAGCGAGAGAGAATGGGAAAATAGATCACAAGCAGAAGCGACTGCAACAAATTTTTAGAGAAGCCAGTCAAAAAGAACACAAAAACGCAAAATATATATAAATACGAAGATCTGATGAAAATAACCACTGAACTACCACACATACCGATCAAAATTGGGGAGGAAAGAATAGAAGCACTACTAGATAGTGGATCACAACTATCACTACTCGACTACAGCGTCATAAACGAAAAATTAGAGAAACAAGGACGATATATTCCTATAAAGAAGATTAATTTAGTAACAGCAAATAAAAAACCCTTGATAACCGTTGATAAAGTTTTCTGCATTAATGTTAAAATAAATGATTTAAACCTACTGACAGAGTTTGTAGTAGTAAATAATTTGAATTGCAATTGCATATTGGGAATGGACTTTTTAAGTCAATATAGCACAAAATTGGATATGAAGGACAAGACTTTTCACATAAAGAATATGATAATTCCATGGAGCGAAGAAGCACCAGAAAGGGAAATTTTAATTAATAATTTATATGTAGAAGAAAGAGAAAAGGAACTCACGCAAGAAATGATTAACAATTCATATGACAATAAATGTACACATCTCGTGAAGCATCCAGAGAAGAAGGACTTCACATCAAAAGGGGATGGTACAAGTATAAATTGCAATGAAAAATATAAAAATCATGTGAGCAATCTTTTAAGTAAGCACAAGAGACTGTTTGACGACAGTCCTGGCTTAGC
Source organism: Amphimallon solstitiale (assembly GCA_963170755.1). NCBI lineage: Eukaryota > Metazoa > Arthropoda > Insecta > Coleoptera > Scarabaeidae > Amphimallon > Amphimallon solstitiale. Next base: position 45,114,340 of record OY720684.1, on the reverse strand, counting down.
AAGAAGTTACGAGCATAAGCTCGAGGTAAATGAAAAGAAACCCTTCTATGTAAAAACGTATCCAATTCCCAATAAGTATAAGGAGCAAGTGAAGTTAGAAATTAAAGAGATGCTCAAGAATAATGTAATAGAAAAGGCAGAGTCGAACTTTATCAGTCCAATAGTCGTTGTAGTAAAGAAGAGTACGGAAGATTCAAAGGAAACAAAATTAAGATTATGCTTGGACGCGAGAAATATTAATTCCCTCACTACCCCTAATTTTGAAGCTCCCCAGAGCATGGAAACACTATTAGCAAAGTGCACAGAGGCACAGTGGTTTACAAAAATTGATTTAAAAAGTTCCTTTTGGCTGGTACCATTACATAAAGATTCTAGAAAATATTGTTCTTTTATATTCAACTCAACAGTGTACTCGTTCAAAGTCGTTCCGTTTGGAATATCCACAGCTACGGCAGCTTTAGTAAGAGCTATGCAAAAGATATTGGATCCACACGAAGAATATGTCTCACATTATGTCGATGACATATTAATTTTCAACAAGGACATTGATAGTCACAGAATATCAGTGGAAAAGGTCATGAAGACATTAGCCGACAATAATCTGAAGATTAACCTAGAAAAATGTGAATTTTTCAAGAATAGCGTAACGTATCTAGGATATGTCATTGATGGGAAGACGATAACCATAGGAAAGGAAAAATTAAAAGCAATAAGGGAATACCCAAAACCAAAGAACATAAGGATGTTAAGAGGTTTCCTAGGTATGATAAATTACTATAAACACTTTATACCAAAAATATCAGATCAGACGTGTATGCTATTCAAGATGATAAAGAAAGGAGTTAAATTCAAATGGACTCCAGAAAGGATAAAAGCGTTTGAAGACATAAAGAAAAATTTCTGTGAAGCTTTGACGGTCAATCTACCAGATTTCAACAAAGAATTTATAGTAAGATGTGATGCATCCAGCAATGCAATAGCAGCAGAGCTATTACAAATTAAAGATGGGATAGAAACGCCTATATGTTTCATATCAAGAATACTAAAGGACTACGAGAGGAACTATTCGATCTCAGAACGAGAACTACTATCAGTGGTACATGGATTGTCAAAACTTAAATATTATCTACATGGAAATACCTTCCTCGTTGAAACAGATCATTTGTCTTTAATTTTCCTAATGAAAACACGCTTTAACAATTCAAGAATATATAGATGGTCACTCCAATTATCAGAATTCACGTTTAAAATAAAACACAGAAAGGGATCCGACAATGTCGTAGCAGACGCCTTAAGCAGAGCACAAGGAGGAAGCAAACAAAGACAGGCGTATCAAATAAATAACTACAATATAGAGAACGCTCCAGAATTGTACAGCAGAGAGAGCATTCTAGAGAGTCAGAATAAAGAAGAGATAAGAGAAATAAGAGAAAAGGTGCAAAGGATAAGAAATTACAAAGGTTTCAATGTAATGAATAATGTCATACACAAAAGGATAGGAAATAAAAACCTAATTGTACTAGATAAAGATCTAGCAATAAAAATAATCAGAGATATCCATACGAGATTAGGCCACCCTGGAAATAGGAAAACATTCCTTGTTTTCAGGGAGGAATTTTACACATTGAAAGACAAAAATTTAACGGCGATAGAAAATAAGAAATGTAAGCAATGTCTGTTGGGAAAATACAAAAATCGCACAAACCAAAATATAATACACAGTATAAGGGTAGAGAACAAACTGGATTTGGTGGCAGCAGATTTTCTTGGTAACCTAATACCAGGGGAAAGGGGTCACTGTAACATCTTCGTCATGGTGGACGTCTTCACCAAGTATGTCAGATTGTACTCGACGAAGAGGTACAATACACAAACCGCCATAAATTGTATTAATCGGTTCATCAACGAACATGGGAGGATAAGAAAACTGTTGGTGGACAACGCGTCTTATTTCAACAATGAAAGATTCAAACACGAATTAAATGAAATAGGTACGGAGGTGATATTCACAAGTATTAGACACCCACAGGCGAATCCCAGTGAAAGATACATACAGGAAGTAACCAGACACTTAAGGATGTTAACACACGAGAGACACAACGCATGGGTACAACATATAGAAGAAGTGGAAAACAATATGAATTTCACACCAAGCGTAACAACAAATGTAAGCCCATACACACTAATGTACGGCAAACGACCACCGAGGCCATGGTGCCGAGATACTCCTATAATAGAAAACATCGAAGGACTCACGGATCAAGCTAGGGCTCAACAGAGAAACATAGCGGAAAAATACACGAGGAAGGAAAATGAGAAAATAAAATTAAACAAGACGTACCAGATAGGGGACCTAGTGGTAGTAAAAAGCTATCGTCTAGGAAGAAGACACCTAAACAAGTGCGCTAAACTAGACCTTCCGTACGTAGGACCATATAGAATAAACAGAGTATTAGGCGACGTAACTTACGAATTGAGGGAAGTGAACAGTGAAGAAGTGAAAGGAAAATATCACATTTCAATGTTATACGATTACGACGAGGAATAAAATTTATACAATGAAAATGTAAATAGATATTAAGGAAATAAAAGGGATAGTTCCCAGAATTATATTATTTAAGCTAAATAAATAAGGCAGTAAAGCAAAAAGGGACAGCTCCCATGAACACATTATTTAATTTATGTAAATAGATATTAAGGAAATAAAAGGGATAGTTCCCAAGACTATAGCATTTAAGTTATGTAAATAGATATTAAGAAACAAAAAGGGATAGTTCCCACAAGAAAATATAGTAAATTTAGACGTAAGAATATTAGCTAAGTAAATGTTTAGAAAATACCATTAAGTAAAGAAATTGCAATGTGCCCATATTTTTCGTAGTCAACTATGGCATATTGACAGTTTCTTAACTTGGGATATGCTGTGGTATTTTCTTGAAAATAAATGAATAAATAAATAAAAGAAACAAACAAATAAAAATCAAGGAAAATAAAATATTATTATGTTTATTTTAAGTAAAAATAATTTTCATATTCAATATAAATTACAATTTTATATATTTCAATATAATAAATATTTTATTAAATAAAATACAGAATAAACTCACTAATTAAGGTAAATGTACGTAGTTTTAATTATATATTTAGTGCTTACTTAAAAATTCATAACTAGGCAATAGTATACACATAAATGCAATATGGGTTGCATACCCGTATTAGACGGTAAGAAACAATTAGTCTAGGTCAAATGTAAGAATTAAAAAAATATTAACCTCAATTTTAAATAAATTAGTGAACAGGAATTACATATTTTATAAAACAATATTCAAGTACTGACCTCCGTTTAATAAAAAAGGATATATAAGAATTTAAAGCATTATTATTAGTGGTTAATAAAAATGTAGGTCAACCCAGTAATACACTCTTTAAGCAGCAATAATGGTTCAGAATGAGAATTAATCACCAAGAATATCAATATTATGACCACTAACATTGTCAAGAAGAAATGTTATGTATCACTATACACGTTTCACTTATATTTTCTGTATTAAATATTATTGAGTGTACGTAAAGAGGCACGATTTGTTTATCTTCCTCTATACACAAATATATTCTAAGAAAGACCAAGCTAAAACCAAAAATACAATATTAAACAAAGGTCTATATACATGAATAAATAAATATATACCATTTATTTCACGGTCACAAGATCAATTGTATTCTTTTTTGCATGGGACAAGAAATACACGCAAAGGTATATGATTTATCGGTTTTCGATATACATCAATGCATCCAGAATATAAATATTGAGGCCTAGTTTATCATTGAAAATAAAACATTATGCTGGCTATGCAAATTCACTGATATTCACAAAATAAAAAGACATTGTTGAATGTACATCTAGATATGCGATGGTACATAATTTTGTTCACGTACAAATGACATTCCAGGCTAAAATAAATAAATAAAGCATTAGTAAAAATATAATAAAAGACAATAAAAGAATACCTACCAAGAAATAAAAAACCAATCGAATGTCCATGGAATAAAAATATAGAATATGTAAAATAATAACAACAACAAACATGGTGGAAACAAGGTCACGTGATTGCATAATTTCGATAGTTACCGAAATTAACACGGAGGGCGTGACAGACGAAAATTCAAACGAAACGCACGACTTAAAAACAAAATGAGCCGTTTGGCAAATGTTTTCCATTATAAAAAGCGGGACAGAAGCGAAAATCAGGCAGTCGATAAGTGGTCCGGATTCTCTTAAAACTAAAAAGAAAATAGTGAAAACAGTGCGCCGAAGAAATAAAGGGTCTAAAGGCATAAACGCCTTAAGATTCAAACACCGTAGTCGCAAGAGGCGACAATGATAAGTGCGCTCGAAATACACGAAGAGACGCCAAGGAACGCGACTGGATCGCATAAAGAACCCACAATAATAAATTCAATAAAAATGGAGGGATTGAAGTACCAGGAGGAATTTGAGATGCTATATAACGAAGAAAAGTGAGTACAAGCACAATAAATAAACTCCATCTTGCAATTCTAAAGTAAATAAATAAAGGAGCCTTCATGACTGCTCCATATATTAGTAAATTTCGCCGGATAGCAATAAAATTTTATAAATACTATTTAAACAATTAAATATAAATTCTTCTTTGAACATGTCTTGGGTCGACGTGTGAATCTTGGCTCGAGACGGTTCAACGACGTATTAATAAACTCTCCGGATAGCAATAAAAATTTAGAATATTATTTAAACAATTAAGAAAATAAATTCTTCTTTGAATATGTCTTGGGTCGACGTGTGAATCTTGGCTCGAGACGGTTCAACGAGGTATTAATAAACTCTCCGGATAGCAATAAAAATTTTGAATATTATTTAAACAATTAAGAAAATAAATTCTTCTTTGAATATGTCTTGGGTCGACGTGTGAATCTTGGCTCGAGACGGTTCAACGAGGTAGTAGTAAATTCTCCGGATGGCAATGGAAATTTTGAACGTTATATAAACAATTTAAAACAAACTCTTCTTTGAGTAAGCTCTGGATTGACGTGTGAATCTTGGTTCAGAGCGACTTAACGAGGTGCTAAAGCTTTTATAGGATAGCAGTAATCTTCGAAACATGAGCATACATGAAGGACTAGAGCAGTAAAATTTATTTTTATTCATCTTTAACAATTTGTAAAAAAATTAAGGATTGCAAGGTGCTTGTACCGCGGATGAAAGAGACTGGATATGACAATGAATTAAATAATGTATTGTATTGCATAGTTATGATATTTAATAATGTTTTTGTAAATATATATATATAAAATAAAATAAGTTGTGCTGACATTCTATATCTACTTATTTATACCCATCCCAGGAGAATCTAAGGAAAGTAAACATCACAATCACAGCTAGAACTCACAATAAGTGTAAGACTGTGACACATCATTCGATATAAAATTATAATAAATTCACACTTAGACCCTGAGATCACTAAAGTACATTAATTTATTAATTCAATTTTTGATCATCAACCAATATAGAAGAAGTCACAGCAATATGTAGGGTTATAATATGTCTCAGCTACGCCTGGCCTCTCTATTCACTGTACAAACTGCACACTGTCGCACATATGATGATGTCGCCTATTTCATAATACATCATATAACTGCATCTTCTGTCTAACAGCTTGCCACTTTGTTTTTGAGAACACGTTCCATAAGTATTTCCCTTCTAGAGGTTCATTTGCCGGTTACATATATTCTGCTGATATTGTTACTTGCACTGCATTGTTTTAAATGGTATCAAGGATCTCCATACAACAATGATCCTTCTTACAGGAATAATCTCCTTACAACAATGATCTTCTTACTAAAATTGCCTAGAAGTCGAAATAACAAATTAACATGTGCTTTTGAGGTTACAAATACATGCGTTACAGATAGCGCTTGTGAAATTAGAAAACATTATTCAACAGGTGCTTTACTTACTATCATCACGAAGCATGATGATTTGAGATTTTAATTAAATGATATTATTAACAATTGAGCTTACCTTAGTGTCTTATTAGGCTTTACCATTTAAAAGGACTAAAATTTGCACGGCATCGTTTATATGTGCCTGTCAAATGACAAAAAATAAGCGCATGAATATAGGCGCGTCAAAACCTCCGTGATTGTACATGCTATTTGTCACATCCCGACAATGATTGGTACTGAACCATAATAACAGGTATTTATAACTGTTACAGAATGTGACATTCAACAATAACAACAATAAAAATGTGACATTCAACGATAGAACTTCAATCGAAGAACATACTCCTGAAGAAGATGAAGAAGTATTCATCGAAACGTTGAGTATCTACCAATCCGGGTTTTAACACGGATTTACTTCAGACGCGGGATACAACCCAAGAAAACAAATTTTCATATACAGAGTGGTTGGATTTTCATTGTACACCCAATATTTTCATTGAGAGTATAATATTTAAAAAAAAGCAAAATATGTCTGATACTATCTTTTGCCCTCTTTCTAATCCTGTGAAATAGGATAATGTCGTTTGAAAAACGAAAGATAATCTAATTTTTTTTTTAAATTGAACACCCTGTATATTATTGGATATTTTGATAGCTTATTCAATTCTGAATATACTATCATTTATTTTTTTTTCGTTGGACAATGAATAACGCCATAATAACAAAAAATAAAAAAACATATTATGTATTGGTTAAAAAAAACAATGGAAAAAAAATAACACAAAAAAGCAAATATCCTATTGAAGAAATTGTTCAAAATGGCCACCATTTTGGTTGATACATATCTGAGCTGGGTGCAATAAATTATTTTTGGATTTTCTTAACATATCCGGGGTAATTTCCTGTGCTGCCAATTGTATTTTATTTTTCAGTTCTTCTAGGGTATTCGACAGAGTGCAATATACCTTATTTTTTATAAATCCCCAGACAAAAAAATCTAATATTGAGAGGTCAGGTGATCTCGGAGGCCATAAATGTGGCCCTTTATTCCCAATCCACGTATTTTCAAATTCTAATTGTAGAAAATTCGTCACTGATTGTGCATTATGCGGTGGTGCGCCGTCATGTTGGAACCACATTTGTGTCCGGATAGCTAAAGGCAGATTGTCTAAATATTCTTGAAATTCAGTTTCAAGAAAGTTTAAATATCGATTTTGAGTAAGTGTGCCGTTATAAAAATAGGGTCCTAAAAACTGATCCTCTATCACACCTATCCAGACATTTGTAGAAAAACATATTTGGCATCGAGTTTGCTGAATCCTACGAGGATTCACGTCATCCCAAAAATGACAATTGTGTTTATTAAACACACCATTCCTATGGAAATTTGCCTCGTCCGTCCATAAAATGTGTGACAAGTACTGCCTTCCAGCATTTAATACCCAATTACAAAAATTCATCAGTTTTTGCAGATCAAGCGGTTGTAAATTTTGCACTAAACGAATTTTATAGTATTTCATTTTGTGTTTTTTAAGGACTTTCATGATTTTATACCTGTTGATGCCAAGCTCTTGTACAGCAATTCTAGTTGAAGAAGTGGGGTATGCTCTAAAATACGCCAAAATATTTACTTCATCATCTCCTTCTGCATCGTTTTGATTTATATTTCTATTTCTTACATTTCTTATTTTTTTAAAACTTCCGTACCTCACTAATGAAGTGTGTAAATTTAGAAATGTATTCCAATGCGGTTGCCTTCGATCAGGGTATTGATTAACATACATCATTTGATAAATAAAAGCATCGTAACATATCTGGTTTCTCTGCATTAGTAAATTCCATTTTTAATAAATAATCTAGAGAAACTATCATTAATGATTCACTAATCACTAAACTGTGTCACCTCATCAACTGGTATGCGAACTGACATTTAAATAATATTTTATTTTTTACCCGGCCATATTTTCAAAGCATACTTTTTCTTTTTTATTTTTTGTTATTATGGCGTTATTCATTGCCCAACGAAAAAAAAATAAATGATGTTATATTCAGAATTGAATAAGCTATCAAAATATCCAATAATATACAGGGTGTTCAATTTAAAAAAAAATTACATTATCTTTTGTTTTTCAAACGACATTATCCTATTTCACAGGATTAGAAAGAGGGCAAAAAATAGTATCAGACACGTTTTGATTTTTTTTAAATATGATACTCTCAATGAAGATAATGAGTGTACAATGAAAATCCAACCACTCTGTATATATATATATATATTCTTCTGTCGTCAGAATACCTTGAAAATATGTTTTGATACTACATATCGAACGAATTACCGGTTTCGTATATGTTAATACTCCTCAGATTGTCGTACGGCACATAATGGCAATTATTATACAAAGTGTTTAGAATGTTGAATACATGAGATATCCTCTAATTAGAGAACTTTTGCTTGCGCACCTCGAGAAAAAGTGGGATTTGTTCGATGATTATGTGTGTAAACAAAGATTTTTTTAATTAATTAATGCATACAATATCCAAACAATTCCTATATGTACGAAGACGTTACGAATTGCCATTGTGTGCCATAAACCAATCTGACGAGCATCAGAATAAGCGAAACCGGTGATTAATTTTGCAAGGCTTAGTAGTAACTTACGACAGTCAAAGTCCTCTTTTGGTTAGCGTAAGGTTCTGGTAAGGCATGAATAACAATAACAACAACAATAACTATTGTTATTATCATTACATATATTATCAAAGTGTATCTTTGTGGAAATCAAATATATATTGTATTTATTAGAGACGCGTGTAGAAAATGTGTAGAAAACGTGTAAAAAATGTATTATAACTACATTAAAAATGATTAAACAGCAATTTGTGTCAAATCATTATTTTAACAGTTCATCGGTTTATGAATAATTAGCGTAGATAATTTGCTGAAGTATATAACGGGATGTTGCTCAGTGTAGAGGAAAAAATTGTTCAAAATCATCATAATAAGGACATTGGAAACAAACAGAAAAAATAAACAAGTCAATACTTTCGCATATTTATTTTATTTCATTCCATTTTACCCAGCGCCGTTTCTATATTGTATATTCGTGTATATTACATCAGATATTAGGGTTTCGCGAAGTTGACCGGGTGAAAATCATCTAAAATAAATTCGGTGGGGGCCGTTGAGATATTTTTTGAATGCAAATGTCACCTTGACAGTTCAAAATACAATTTCGAAAGGGTCGCTTTTCTCTCATACCGACATCAGCCAGCATTTTCGTTTCTATCTTTGCAGTAATCAATACCAAATACATGTGACACACTGGGAACCATCTAAATAATGGACTCTGACAGGTCTATTATAAATGCATGGGATCAACTAGAGGACCCAAGTAAACTCTCCACCGAATTGACGGCGAAACGAAAATTCAGATTGATGTCCTATTTTCCCTCTTTATCTTTACCTTGTAATAGTTTTCTTTTTTATATATAAATGTGCACGTTTACATGGTAACTTTTAAATTGCTTTTTTCATATTAACAAATGAAGATTGCTGATTTGAAATAAATTGAAAATTATTTTTAGAGAACTCTGCGCCGTAAAGTAATAAGAATACAAATAACAAAAATCCATTAGATGCAAAAGAACTCAATCATGATTATTACATTTCGTCATAATGATATTTAGTTTGTATACTTTGCAATTGATAGTCTGATTGATTTGAATTTTTGTAATTTACGCACGTTTATACGTTAGGAGAATAAAACTCTTATTATAATTCATAGTGCTGAGTAAGTATTGGTAATTTATTAATTATGTATTAACATGAAATTATATAGCAAATCTATTTAATATGATTTAATGTTTAATTTAATTTAATGCAATTTCTTGTTTTTATAGCTATGACAATGATGAAAAGACTTTTTTTCTAAATTACTACCAACGGTTTTAGAGAATGTATTGCTAAGTATGGAAACATAATTATTTGACCTAATACATTAAACTAAATAATGATAATTTATGATTTTTGATGCGTGGATTCGCCATTTTGTATGCGGATCGTCTTTACGATGCGCACGCTGGTCTCACTCTATCACTATCGCCTATAGTCGGACATCGTACTAAGGAAGCATGTTATGATAGTTTCAACATAATATTAGGTTATGTCAAAATATTCAAGTAAGGGAAGAGGGGGCACGGAAAACCGGTGGGGCACAGCGGTCCACATGATTTATTTTATCACAGGTAGCGCCACCTTTTGAATCATGTCAAATATAGCAAGGTAGCCGTGAATTTCGCATTTTGTTTCAGTTACAACAATATTGGTGTAGTGTGAACGTTACGGTGAATAAAATATTGATTTTAAAGGTAAGTAATGTAAAAATATATATCTAAATGACGTGTGATTATCGTTTGTTTACATATTATTTTATCCAATAAAACCTCGACTATTGTAGTATAAAACATGCTGATTATCGTAGGTGTAAAGAAACGTTGAATAGCGGCTATTATAAATTTATTTGTGACATTGGGGCACACAAGCCCTCTTACGTAGCGCAAAGCTGGTTTCGAGTGTCCCACAATTATTTTATTCATATATTTATATTATCATAATCGTTTGTTATTTTTAGATGGTACGTAACTACGTAAATAAAAGTCCAAAACGTTAGTGGACGAAGGAAGATATGACAAAAGCATTGGAAATAATAAACCGAAACGAAATTTCAGCTCGAAAAGCATCTGAACGTTTTGCAATATATAAGAGTTGTATTTTGTGACCAATTAACGTCAAAAAATCCAAGAAAAAACACTGTTTACTGAACAACAAGAAACTGAATCAGTGGAGCATATTTTAAACTTAGAAAGACGCTTTTATGGAATAACCCCTTTGGATGCTCGTCGGTTTACATTTGAGTTAGCAGAAAAAAATCCGCAACTTTATATTAGAGCTTTTGAGTCTACTAGCATAGCACGAACGGCAGGATTTAATAAACCACAAGTTCAGAAGTTTTTTGATGTTGTACCATCAGTTATAGCGGGCAATAATACTCAACTAGACCAGGCATATAACACTGACGAAACTGGGGTCAATTCACTATCAGTTTCCAGAAAAATATTAGCCGAAAAAGAAAAAAACCAAGTCAGGCGGACAATGAACACTGAACTTGGGTTTAATGTTACAGCTGTTTGAGGGATTTCAGATGCAGGATCCTAAACTGCACCGTTTTTCCTTTTCCCCCGAGAGTGCATGAACCCATTATTCATGAAAGGATGACCACCAGGTGCAGCAGTTGGTTATGCAAATGGTTCTGGATGGATGAATTCCGATCATTTTGTCAAGTATTTAGATCACTTTATACAACACGTGAAACCCTGTTTGAACAACAAAATATGTATTATTAATGCTCGATAATCACAATAGTCACAGGGCACCAGCTACAAGAAATAAAGCAAGAGAAAATAATATTATAATGATTTTTCTTCCACCTCATACCAGTCATCGTCTACAGCCCCTTGACTGCACTGTGTTTGGGTCTTTAAAACACCAGTATGCAAAGGAGTGTGATTTATGGCACACTATTAACCCTGGATCTCTTGTGTCATTATATGATATCGTAGAAATGTTTTCGAAGGCATTTCTCCATGTTGCCACTATGGACACAGACGTAGAAGGTTTTCAAACGACAGGAATTTATCCTTTCAATGATGAAAGATTTTTTGACGAATGTTTTCTGCTTGCTGACGTCACAGATATTCCGGAGCAGGAAGAAACTGAAAGAGAGTTGCCTGCAGAAAATTTCCCAGATGACCACCAACCTGAAACTGAAAACGTATTTTAGGAACCACAACCTAGCTGCAGTTACGCTTCGTTCAAAGATGTTATCCTGAAAGTTTCTCCAAAGCCAAAAGCCAATGCCAGCAAAAATAAAAACAAAAATTCACAGTAGAGAGCTAGCAGAGATCAGCATGCCGTAAAATTGATGAGTTCCCTATTTAAAGACCAGTTTATTGGGACAGAAGTGAAAAAATAAAAAGGCACCAAGAGTATGAAAAGAAAAATTGCTGAAAATACCGATGGAAAGCTTATTATAAAATAAAAGGAAACCGTGGAAAAGAAAGTCGTGGGGGTTTCAAGTAGTGATAGTGAAGACGAAGACACTAACACTATACGCATTTATTGTCCAAGTAGGTCTGGCGAATCAAAGGCAGGGGAGAAATGAATTCAATGCTAGAATTGCGGTCGTTGGACACATTATGCTTGCGCAGGAGTGTCGGAGAACGATAAAGAATTTATGTGTTTACTGTGTTCTTAAGATTTCTTTTAAAAATAAAACATTTAACATAAATATTTGTTTTCCAACTGTAAAGTTCCTAAATTATATATATTCTACAAACACTCTAGAAACAGTATTTCTGTCATTTTCTGAAAACACTATTTCAAAATTAATTATTAAGCGGACCCCTTCACCCCCTAAGGGCAATGTAATTTGATAAAACTGTGTTGAATTCTAAACGTATGATAGGGTTTCAATAAAATTTATTATTGACTGGAATTATGTTTTATTTTAATTACCCTAATTTCCTTACAGTTAGATAGATCTTACTGTGGACCAAAGTTTCAATAAAGTGGGGTGGTGTCCTATATCCCAAGTAAATCGACAGATACTGTTATATTTAATTTCTTAAGCAGCGGTTACGCTTCGATCGATCACAATCTTCCCTGTCTAAGTATGGGAGTTCCACAGGGCTCAGTCCTGCGGCCAACTTTATTTTTGATATTTATCAATGACTTCCCTAACTTCCTAATTGGTACTCCCAATGTGGTGCTATATATGACGAGGTCATAAATTTAATAATGTCATCTAATAATGTTTGCCATGTTATTAGTGCTGCTGATGTGGCTAAGTTTAACGCGAACAAGCGGGTAAATTTAATAAGATCGTCGTGAATATCGAAAAACCCAATGTATGCCTTTTTGTAAAGAAAGGAAATCTCAAGGTTTACCAAGTCTAACTCACAAATTAATCTGGTTAGCAGTTGTAGGCTGCTCGTTGTCATTGTCGACGAGGGCTTATATTGATCAGAACAGACAGACCAGTTGTGTTCTAAGCTCACCAAGTACTACACTCTATTTCAATTGGACAAATCTTATAATTTGTCCATACTAAAAAGTGTTTGAAGTGAAAACTTCTATGGGCGCGTTGATGCATTGATTGTTGGGCACTGAACGAGACTGAGCCGTCACGCTCGAAATGAAACGCTAGTTCGGGTAAAGCCGGCTCCACGCTTGGCTTTGTATTATAATACTAACTAGCGGTATTTAATTTCAATTAAATTGAAATTTAGAATAAATACGCGAAATATTGTATTTTTATTTTGTGAAAAATTCTTGTCCGCGTGCAGATTCGATCCCGAGCCGCCCGGGTATAAGGCCGGCACGTTGCCATTAGACCAGCGCAGGTACTCGTATGAGAATTATAATATTTGTATATATATATATGCGTACGTATGAATTTTTGAAGTGAAAACTTGATCAGACCGAGCGAAATGTACTGGAATAACACAATAATAATAAATATATATTTTTTAAATGTAATATAGAACGAAAATGGAAAATGTAAATGTAAATGAATATAGAACGAAAAAAAAAGTTGTATTTCGTATTATTAACATCGCCTTGATGAAGTTTTCACTTCAGCCGTGTGGTCTAAAGCACACCCAAAATTTTCTTTTACTATTCTGACTTCTATTCAAGGATGCGTTGGGGCATGAATATTATTGACCTTTCGCGCATTTTTATCCTAGAGAAGAAGAGTATTAGAACTATTATTAATCTGCGACAAGGCGACATGTGTGGGGATGTGTTTGAGGTCAATAAGATTTTTTATTTTATGATGTCGTACGTTTTTGAAGTTTTCTGTTATGTATATAGAAAGCAGCAGTTTTGATTTTAATTTTCCGAATAACTATGGAATCCACAAATATAATCATATAGACGACTTCCTTTCAGAAAAGCCTGGCTTTTGTGGGTTGTAAACTATACCGTGTGGCCGCCGTTAATAGCGCGATGCATGTACTAGTAACTACTGGTCGACTATAAATGGGCGTGCCAACTTGAATTGCCACACCGACAGCGGGCGTATAAGTTATACGTATAAATGTATTCGTAGGCAAATCAAGTGAAAAGCAATGTAATATGTATTGCGTTCCCGTTGTAAGTAATTATTTGTAGTTGTTTGAAGCATCAGATAATCACTGATAATATGTCAGTGAAGTAACTCATCACAGCTTCATAAACAACATAAAAGAGCAAAAATAAATAATAAATAACTCCTAGACTTTAAAATAAAAAAAACTTCTTAACTAAAATAATATTTTTCAACAAATATTATAATCTAAAAACTCAACTATAATAAAATACTGATACATAAAATATTTACTTCTTAAAACAGAATTGTAATTCAACATTGCAATTAACCTGTAATTAGCTAAAAAAATGTTATGCTTAAGCAATAATAAAACTCGAACTGACGCCCGTATGTGGAAGCGACAGCGAATGCGACTGCCCGACTACACCGTATAAATGTGGATTTTTTGGACAAATACGAGTGCACCATAGGCATATGCGAAATACTAGCTCTGTTGTAATCCAGTATAACACTGCGTCCACTTGTTTACCGTTCTAATACACAGACATCTCTATCTGTTTCGCTCACCCTACAGGTATCCCGATAATGCAGACGCACGCGGTCTTATGGTATATAACGTATATCTTTTGATTTATTTTGTGGCACGCTATTAACCTTTAAGTAATAAAATAAATTATTATTATTAGTATTATATCAGCATTTTAGTGTGCATTATCTTAACCCACACAGTCTTCGTGAAAAGGCATAGCGGCATCAGCATATTTTTAGACGCCTAAATAAGCTTAATTAGTCAACTGGAATTAACGGATTTCCAATATTGTTAAAGTACTTTATGAGAAAGTTTCTGCAAAATAATACCAATACTAAGTCTGCTCGTTATATAAGCGCTATAATGAATGTTATTTACGTAGGTCAGTAACCGCTTTCGCCACATGAGGCAGGCGACATCCAATTATTTCTGTATCAAATTGCAGCCGTACTGCAAGAACATACAAGAATCACGTGTAGTAAAGAATGTATGACTCGGGCATCCTCTTACGCCATCATATAATTTCATTTTAAATGTAAAAAGTATTCATACACATTTTTGAGTGCCCATTTACTCACTCCAAACTAAATCTCTTGAGCTGCTCGAGTTGCATTTGTGTCTAAATTATCTATTACTTATATATTCATAAACTTTAATTAAACTCAAATAATGATGATTCATTTTGTATATGTTAAGATGAATAAATATTCTATTTTGAAATTTAAAATTGAAAATAACATTTAAAATCGACTATAGGTATAACAATGAAGCTAAAAATTACATATCAAATTACACTACACATTATCGTGCAAATTATTACGTTATGAACCGAGTATCACAGAAGTTTCGATCAGCGGGTACATATTAATATAAATCAGCAAATTTTTGAGTTACATTTGTAACTTAAAAATTTGCTGGACAGGTGTCTGACGAGATTGTTCAAGTTTTTTATAGTTACTCCTGCGTCAAAAATAGGTAAGAAACATGGGCCGAATCTTCTACTGTTATAGAGATATGCGTGGACAAAGTAGCGCTATGTACGTACGATATTTTTTGAGTTTACTTACAGAAAATTTCCGAAATTCTTAGCTTCTAGAGTTATTTACAATTAAAATGCGTTTCCAAAAACCTTTATTTTGAAATTGACACCAGTAATTAACAAAAAAATAGTTATTTACGAACCAAGTGTGGGAAGACTATTTTCCCGCATGAGCGCATTTTGAAAGCACGAGCGACCGAAGGAAGCGAGTGCTTTTAATTGCGCGAATGCGTGGAAGATGTCTTCACGCAAGTGGATTGTACAATATTTTTGGTACGAGCATGAAGTTAAAAAATATTAATTAAAGGGATTAGTATCATACTTAACCTAAAATAGATTACATAGCTAATTAATTTAAGCATTTCATGTACGTACCAATTACTCACATTTCCATTAAGTTTTAGTTATTTGCGAACCAAGTACGCGAAATGTTTCACGCACGAACCTTGTTCAATATTTTTTGTAACGAGCGAAATGTCAATAATTTTACTAATGTAAAATATATCGGTACTACTTTTTTGTGGAGTAATGCAAAAAAGAAGCACGCCGAACTGTCATTGACAAGTTGTATTAAATAATTTGCAAACGTACCTATTTTAACATATTTCTGCAAAATATTTCCACATAATACTTTTGCAAAAACGAAACTTTGTAAATACATACTACATTTACATAGGTACTATTTTATTAGCGGAGTAATTAGCAATTAATAATATAGGTTTGTAATAGATGGCGCCATTGATTTTTTTGTAGTTTTTAATTAATTTTGCTAAATTTACAAGTTGTAATACACCAAATTTAGTTGAAATGGACATTTTTACAATTATACTTTATTACTATAATAATGATTTATTTCTTTAATGGCATTTTTACTTCCCGCACTAGTGCGGGAAAGTCAATTTCTCGCACTCAAATGCACGCGCGAAATGACATGTTTTGATAAGCGAGTACAAAATAGTTATTTACGAACCAAGTGCGGGAAGACTGTTTTCCCGCATGAGCGCACATTGTATGCACGAGCGACCGCAGGAAGCGAGTGCTTTTAATTGCGCGAATGCGTGGAAGATGTCTTCACGCAAGTGGTTTGTACAATATTTTTTGTACGAACATTAAATTAAAGAAATATTATTGATTAATGTCATTAGTATCATACCTAACCTAAAATAGATTACCTAATTAATTTAAGCATTTCATGTACGTAACTATTACTCACCTTTCCCTAAAATTAAGTTATTATATTCTTACACGTGGCAAACACGAGGTATTTATTCTTATATTTATAAATTTATAGTACATTTATTGGGTTTTTTGGTTTAAATACAAACAATTCCGAACTGCCAATATGAATGTCGATGTGGTTCAAATAGATGACGCTTGAATCTTGCTTAAGATGTCGCTTAAAAAGTTGTCAAATAGATGGCGCCACAATTTTTTTGGAAGAATTTTTAATTATTACTCCTATTTCCCCAACTTTTAGTGTAGAATAGTGGAGGGCAGTAGTATTTTATAGACTAAATTTATTACTACCAAGTTAGATTTTTTTTTAAATGTCGCAAAGTGCCACTGTTTTTTTCAATTTTTACAGTCGCCTTAACCGGGAAAACGTATTTCCCAGTCGAGCTACACATGCGCCAAATGTCACTTTACAGGCGGTGAGTACAAAAAAATATTATAATACAAACATTGCTAAAAAAATAAGATTCACAACTGCTCGACATGTGCACCATGTACAGTTAAACATAGTTCCGCCCTTCTTCTTAACTCACGTTTTCAATTTACATTTTCAATCACTTCTCATACGTCATCAAAAGTTTGCTCGATTCTTACTAGTAATTCTTCTCTGGTATTGGGCTTTCGATGTCCGTACGCAATTGATTTAATGTGGCTCCATAAATAGAGTCCATAGGGTTAAAATCAGGCGAAAAAGCCAGCCAGTTAGATTCAACAAATCTATGAAAATTCGTCCAGGATGCACAGGAGCCCCATCCTGTTGGAACAACATTTGTAGACGTATATTCAAAGAGACGTTTCAACAAGTAATGGAAGATGATCTTGTAAGAAATCTATATTACATTGCGTTAGTAAAGTTCCCTCGAGGACATTCGGCCCAAGCAGAAGGTTACCAATCATTTCTTCCCAAACGGTTCTGAAAATGATTCACCAAAATTACATGTGGGCTTCAGTGTCCCAAACATGTTCGTTCTGGAAATCTCTGATGAAAGTTGCTTCGTCAGAGAAAAGTGTAATCGGAATTAAATCGGCATTTATTACCATTATCGTGTAAAGTAGTGTGTATTCATGACTCTGATTGTCTTGTTACTGTTGCGATTCTGCGTTGACTTATTTGTTGATCCTGTTCTAATTCCTATAGGACGGCTTCAGCATTATCCCTGCGAGAAACTTCACGTCCACTGTTTGGTTTGGGAAAAATCCTCGTTCTTTAAGGGATTGGAAACAGTTCTGGATAGTTTTGTTACAAGGAGATCTTCGATTCGGATAACGCTCACAGCTCTAACAGCGCTGCCATTGCAGTAACCATACAAAAAGGCATTTTTAGAAATGTTAAGATAAGCATAAACTAAATTTATGACAATCTGGGTTTTCTCACAAGGAACTACTCGAATCTAATTTAGTAGTATTAGTAGAAGGATTCTGTAGTAGTTCGAGTAGTTGTGAATCTAATTCTTTTAACAATGTTCGCATTGTAATATTTCTTTTGCTAACAACTAGTTTCAACTTCAAAATAATAGTATATTTAAATACAAGTTTCATAAGACGCGATTTTTGCACACGCGTTCAAGTTTAGAAAACGAGCCGCTAGGCGAGTTTTCTAAAGAACAAGTGCGCAAAATGTCTTATGAAACGTGTATTTTATACTATTTTTTCTATTTCGGTTATTAAAAGTTCAAAAAAGCTTAAAATAAAAGACATGTTTTGTTCGAATATTTTAGAAATTTTGCTTTTTTGAAGTTGGCTACTCTGATTTTTAAGTAGAACGTTTTAAATATTTGAATATCGGTGGTGCTATATGTAATTGTGTTTAAAATTCAGACTGATTTATACAATTAATTATTTCAAATTATCAACAAAAAGGACGAAATAAATAACTGTACGCCCCCAGAGATTCGCAAAATAGCAGAAGACAATTTACAAAATCTTTCGTCCACAAACTCTCTACATATTTATCAAAACAAACTTTTATAACAGTTGTACTATTCAACATGGTAAGTAAATGTCAATAGTAGCATCCGAAAACTTATCATCCAACTCTGCTTAACAATTTATATTCCTAATTAGTAAGTGAAATGTTAGCATGTGTGCTTTATATTCTTTGTACAATTTTATTGCACATTTTTGTTACTTTAAAGCAGTGGTTCCCAAACTTATTTTGCCTACTGCCCACTTTGAGAATAAATTATTTTTTAGCGCCCCCATTTTTTCACCTACTCAAAAACCACTATAACTTCAAATTAAATTAATTATTGTGAGCTATATTAGCGGAGATTAAACATTCATTCTAAACGAGACTTTTACTATGGGTTATAGTAAAAGTCTCGTTTAGAATGAATGAGTTAACTTGAGACCTGAGCGTAGTAGGTAGTACACAACGGCGCTCAGGTCTCAAGTTAACTTTTACGGGCTACACCTGCCAATGAGAATGATTACTGAAACGCAACTTTATAGTATTCAGACAAAGTATCTTTTATTCAAAATTCAAAATAAAACAAACATAATCGATTCTAATATAAAAACTAATGTGAAGGATGAATCTGATGCTGTTTAATAAGTTTGTTGATATCAGGTTCCAATTTACTCAAGAACAGCCGCAAGTCACCACGTTCGGTAACATGCAAACGATTTCTCTTTTTAGTAAGCAGCGTTGCTACAGCACTAAATCCACGTTCACACAAATATGACGATGGGAATGCTATCAAGAATCGTTGAATGATTGACCACAATCCAGGGTACAATTGCGGGATCGGTTTTTGTAGCCAAAATTCTTGGTAGCCATTTTTGAACTTGATTTTTATTTCCTCGTTCGTTGTCAATTCTATAAGTTCTTCTTCCAGATGTGGTGATATTGCTGTGTTGACATTTGAAAACGGATCCAACACCCAGTCTGGTATTTCCAAGTTCAAAATATCCTGGTATCGTTCGGTGAAGTCAATGTGGAGCTTTTCCAAATGTTGGCAGTAGGCAAACAAGTCGTCGTTACTGCAGGATACTGATAAATTCGGAAAATTATGAAACTCACGTCTGCCCATATTCTTTTTGTGTAGAAGCAGTTTGGCTGCGAAAGCAGCAACGACATTTTTTGTTTTAATTAAATTTAGTTCATCGCCTTGCAGTTGGAGATTCATGTTGTTGAACAATTTATACAGGTCTGTCATGTAAGCTATATCATTTTTTGATGTAATGAGCTTGTTGCGCAATTCTGTATCTTTAGTTTCCAAAAACTCTATCACAGAGTCAAACAGGTTGTAAAATCGAGTCAGACAATTGCCTCTTGATAGCCAACGAACTTCGGTATGAAACAACAAACGGTTGAAATCTTCGTCATTAGTAACACAAAGCTGATGAAATAATCTATCATTCAAAGAGCAGTTACGGATTTTATTGACTGCTTTGATGACATATTGCAGTGATTGAAATAGTCGTTCACTTAAATTTCTAGCAACCAAATGTTGTCTATGAATAACGCAATGTACAGCAAGGACATCTGGAATTTTATTTTTTACGTACGCTATGAAGCCTTTATGGCACCCTGTCATAGCCGGAGCGCCATCCGTAGCAACTGATATAATATTTTTCAAGGGAATCTCTTTCTCATCACAAAACTTTTCCAATGTATTGAATATGGTTTCGCCTTTTGTATCGGTCTCTAAATTTCTAGCAAACAATAGTTCTTCACATATTTTCTCATCTTTAATAAACCTCACGTAAGACAGCAACAATGCTTCATTAGTTGGTAAAGTGGACTCATCGAGCTGAATTGAGAATTGACTAGTCCTCAGATGATTGCACAATGATTCTTCTATGTTTCCGGCCATTTCATCAATTCGTCTTTGCACAGAATTATTACTCAAAGGAATTTTTCCGATAATATCTGCGGCCGGTTTATGAAGCACAGTAGTTATTACTTCCTTTATTGCTGGCAAAATTAACACTTCTCCGATGTTGTGTGGTTTGCCTTTTTGAGCAATTAACAAAGAGATGTTGTACGAAGCTCGAAGTCCGTCGTCATCTTGCTTAGCAGCCGCCGAAAAGAGTTTTGCTACACTTGGCCGAGTATTATGCTTCTTCTCTAGGTCTTGAAAATATGCTACATTCTTGTCTTTCTTATCTGGATGCATTTTATTCAAATGATCTTGAAGTCTTGAAGGCTTCATTGCTTCATTCGAAAATGTTTTTAGGCATAGAAGGCACAAAGGCGACGATGGGTTTGTAGGATTTTCAATGAATCCGAATTTAATATATTCCGCACAGTATTGCCGTCTCTTCTTTTTTACTTCCGACATTGTTTTGTTTTGAGAAATACGTAAGTATAAGTGTTGAACTTAAGTACTGCTTATCTATTACGCGCGAAACCGCAAATGAAAATAAAATAAATATTACGTTGTTTATATAGGATTGCATAAGCAGCACGCACCGACAGGAATAAGACAAACATGCATAAACTCGTTTATCTCATTCGACGCTCAATCGTACTCAACAAGTAAGAACAAGTATTCTATGAACCAGCCGATTGATACAGTTGCCTTTTTATTTGTTTGTTTGTGTCTCTTTTCGTTTCGAAACGGAGCGACCGATTGATATGTTTTTTATTTTATTTATTCAATAAAACAGGACAGATATATGAACTACTCGGAGAGAAATATCGAACCGAGTTGGTTTGAGCAATCTCTTAATTAATATTAGTTGATGTTCACAAGCTGTAGTCGAGAGTAGGGATGGGACATCGGTGGGTAAACATCGATATCAAACATCGATGTTAACATCGTTGATCAACATCGATGGTTGCAAAATATCGACTACCAAACATCGATGTTTTTAAACATCGATAATTATATTTATAGATTTATTTTTTGGCAGTTTAACAAAAACTTTATTATAACTTAATTAATTTACGTCCTTAACAAAATGATATAAAAGATATCACTATTCAAAAAAAATAATAAAAGAAATATATACATTTATAATATGTAGTTAACTTTAGAAACTACTCAAAAAAAACTATATAAAAAAACAATATTATGCAATTACGCATGAAACAACCACATGACTTAAATCGTCTGATACTTAAAAAATATATACATTTACGTGTATCAAAGCTTTTTAAGAGAACGATTTTTATTTGGGATTTTATAGTCTTGCATTTTTTTTTGACTACGCTGGCAAATACCGAGATACATATGGATATGGTTTTATATTTCTGATGTGTCATCTTGCATTTAATACGTGTATCGTCGTGTATGATTGTACGCACTAGGGAATTTCCCGAAGAAGTATACATCGGTAATGTCTATCTCCCTTCTTTTTCTATGAAAATACGTTTACCTCCTTCACTTATTCTGCATGCATACATAATTTAACTTTTATTCTGCACATTAAAAGTACTATAAATTTATGTATTTAATTATATATTATTTAAATATTTATACTGAGTAATATTTAAAAGAGCCTAAAATGAAATATTCGAATTTATATGATATAGCACTGTGTAATTTAAATACTTCTTTTATTCGTAGACAATTTTACATCCTCGTAGCCTGTATGTGAGCTGTTAATTTGGAAACATTTTTGTATTTGTCAACAGAGGACGCTGTTTTATTTTGTGATTAGTGCAAATACATTTTGTCAAGCTTAAAAGTTCGATGTTCACTATATTTCTTCTAACATCGATAGTTTATCGATAAATCTAAATTGCAAACATCGATGCAAAAACATCGAACATCGATCCTAAAATATCGATGTTCAATGAACATCGATGTTTATCGCCCATCCCTAGTCGAGAGTCGAGAGCTCAGTCGGTGTCTAAGAGTCCTCCTAGATTCTAGATGAAATTACAAATCGCCCCCTAAGCCTTTACACAACGCCCCCATTTTTTTTCTGGGTCTCTTACCGCCCCCCTTTAGACCTGCAGCGCCCACAAGGGGGCGTTATCGCCCACTTTGGGAACCTATGCTTTAAAGGCTTATATTTTGACATTTAAATACGATTTGGTTCCATTTTTTTTGTTACCAACTTCAAAAAAATGAAATTAGCGTGCGATAAAGTAATACTTTATGCAACCAAAACGGGTGTCGTAAAGTGAACTTTATAGCACCGGAATAGAAAATAGTTATTTACGAACCAAGTGCGTGAAATCATATTTCGCGAATGAGTGACCAGTTTAAAGCGCGAGCCGAAAGGCGAGCGCTTTATGGACACGAATTCGCAAAATGTTTCACGCACGAAGTTTGTACAATATTTTTTGTACGAGAACTATAATAATAATACATATTGTTAAATACGTTATCGTTTATGACACACTACTAATCTCTTGATATTAATTAAAAAAAATTGAATTGGCAGTATTGATTATTTGAAGTGACATTTAATTTAAAATTATCAAATTCAAAAAATTCTATTTCATTTCCTTTTATTTTCATAGAAAAACAACGAACTGGGTAGCATATTATTAAGGTTAGGAATTTATGATTTTAAAATGTCACTAAATTAATCAAGTTCTAGGAAGTACCAACTTTACTTTTACGCACTCGTGTTTAAAGTGACTTTTTACGCACGCAAATCGAATTGTGAAATGACAGGTTTTGATAAGCGAGTACAAAAAGGTTTTTAGAAAGCATTTTAATTTCATATAACTTTAAAAGCTAAAAATTTCGCAAATTTTCTGTAAGTAAACTGAAAAAAGTATCATACGTATATAGTGTAAATTTGACCACGCATATAACAGTTGAATATTCGGCCCATGTTTATAATAAGTTTTTACTTATTTTTGACTGAGGCGTCACTAAACAAAAACCTCGAAATACCTTGTCGGGCAGCCTGTATATACCACATTTATTACCACATAATAGGTATGTCATTAAAATTGTCTTTATTATCAACAATAATAAAAATAATAATAATAATAATCTTTATTGTAATAGATCTGATATATTTACATTGTCAAATCTCAGATGCAACACAAAAATATAACAATATATGAGTAAGTATGGAAAACGCAAAAATAACATAAGTAAACAGGGTTAAAGGTATGAAAAGACACACAATTGTAAATAGACAGTAAAGTGGTCAAAAACAATATAATATTGTCAGAAGATAAAAAAATATTTCAAATTTAAGAAATCTTGAATTGCATAGCACGTATTCTCAGTTAAAAATTCACTTTTCTTTTAAACGCTGCGATAGTCTCGACGCTCCTGATCTCGCACGGCAACTTAAAGAGCTTAGTACCAGAATCATAGGGAGAGTTTTCAAATAGTGCTGTTCTATCTTTTGGAAGGGCGATAAAATATGTTCTGCGTGTACCAGCTGAATAGGGCCAAACAAATGGACCACAGTTTTCTTTATAAATACAACTATATTGTAAATAAAAATACACGGAAACGCGAGTATCCCATTTACCTTAAAAACGAATCCTTTGGTCCCATGTCAAAAAGCAGACGAATAATCCTTATATGTCCTACAAATACCCGCTCCCAGATTACACGTTATAACTCAGGATGGAATATACCAAGGTGTAGTACACGTGAAGTAGATTTGTGCGAGAAAGTTTAATAATTGTTTAATAGGACTTTTTAAGTTTACAGCAGTTTAGCGTCCAGATATGTACGAATGAACTTCGCAGACTGCTCCATGGATATTCCCAAATCCATCGAAAAATCTAATATTCGCCTCTGGTGAAAATAAATGCAGCACGATTTATTAAAGTTGATATCCAGGCGATTTGTACTACACCATGCGGAGAGAAAAAGAGATACAGACTGTTGTAATAATTCTGGACCATTCGCACAGACAGCAATAGATGTGTCGTCAGCAAATAATACCGTAAGTCCCGCTTCAGTCAGATACAATAGCAAATCGTTGATAAATAATAAGAATAACAATGGCCCCAACACAGACCCTTGACGCACCCCTATTTTGACATGGCCTTCATCAGATTTACAACCGGATAGGACTACATAGAGCCGCCTATTCCTTAAAAATGATTCAAGCCATGATGATAACGGGTCCTGTATACCGACACCCCACAATTTTTCGACGATATAATCACTATGAAGGCTGTCAAATGCGAGTGACAGATCAAAAAATAATCCGGCTGTATACTTCCGCCCATCAAGGTTATCTCATATGTATTGTAAAAACTGAATCTATGCGGAACCAGTGGAGTGCTTCTTCCAATAACCATGTTGTGAATTATATTTGTCTAAGTAACTGAGGATTCTGCTGCAAACTACATTCTCAAAAGTTTTCGGAAATACACTTAATGCAGTTACAGGCCTATATTTATTATTTGTATGACTTAACTTCTTATATATAGGTACAACACGAGTCAGTTTGAGAACACGTGAGTACTCACCCAGTGAAACCGACACATTGAGAACCCCAACCAAAGATATTAGATCTGAACCACGCGTAATCGCACACACATGGGCATCATCAAAACCTGCTGAGGTAGTACTTTTTAATTTATAAATTGCCCCAAATACTCCTTCTGGCAAGACATTGAAAAAAATCATACTGTTCGGTAATCCCAGACCGACATTACAAGACAGAAACACATCAGAAGGCGACAGTACATTAGTGTTGTAAGAAATAATTACAGAGATCGCGTTACTCAATTAAACTGCTATTTTTGAAATCTGTATTTTCTCTTCTAGAAATTTATTAACGATTCAACAAGTTTTTCCCGGACCAACCCTCGCAACTGTTTATACACTAAAAGTTTGAATGGAAAGAGAAGCTGTTCCTAAGTTGTATTTTGGTATTTATTAAAATATTCAATTCATTGTGTTAGTGAAACGAAAGAAGCGAAGTACATGCTATAATAATGTCGCACCATCAGTGGCGTAACCAGGGGGGGTTTTGGGGGTTAGAACCCCCCCCCATCGTAAAAAAAGGAAAGAAAAATTGAGTCATTAAGTACTTGTTAATTTTAGAAGTCTTTACAAATGCATTATTTTAACACACTCTGATGGAAAGAAATTGAACCACTACCAGTACTGACAAATGCGAAAGAAAAGCGGGTTGGAAAAATGGACGATTATGGCATATCTTTGAAGTGAACCCCCCCCCATTGACCCCCCCCCATGGTTGAGGTCTAGTTACGCCTATGCGCACCATTGGTTTTAGAAAATGTTCTTGTAGTGCTGTTTTTTATAATTGTTACTTAATGTCTTACCCATCAATATTCAAAATTCTTTTTCTAAAGTATGCTCCTATAGTTCCTTCGGGACCAGTTTTTACAACGTTTGAATCACCTATTACAACTACATCTTTTATAAATTTTAACATATGGTTCATAGCTGCCAACTATTTATAGTGGCGTTCACGTAATTTTAAAGTTGTGAAATTATTTGTTAATACATCATATCTTTTCCAGAAATTTACTTTAAATTACTTACACTTACTTACGTGCTACAAGTTGGTATATAACAACAAGGCAATTACTAAGTATTTGACGCGCGATGATACCTATATATTGCCAGATAAGAAATTCCAACCGTAAGAAAAAAGTGTTATCAATTATTCATATATGAGCTTATTTAATGATTATTTTAATTTATTTTAGTAAAGCTAAAATTACAGTTTCCGAAACAAAAGAAAGAACTGGAATTAAAAAAGCATTAAAAAATATAATTTGAATTGTTTGCTATAAAATTTAATTGAGAGTTATAAGACTAACTGGTCCAAAGCAATTAAATCTACACAAACAAAATATCTGTTAATACGAGTAAATGGAATGTATTTATATGTGAAAAACAAATTAAATTTGATGGAATTATGGAGAAATATCTCAATAAATGCAATTTATTTATGTGGCTCAATTAAACTGATATTTTTGAAATCTGTATTTTCTCTTCTAGGAATTTATTAACAATTCAACAAGTTTTTCCCGGACCAACACTCGTAACTGTTTATTAAACGTACACTAATAGTTTTGATGGAAAGAGAAGCGGTATTTCAATTCCATTTTGGCATACTCGATTTATAGAATAAAAGGCACTTTGATATTTTCTAATGCGCTGTTGAAATGTTAACAGCGAAGATATATTTGTCTAATGGGTGTCTGTAATTAACTTACGCACTGCGATTTAGAAATTTTCATGTTGTTAAGTATTCAACTTATATACACTATAATAAGGTACGGTTTAGGACCGATATATACAATCTCTTCACGAAATTTCGAGGTAAAATATAGCTGTCACCAACAGCACAAAACTCAACTCTACCAAAGATCATTTTCATTTCATATTTACAGCAAATATAAATTGTCTTCCTTATGAAATTACTTCAATATGTATACTTTATCATGTGTTTTCGCAGAAGAGTGAAGAGGTATTTGTAATCGCGGTGAGCATTGGTGTGAACCAAGAGTGAAGGTATTCTAAAAAGAAAATAAAAGAAAATGAAATCCATATGTCAATGTCAGTGCTGTGAATATTAATGTATAAGGTAATTATAAAGTAAGTTCCCAGTTTGAAATGGACATAGGATGTCTGGTAACCTTGCAGGTCAACTGTTTGGAAATGATTACTCGATCACCAAATGTGTTACGTAATAGTGCTTTTACGGTATTGTGTATGTGAGGTTGACCTTCGGCTTGAATATAAATAATGTTTTCAATATCACTATTCTGTAATGCTCATATTACGAAGTTTTGCAACATTCGAAAATATCGCTGTCCGTTTAGAGTTACTGTTTTCATATGTCCATTTTCCATTTCTTCATAGGAAGCTATTATAAAATTTGACGTAAAACCACACCAGACAGTAATCTTAACATCATGTAATCCTTGTTGAACAATTGTATTTGGATTATTGTTCGACCATATCCTGGAAATGTGTGTGTTAACACTTTCATTTAACTCAAAATTTGCCTCATCTCTCCACAAGAGTTTGTACAACTGCTAACATTTACAGAACAAATCATCTTATCTCGTTCTTTGAGTTCAAATAACATTTTTATTCTATATGGATAGAGCCGAAGCTGTTTTCAGATAATTCGCCTCACTGTAGAGTAACTCATTTCCAAAGGCTTTCCAACTTTATTAGCACTACACATATTATATGCTAAATTTTCCCTCACTTCTTGCAAAACTACAGCTGCATTCCCCAGCGTTATTAACTAATTTTGGTCTACCCGATGGTTTTTACCCATAACTGAACCAGTTGCCTCAAATTTGCTCACAAGCTTACAATAGTTATTTACGAACCAAGTGCGGAAAAACTATTTTCCCGCATGAGCGCACTTTGAAAGCACGAGCGATCGAAGGGAAGAGAGTGCTTGTAATTGCGCGAATGCGTGGAAGATATCTTCATGCAAGTGGTTTGTACAATATTTTTTGTATGAGCATAAATTAAAAAAATATTATTGATTAAAGTGATTAGTATCACACAAATCCAGTAGAAGTTTACAATGTAATTTTAGGTCTTAAAAACACAAATGCCACAGGACATGATGATGTGCCAGTAGCACTTCTGAAACAAGCAGCTGTCTATCTGGCTGAACGCCTATCTGAAATCTTAAATAAATGTATTACGGAAGGACTTTTTCCAAATCATCTTAAGAAAACGATTATCAGGCCTATGTATAAGAAAGGAGACAAATGTAATCTAACTAATTATTGACCAATAGCGCTCGTATCAAATTTATCAAAGATCTTTGAGAAAATTATACACAACAGATTAATGGCATTTTTCCGAGAATATGATCTGATAGCAGAAAATCAAAGCCGCTATCAAAAAGGTAAATCAACGACTACGACCATTTATCAAATTATTAGTCAAATATTGGAGGGATGGAACCACAATGAACAAGTTGTTGGTATTTTCATGGACTTGTCTAAAGCGTTCGACAGCATAAGACAAGATATATTATTTGTGAAACTTGAAAAACTGGGAATAAGAGGTAACACCTGGAACCTGACAAAATCATATTTTAGCGAAAGAAAGCAGTGTGTAACAGTAATAGATAACGAGGGAGAAGAGGTACGATCGTCTTGGAACACTGTACTGCAAGGTAGTACACAGGGGTCGATACTGAGACCACTTTTGTTTTTGGTCTACATGAATGATTTTCTAGAAGAAATGACTACCTTCATCGCGATGTTTGGTGATGATGCGTCTCTGGCTCTGAGATCACTTAATGTTGATGAATTGAAGGAGGATGTTGCTAGGGCTCTGAATACAGCTGAAGAGTGGTTGGAAAGAAATAGCTTAAAACTAAACGTAAGCAAAACGAACATAGTCCACTTCACAACGATACGGCAAGAAACTCTCGATATTATTTACAAGAATGATATACTTGAGTCATCTCCAACGGCAACATTCCTTGGCTTGGAAGTGGATTCACAACTATCGTGGAAAGACCATGTGCGACACGTAGTGAAGAAATTGTCTCCTTTTAGCTATGCGCTAAGAACTATTGCAACTTCAGTGAACTTGGAAGCGGGTATTAGTGTATATCGGGCGTATGTGGTATCCCGGTTAAGATACGGTATAGTTTTCTAGGGTAGTGGTGTGGATATTGACAGACTTTTTGTTCTACAGAAGCGATGCATACGCAGTGTTTTTAGTTTGGGGTGTAAGGACTCGTGCAAGAACATATTTATTAGAAACAAGATCCACACACTTACTGGATTATACGTGCTTGAGTGCGCTTTGTTTGCTCGCGGGAATGGTGATCGATTGCTAAAAAAGCACATACTTACACATCAATATGAAGGAGAAGGTAGGAAGAATATTTACCTAAAAGCACCACAAACTAAACTTTCGAAAATACAAAAAAATGCAGTGGAACAAATAATAAGAATATATAACTTCACTCCGCCTGAATTACGTCACCTAAGTGACATTAAATTTTAGAGCGCTCTGGAGCGCCATCTTTATAGACATTCATTTTACATTTGCAGGATTTCTTTGATTGTATAAAGGAAATATCACGGATACAATATAAAAATAGGAAAAAGAATATCGGGTTAATCCGCTGTAGTGCAACCGCAGACACGTGTTTCAGACTCGTTGGTCATCGTCAGTACGGTGTAGCCAAGGAATAAGGTGGGATATCCTTGGAGATAGAAACAAGTGCGAGTCTGAAACACGTGTCTGCGGTTGCACTACAGCGGATTAACCCGATATTCTTTTTCCTATTTTTATATATATATATATATATATAAATAAAATTATTTGCTCTTGGTCGTTTCTTTTATATAAAAATCCAAACTGTAAATTTACAGTTTGGATTTATATATATATATATATGTATTGAAAAAATGAATGAAAATCTTCTTGGTAGTAGTGGCATACAATGAATTAAAATAATAACAATATGACAACTGGTTGTCAATTAGAAAACAATGACAAATATAAAATGTAAATCAAAATGTACATCTTAACACATACATAGTTGCATTGTTGATTATTTATGTATTTCAATCAAAATTGTACATGTTTAGATGAATCTAAGCCATTTTGATAGGATTACATAGGTAATACCGATTGTCCTATGCCTATTTGCTTTCATTTACATTTATACATGACTGATTTTACATTCTATATTGTTATAATTCAACAGTTCTACTCTTAATTTTTCATTACATAGTTGCGTCGTTGTTATTATTTTTTATAATTGCATTGACTGAACAGCTTGTGGTAAACCCAGGCCCTTTGATGTGACTATATAAGTAATACCGATAGTCCTATGCTTATTTGAATACATTTTCATTTATACATTTTGATTTACATTTTATATTTGTCATTGTTTTCTAATTGACAACCAGTTGTCATATTGTTATTATTTTAATTCATTGTATGCCACTACTACCAAGAAGATTTTCATTCATTTTTTCAATACATTTGTATATTTGGCAAAGAATTGTAATATATTTTATATATATATAGTAACGGTTTTCTTTTGTGACTGTGTGATTATAGTTAAAAAGGAATTCTTTCGTGGGTATGCAGTCAAAGACACATTAGTAATAAGGAATTATAACATAATTTTTCTAGATTGGTATAGAAAAGCAACCAACTCAGGACGGTACATACATTACAAATCAAACCACCCTATTAAAATGAAAATAAATTTTATACTAGAGTTAAAAAGACGCATAACAGCAATTAGTCACCAATCTCTATATGAGAAAAATATTAAACTACTAAAAGACATCTTGACTGATCCAACTAGACTTATAAATAGACTACTGTCTGTAAATGGATATAGATCTACGCATACCAAATTCCAACTTTTAGTAAAACCAGATCTACCTTTCAGAACCTTGCCTTACATAGAAGAACTGACTCCCAAACTTAAAAAACTATTCCAGAAAACAGCTAATATAGCCAATAAATTCATAGTAACTACTAATATTCTTTTTACAAAAACGAAAACTCCATTGCCTAAAATACAGAAATCTGGAGTAGTGTATCAAATTCCATGTGGGGAATGTGATTAAGTATATGTGGGTCAAACTTTGCGCACCCTACATTCCCGTTTGATTTCTCATAAAAGTGATAACAAAAATATCAATAAAAAACAGTCATCGGCTTTAGCGATACATTGCCATTCCACTAAACATAATATTACGTATGAACAAACTAAAATTTTAGAAACAGAACCTAATAATCAGAAACGCATGTTTTTGGAAATGTATCATATTACCAAAAAAACCCAAACTATGAACAAGAAATCCGACTTAGCAAATTTAAGTAATATTTATACATACCTTATTAATTACAAACTTAATTAAAATTTTAACATTTCCATCTTTGGGTTGTTTCAAATGGGCGGATAGTCGCGAGCGGGAGAATTTGTGTGTGTTTGACTCGGGACACGACTTTCACACAACCTTGATAGGTCAGAGGTACATGTCTCTCAATGTCGCGATGTCTTATATACAAATTTTGTTGTGTTAGTTTTATTGTATTGATGTATTTTGATTTTATTGTATAACCACAGTATTTTAACATATAGATTAAAAGGATGTTGCTGTCTTTTATTATACAACCTCAATTAAATTGTAAGTATTTTAATAATAATATACAGTCTGTCTCTCTTTTGCACATTGTTAGAAATGAAAAGAATTTTTTTGTAATTACTTCACAGCCCTG
The DNA here is from genome assembly GCA_963170755.1 of Amphimallon solstitiale. Classification (NCBI taxonomy): domain Eukaryota; kingdom Metazoa; phylum Arthropoda; class Insecta; order Coleoptera; family Scarabaeidae; genus Amphimallon; species Amphimallon solstitiale. The sequence goes on along the minus strand of OY720684.1, from coordinate 45,082,303 downwards.
ATGAAGGTTTAAATACAGACCGAAAGCTTGGCATTTAAAAAGAGTACGTTTTTTAATTTTGCCCTTTGACTGCATACCCACGAAAAAATTCCTTTTTATATATATATATATATTACAATGTGTATTTCCTATTTAATTTTTGACGTGTTCTATACTATGTAAAATTGAACAAATAAAGGACATACATACATACATACGTACATACCTAACCTAATATAGATTACCTAATTAATTTAAGTATTTCTTGTACACGTACCTATTACTCACATTTAAATTGAGTTTAAGTTATTATACAGGGTATTCCACGAGAGCCGTTCGTTAGAAGTTTTCGTGGTTATAAAAAACTTAGAATTCTGAAATTTTGGGTTCCAGGGTTATTCAAGATTCTCTTTCATTTTAAAATATTTTCAAGATCATACTACTTCCGGTTATACCGGAAGTCGCCATTAACTTCCTTATTTTAAATGGAACACCCTGGATATTATTTCAATTTTGGATTCCTGAGAAAATTTTATAGTGGGTTTTCATCAGGTTTCCCTATACCTATTTTCAATTTTTTCTTAGATATCTTGATTTTTTTAAACATTTTGACAGATGTAACCCTGTTTTGAGCATTGCGCCCTTTAACCAATTTCGATTGGTGGAAAGCGCTTCTGGGGTAGACGGAAGCACAGGAATGATACTTTCGAATGCCATATTGACAACTGATTTATCGCATACAGGGTATCCAAAATTTAATGACCAATTACATCATTTTAAAAGTTGAAAAAGCTCGTTTTTTCAAATGGGACGTATATTATTGGATGGTCGGATGCAGAATTTGATTCTGCATCGATTTGCTATAACACTCCCTATACCTATTTCCAGTGGTTTTCTTGTTAATCCATATTTTTATCAAAAGGTGATCAAACTCCAAAAGTTCTACCTAGTAAGCCCTGATTTTGACAGGAATTGAAACAATGTTGATTTAATGTCAAAGCAGTATCATCGTACAGATTCGTGAGGTATCTACTTACAGTTCTAGGGATTTTGTTAACTTGCTTAAGTACAGTTTATAATGGAGAATGTTGAAGAATATTCCAATAATGACGAATTGTTCGACGAACATGCAGACTATTTAATGAACGATATCCGGACCTACCAACAATGACTCCCGGAAAATTCGCAAGAATCGAAACTCGCTTTATAGCAACTGGAAACGTAAGGGCAACTCAAAATAACCTAAAGCCCGTAACTGATAATGAAGATAACGTGGTGAATGTGTTGGCGTTGGAATTGGGTATTTCAAAAACATCAATCCACAGAATATTAAAAAAACATGGAATGCATCCTTTTTGTGAGATAACTGTTGACGGATTACGTCTTGGTGATGAGGCAAGACGTGTCAACTTTTGCGAATTTATGATTTTGAAAATGACCGAAGATCCGAGATTTCTTCATCAGATTATGTGGACTGATGAATCGCAATTCAGCAGGCAAGGAATTACAAATCGCCGAAATACTCACCACTGGGCACAAGATAATACACATGTTATTAGGGAACATAATCACCAAGACCGCTTTAGTTTCAATGTTTTTTTGTTTAATTATGGACAACAGAGTGGCTTATCAAGTGTACGATGAAAATTTAAATGCGGCTAGATATCTGGAGATACTGAGAGGGTTTGTTAGTGATTTTCTAAATGCCCTACCTCCACGTGATAGAGCAAACAGTTGGTTTCAGCTTGATGGTGCTCCAGCTCATTCAACTATAGCTGTACACCGGCAATTGTCAATGATGTTCGAGGATCGGTGGATTGGCCCGCGGGGACCTTGGAACTGGCCACCCAGATCACCCGATTTGACCCTCTTGGATTTTTACCTCTGGGGTCGTATAAAAGAACTAGTGTACTTTAGGCCGGTACAAACTAGAGAGGAATTATTGAACCGTGTTCACCATTCTAATATAAGTCCAGACGAACTTCGGAGATCTGTTTCGCGAGGAGTATATGACAGAGTTATTCAGTGTTTGAACCAAAATGGAAGTCATATAGAACAATTATTGTAATTTTACATTCTCTTATTATTTTTTGTCATTATGTTCCAATTTTTTGTTTTTATTTTATATTTCGTTCTAAATGTTATGTACTAATGTCATGTTCTAATTAAAGTAAATTTTTTACCGTTTCATTGATGTTTATTTGGCTTCGAAAAGCAAGCGATGTTTCGGTTTCTGCCAAAAAACCACATTAAAATAAAAAATTTGGATTAACAAGAAAACCACTGGAAATAGGTATAGGGAATGTTATAGCAAATCGATCCAGAATCAAATTCTGCATCCGACCATCCAATAAAATACAGGGTGTCCCATTTGAAAAAACGAACTTGTTCAAGTTTTAAAATGATGTAATTGGTAATTAAATTTTGGATACCCTGTATGCGATAAATCAGTTGTCAATATGGCATTCGAAAGTATCGTTCCTGTGCTTCCGTCTACCCCAGAAGCCCTTTCCACCAATCGAAATTGGTTAAAGGGCGCAATGCTCAAAACAGGGCTACATCTGTCAACATTTTCAAAAAAATCAAGATATCTAAGAAAAATTTGAAAATAGGTATAGGGAAACCTGATGGAAACCCACCATGAAATTTTCTCAGGAATCCAAAAATGATATAATATACCGGGTGTTCCATTTAAAATAAGGAAGTTAATGGCGACTTCCGGTATAACCGGAAGTAGTATGATCTTGAAAATATTTTAAAATGAAAGAGAATCTTGAATAACCCTGGAACCCAAGAATTCAGAATTCTAAGTTTTTTCTAACCACGAAAACTTCTAACGAACGGCTCTCGTGGAATACCCTGTATTCTTGCTTATGACGTTTTTATTCTTATATTTATAGTGAATTCATCGCTTTTTGGGTTGATTACAATTAACTGTCAATTTCAATGTTACTTGAGAAATAGTCAAATAGAAGACGCCACAAATTTATTGGAAGAATTTTTAATTATTACTCTTATTTCCCCAACTTTTTTTTAAATGTTCCAAAGAGCCAGTGTTTTTTCAATTTTTACAGTCGCCTCGACCGGGAAATACTCCTTGCTGGTCGAGCGCATGCGCCAAATGTCACTTGCGATGAGTACAAAATAGTTATTTACGAACCAAGTGCGGGAAGACTATGTTCCCGCATGAGTGCATTTTGAAAGCACGAACGACCGAAGGAAGCGAGTGCTTTTAATTGCGCGAATGCGTAGAAGATGTCTTCACGCAAGTGGTTTGTACAATATTGTTTGTATGAACATTAAATTATAAAATGTTATTGACTAATGTGATTAGTATCATACCTAACCTTAAATAGATTACCTGGTACTGCCGTTTTAGGTAAAGCAATGTTAGTGATTTTATTCTATTCCATTCGATTGCATTGTACCTTATGTATGTGTATAAGCTAGTAAAATATGTAGGCTATATTTGTTTGCTTATTTAGTAATTTCCTGATATAATAGTAAGAATAAAAGAGCCTTCAGAAGAAACACTTTTGCAATTTTAAAAAGGAAGTGAAATATTATCAATAAAACCAAGGGGAATGTGTTCCTTTCCTCTGAACGAAATGAAATACAAAACCCACAATATTCACTGCACCATTTAACTTGACTATTTTATTCGCTCTTTTCGAATATATATTTCAGTGTAGCACTCAATTGTTGTTTTTTTTCTCGTCGTTTTGTAGCGGCCGACAAAAAAATGAACGCGTATCACTGCAAACATAAACGAAAACAAAAGAAATGCGAAATGAAAACAAATACAGAAACATTTGAAAATGACTGTGCGGCGCTGTGTGTTGTGTTGCTGTTAAAATAAATTTTATTTCTATTGTTGTTCGGTGTGTACAGTTTTTATTGCCCGACATTCTGTAGTATTAAAAACCGTTACAAAACAGTAAAGCGGTAGTAGTGGCAGGGTTTTCCTTTTGCTTAAGAATGACTTATATTTCCTCGCATATTATCTAAATAAAAATTTCTCCAGTCGTAAACGGAAAACAAAATGTCATAATTCATATCTATTCTTCCTTCTGTTTGTCGCATTCGCCCTCTTTTCTTCTGTTTTTTTTTACGGGCAGCTGATGCATACATGTAGATACTATACATGGGCGAGATAGGGGAAGTGGATACGATTTCACTCAGACTAGACCGACTCGTGTTTTGTCGGCTCTCGGGGAAACCAGTAGGTAATACGGTACCCGAGAGCCTACAAAACACGAGTCGGTCTAGTCTGAATGAAATCGGATCCACTTCCCCTATTTCGCCGATGTATAGTAGGTACATACAGGATGTCCCAAAAACATACCGAAAACTTTCAGGGGCGGTTGTGAACATCAAAACAAACATTTTTTGTTTAATAAACATATGTCTGCAAATGAGCCATATTAGCATAAAATAGGAAAAATTGTTTTGGTATTATTTTACAAAAAAAAATGTTTAGGAGGACATTAATAAGTCAGTTTTTGTTCATGCTAGCCTTTGTTTTATTGACAAATAAATGATGGTTTACAAACATTGTTGAAAATGTCGGTCATTAGCTTCAATACAAAGATTGTACCGTCGACTGATTCACTCAAGCATCAAGAGAACTATTAGATTCTCTCCAACAATACCAGCTAACATATAAACACTAAATTGATGCTGGTGTCTTCTAGAGATCACAGCATGAGGATTTTCATCATGCCAATGCGACTGTTTACTATTAAAAGAATCATCGCATATGAAACATGCCTCATCAGAAAACAATGCCACTCTCCCGAAATTAGGATCGCTGTGACCCAAAAACCATTGACAAAAACCAAATCGATGCGGATAATCTTCAGGATTTAATTCTTGTACGCGTTACAAATGGTAGGGGTAGAAAAGTTGGTCATGGATGACACGGTGTGCCGTCGACTTGCAAGTTCCCATATGGTGTGCAATTGTGCAAACACTTGCAAATTGGTTTTCTTCCACAGGTGTAGAACTTCTTTTTCAAAATGTCTTAGTTTCCCGCTCTCTCTTAGAAGACGATGAATGGAAGCAGATGATGAGGCTGCCTACGTTCCGGATATCTCTGTTCACACATGCGTGCTGCATCTCTTCCATTACACTGTACTACACCATAAGCAAGGTGCATTCGGCACAATAATGTTATGTTACAACTCAATGTCACAAATAACTACTACGATCCCAAAATCGGCATCTGTGGAATGTTTATTGTGTAAAGACAGTGACGTCCAACTAAATCAATAATTACTCTAGTTATTTGGATATGATTTAAAACATTTTATTGCTCCACAACACAAACGGCACATTTGCGGACATATGTTTATTAAACAAAAAAATTTTGTGGTGATGTTCCCCTACCACCCCGTCAAGTTCGTCGGTATGTTTTTGAGACTTGCTGTATAGAGGCTGTTTGGTAATTATTACTTTTTCCTGTTGGCAAGAAAACGCACTAAACTGTAAGAAAAATTGTAATCCTTCATAGTATAGGTTAACTTTCTTGAAATTTTAACTACCAATTTTAAACCCATTTATATGGAAATATGTACAAGTCATATCTATGTTGTCAATAAAAATGTATAACCTAAAAAATATTATTTATTCGTTCAATGCCTTTTTAGCTTACAACTTTCAAAGTAGTATATAAAGAAAAAAGGTATAAATTCAATCTGAAATATCAATCTCGACGCAGAGGTTTTATTAAACACTCATACCAAAACGACAAATAGCATACTATCATCAATAATCAACCCCACCACATGGTAGAAAATGCTGACCCATGTGGTAAATTACACACTAGTGATAAAACATAGAAGGATAACTGAAGAAAACTGAAACACGTGTATGCAGCTGCTATACACTTGTAACCAATTTAATTTTTAACCGACACATATCTACATTCATCTTTGTAACTTTTACTACTAGTTAATATTCTTAAGAATTAATCTAGTTACTAAATAAGAGGAAGAATTTATTTCAAATATTTATTCAAAGTTAGATTATAAGTTTAGAATATATATTCATAAGTAGAATAGGTTGCCAACATTTAAGGACAAATTCCTTTGTTAACGGCTATAGATAAGGATAAACATATAAATTATTGGTGTATTTTAGTTAAGTAAATTTAAATATTAGATATAATACAAATACTAAATAAATCAATGGACTTTATTTGTAGAAAAGACAAACAAGAAATATGGTTTGAGTATAGAGCTACAGAACCTAATTTTACACAAAATGTTAAAATAGCCTTAAATATTTTCAGAAATGGACCGTTATTTAAAAATAAAAAAGTATTGAGAGTGAATAACAGAGAAAGAGTAATGTTAAAGGATGAGACAATAAAAAGAGTGAATCATCTGAATGCTATTAAATTATATGAGTAAGGTGAAATAAGATGTGCTCGAGAAAATGACACAACCCTGTATGAGAATATGAGTGTGAACATAAATAATGACAATTCATAAAAATGATTCTAGTAATAAAACTAAATATATAGTGAAAACGTACATTTTATAAAAAAGGATATGACTACGACATTTCTCTTAAGAAATGTTAAATCGTAAATAAAAACATTTTGTAAATAGTAATATAAGTTTAAAAGGGATTCTTTAATTCTTGTATGTGTAGCTTAAGTGTTTCGAAGGCACTGAAAATGGTCCTGTGTGATTTAAGCACCTGCAAGAGAAATATACAACGTTAATATTTGTTTATAGCATTCTACAAATAGATATATTACCTGAAGAAATAACGTGGCATGAAGTCACGGAGAAAGTGATGAAGGCGGCAATTCTTCACAGCACGGACATGGCAAAGAAGATCCAGTTTATATACAACGTTTTTACCTTGCTTCCAAGACCGACGAGCTAATAAATGAAGAGTCAGGATACAGTTAGCAAACCGCAAGAGAAAGTATTTGACGAACAGTGAAAAAAGCAATACATTTATATATAATGAAGGTTTATATTGAAGAGGAAGAAAAGAAAACGATATACTTACCTAAGATAAGAAGCAACAACATTGTAAACTTCAATAATAAATAGTTTAGAAGCGTCGCCATTGTTGCGCAACTGTCAATGTGGTTCATGTGTATTGGAGTGGGAGTGACAACTTAAAAAGGACGAAGAAAAATTATACTGGGCCAGAAATGTCGTAGCCAGAAATATCGTACGATCCTGACATATATCTGCCAATGAAAAGACCTAGGCTCTCACTAACTTAGGCACTCAACAATAACAGATTCCTCTGAAAGAGCTCATCACCCTCCGAGTCACATTCAGATAATATAATTCAGACTAAAAGTAAAAGGCCCAAGGCCTGACTTGACTAGCACAATAAGAAGAAGAAGGGTATACTGTGCACATTTTTGAAAGCTGCCAACTTAAAATTTGAATGAGAGGGCGCTAAAGCAATGACAGTCTTTTGTTTGACTATACATATAAGGGGCAAAACATGATAGAACGTGCGGAGTTTTCAACTGCGATTTGAATTGAAAAGACGCGAAAATTATAAATCGAAACTCCAAGACAATAAAATAAATTTATAGTAGGGCATACAAGCACTGCTTATTAACTCACAATTTTGAAGTTTATATTCAAAATTGGAATTTGTTTTATTTTATTATTTATTTCAAATTATAAATATATTTAATGGTGTTGAACATGCTACAAAGGTACTATGTGCGAATATTTGCCTTTAGTGGATTGTTGAGCAATATTAAGTATTGAATGATCATTTAATTAAAATTCAAACAAATTAATACGAATATGCAAGGATGTTTTGATGGGCAAGCACTAAATGGCTAGAAGTACTATGTGAGAATGTATGTTTTAGTAAAATAGTGACGGCATTGTATTAATATATTTAACAAGAATAATTTTTTTTTATAAAGTTTAAAAGAACATAGTGAATATTCATTTAAACTTTATTATATATGTATCTCTCACCTATTACAACTCAAAAGAGGCTATAGATATTTTCAATTTAAAACAAGAGTTTATAAAATGTTGATATTGTTAGCAAATATAATTCAATATATATATGTATATACCATTATTATAAAACTTATATATTGCATTTAATTTCCCCACCTTATCCCAAAGAATACTAAATAAGAGAAAGACCAAAGATCAAGAAGTAATTCACTGTATGAACTCACGAATAAAATTATAAAATTTATGCTGATACGAACAAATCGATAATGAAAGTGTTACATTGTTTGTATCAATTAGATAAATAGCTATATCTAATGATTGTTATTGTAAAGGTAAATACGTTGTTCATTATTCAAATTACTTACTGTAATCCTCTCTAATGCACCCGCCGGGTCTAATTCTTGGACTATACCTGCACTGGTAAATAATAACCCGGTGAACATAAATAGCTTCAGTATTTAATATTTCACATTCTGTACAAAAATAGATACATTTGTAGTGCTTCTTAAAATTAGAAAATTTGGTGTTTTACGTATGCATTATATGCCCACCCCTATAAATTATGATTAAAAAGAAATTAATCTTAATTACAGTTAGGTTATAAAAAAACGCACTAAAATAATATTTGCGAAACTGAGAATACGAAAGTATATTAACGCATATTCCTTATTAGTACATAAGCGAACATTATATTTATTTCATGTACCGGGGCCAAATGACTGAGGGCGAAGCATACCAGAATCAGTAGTTAGATATATATTAATTTACAAACACAGGTAAATTAATGTTTATCTATGACTAGTAAATTGATTAAGAATGATATAGTAAATAGTTGGCGAGGAATTTGTCACTCAACGGCAAAATATCGATCCACTCAAAAAATTCATGAAGTTTGTTCGTTAATAAGTTTGTTATTTTAAATTCGATTTGATTCATTTTTTTGCATATTGTAGGTAAATTTAAATGTAATCTATCACATCTTTGGAATTTTAAGAAAACTTGGCGTACATCATTTTATACAGGGTGACACAAAGTCTGTTTTTTTTAAATCAATTTTAAAACCACATATGGATTGTCAAAATTGCTCCACTTTGTATTTTCTTATTTTGTTAACAAGACACATAATTTCTTTACAATTTCTTTTTTCATTTATTACAATAGCTTAATTTTTGTAAAAGATATAAGGGTTTAAGAAAAATCTTACATTTTTACATTTTTCCTATGGTACTAACAATAAGTTTACGAATTTAACTTAAAACCGAATATAATGAAAAGGAAATGAAAAGAAAATGAAAAACATAAAAGACTTAATACGAAGTGTTTCCACCACGTGCACGGATAACAGCTGCAATTCGTTTTGGTATGCTCTCAATTAAGTTTTGAATGTAAGCCTGGTTGATTTGATTCCATTCTTTAGTTAGAACGTCACTAAGCTGCTGTAAATTTGCAGGCGTTGGTATACGAGATCGTATTTTCCTCCCAAGTGCATCCCAAACATGCTCAATTGGGTTTAGGTATGGGCTTAGAGCAGGCCAATTTACTACTGGGATTTCAACCTCGGCTAAATACTCGCGTACAATTCTGACAACATGCGGTCGGGCATTATCATGCATCAGCATGAAATCATCTCCGATGAACGGTGCAAAAGGAACAATATGTGGCTCTAAAACTTCTCTTATGTATCTATTGGCTGTCATGGCTCCCCCGTTCATTATAACCAAGTCCGTCCGAGCTTCAAAATTTATGCCACCCCACACCATTACCGAACCGCCTCCATAACTTACTCTAGGAAAAAAATGGTTTTGAAAGAAACGTTCACCAGTTCTCCGGTAAATTCTTTCACGTCCATCTGGTGTTGTAAGACAAAATCTTGACTTATCCGTGAATAGGATGTTGCTCCATTCTTCGTTACCCCAATTTACATGTTCCCTACCAAATCTAAGGCGTTCAACTCGATGGTGTCTCAATAACTCTAAACCAGTTGCAGGTCTCCTAGAACGCAGTCCAATATCAAACAGCCTCCTTCTTATTGTTCTATCACTTACTTGAACTTGCCTTACGTCCTCTAATCTGTTTTTCATTTGCACAGACGTAACTTTTCTGTCCCTCAAAACATTTAACGTTATAAAGCGATTATCTCGCTCACTAGTAGATTTCTTTCGACCACAATGATTTCTTCTTGTGTATACACCAAATTCATTAAATCGTGTAACAGCTCTTTGAACTTTACATCTTGAAACTCCCCAACACTCTGGCCACATAATACTGTGACCTACCATCCTGAATCAAAGCAACAGCTCTCGCTGCGTCGGTTACAGAAAGATCCATATTTTAAATTACTATTCGACAAGAAACACGTTCAAAAACGTAATTGACAAGTTTTAGATTTCACAACTAACAGTATTTCAATAGCCCTCTATGCAAAAACGATAAATTCGTAAACTTATTGTTAGTACCATAGGAAAAATGTAAAAATTTAAGATTTTTCTTAAACCCTTGTATCTTTTACAAAAATTAAGCTATTGTAATAAATAAAAAAAAGAAATTGTAAAGAAATGATGTGTCTTGTTAACAAAATAAGAAAATACAAGGTGGAGCAACTTTGACAATCCATATGTGGTTTTAAAGTTGATTTAAAAAAACAGACTTTTGTCACCCTGTATAAAATGATGTAGGTACGCCAAATTTTCTTAAAATTCCAAAGATGTGATAGATTACATTTATATTTACCTACAATATGCAAAAAAAATGAATCAAATCGAATTTAAAATAACAAACTTATAAACGAACAAACTTCATCAATTTTTTGAGTGGATCGATTATTTTGCCGGTGAGTGTAGTAATTTATTTTAGTCATATATGAACAGAATAAATATCAATATTATTTAAATAATATAACTTTTATTTTGAAAAACATGTGAAAGTTGAATAAAAAAATTGATTGGTAATAATTAAGGGAGACGCGGAAAACCGACGACAAAGAAGTCATGTTTTATTTTGGTCTATAAAATTAACTATTTATGCTAAAAATTAATATATATTCATAATATATTAAACAGGATAATGTAATGATTATTGACCTTTGAACATTAAGCGGAAAGTGATTACACCAAAATAAGAATACAAAAGGGATTGAAAACGGCAACCTTCTAAAAAGTACAAGGAAAGTTTATTAACTTACTAAGATATATAGTTATACTGTAATAAGAGCTGAAAGAAGACTAACTGAGCAAAGTAGTATTAATCCAATACAATGGTTGATAGAGAACTATCAGTAAAGCTAAAAGCACATGTTCTAAAAATCATTAAATTTATCCACCTAACTTGTTATGCCTCTACAATGTCATCCATCAAATTTCTTGCCATATGAACCTGTCTAAACGCACCAGCGGCTTGGTCATTGACAGAGATCTCGAAATAATCTTAAAGAATTTAGTGTCGAAAGTATAAAATGTGACTACGCCTTTGCGTCTAGGGGCACAAGATTAGCACGATCGCGAAGATAATCATCTAAATTACAATACCACTCGTTACTGAAAATACCTTGATTATGGGTCAAACTAGGCAATACACTACTTGTATCTCAAGAAATCTTATAGCCTACCTTCAAGTTATCAGAACCACGATGATGTAAAGACAGGATAGCCTGATGCCGCTTAGACCTTAGCCAAAGACGGAGTGGGTTCCAGATCACTACAAAATCTGCGATGGTCAGTGACGCGCCACCCTCCCTTGTAGTATATATCGGACTTTCTGCAGATTCGGCTCAATCAAAGGGAAATCAAGGAAGATCGAGGTTTAATAACAATGGCAGTAATACAAAAGAGTAAACAATGGATAATAACAAATCCATTGATATAGATAAATCAATAAAAATACTAAATAATGCCAATCTTACTAGAAATTAGGGAGAAGCCCAATACGAGAAGAAGCTAAAATTATATAAAAAAAGTATGACGAACAACAACAAAAAATAGAGGCTTTTGAGGAGAGACCAATACTTAAAAATGAATAAATTGAAGTTTTCTAGTCCACTCTACTTAAAAGAAATATTAAATGAAAACTAAGGATACAAAATATCAGTATGCTTTGTGTAAGTCAGGGATAGACATCCTTTATCTAAGTAAAAATACCCATTAAATATATAAATAAAGCATTAAGGTATCGACACTAATAGATTACAGCCTGTATATCGTACGACCAACTATAAAATTTAAAAAATGCAGTCAAACAAGCACTAGTCCTTCTTTAAATACACATAAAGCACACTTAAAAATATTAACTAAATGGTTTGAATAGAAATTGAAATTGTAGATCAGAAAATAATTAACACAAGTATTTGGTAATGTAAGTAACTAAGTAAAAATTATAAAACATACACACTCTTTACGAGTACCAGATATGAATGAATTTAAAATTGTATTGAACAAAAACACTAAAGCACCTTCACCACACTAAAGCACAATTGTAGACAACACGATTTTTAATCAGTGCTACTGAAAATGGCAACTTAGTTGTCGAAATACGTATTTGGCCTTTTTGTGCTTTACTATGGTGAAGGTGTTTTAGTGTTTTTGTTCAGTGTCAAACCACAGATTCCAAGTTTAGTTTCTTAAAATTGTATTGATTAAGCGCAACAGATTTATTAAAGCTTCAGTTAAACCTTTACAAACATATTACATAACATATTATTATTATTATTTATCGTATGGCAACAACAACAGCATATAGCACAATGTAAAAACACAAAAATATATAAAAATCTAACACAGAAATATAACACAATTCACAGTTGAATGTCTAAATTATTAATATATTCAATCGAGTCTGGTGTTGCTGTCAGAAACTCATCCGGGCGACCCCCATATGCCCGCAGGTTGCAATATTCCGTGATGTGGCGGATCGTCTGCCTTTCAGCGCCGCTGTCACACTGTGGGGAGGGGTGTTTTGTTCCACTTATAGAAGGCATCAGCACACCTGCCATGCCCGGTCCTAATCCGGTTAAGTGTTGTCCATGTCTTACGTGGTAGATCGAAGCCGGCTGCGGTAGTTGTTATGCATGGCATGTTGTGCAGTTCCGGCCGGGCCGTTTGGGTCCATCCCTGCCTCCACTCATTTATTGGGTTGAAGTCATCGGCCGCCAGGTTATCAGCTGTTTTGATAGGGGGTTTTCTTGAGCGCAGCCTATTCCTTCCTATGTCGTCGAAATCTGTATTTATTGGTAGTTGTGGATTTTGAAGAACCTTATTGTACTCTCTGACAAGTGCACTGGATCTCCGTATCGCCGGAGGTGGAATATGGTTTAGAACTGGTAGCCAGTGACTTGGTGTGGATCTAATTGTGCCCGAGATTAAACGCATCGTATGGTTCAGTTGGGCGTCAACCATTTTAACATGTGGGCTGTTTAGCCAGACCGGAGCACAATACTCCGCCGCAGAGTAAACGAGCCCCAGGGCGGAGCAACGAAGCGTGGAAGCGGAGGATCCCCAAGAAGAGCCGTAGAGTTTTTGTATGATGTTATTTCTTGTCTTGAGTTTTGAGGCTGTCTTAGTTAGGTGTTGTTTGAAGGATAAGGTTCTATCAAGAGTAACTCCCAGGTATTTTGGATACCGGTTGTGTTGCAGCAGCCTGTTACCGAAGTTTACACTCAGCTCTCTATTGGCCAAACGGTCGTTTAGGTGGAAGCATGACACCTCCATCTTACTTGCGCTAGGTTGGAGTCCCCAGTTGCGGAAGTATTTCCCCAGGGTGTTCAGGTCATCTGTTAGCTTTTCCTCCGTTTCCTCCATTAATTTGCTTCTGGTTGCTATTGCAACATAACGTAATCAGCTGTTCACCGATGTTGATCACTCAAATGAAGCCAAACGAGCACCAAAACGTGACTCGTACTAATTAATAAAACAAATTTTAAGGAACGGGAGCTATATGTATCCGCCCTGTGCTACTAATGTTCTTAAATTTTCTGAACATTGAATTTAATTATTGACAGAGTCCAATAAATAACCCTATTATCTTTAACAAGCTTCTCAGCGTAATATTCTGGTTTTCGGATTTGCCTAAACACATATGTGATCGACTGAAATTCTTAAAGGTTGATTCCTCAGCAAAATAACCAAACACATAGAAGATCTCCGGCCTCCACAATAGCTTCTTTTGGTTCATCCCCGAGTGATTTCACCTCAAGTGGGTCTGCTCACAGTAAAAGAATAAACGAAAAATCAGCAAAGGGAAATACTGTAATTTAATAAGAGAAAAGAGTGGACAAGTGCATACCTAATACACGCTAAAGCATAAAACAGAAGTCGATTGATCGCATGTGGTCGACAGAAAATTAATAAAATCCGTATGAAAAACGTACACTTCTTAATCGTACATTAATTCCAAAAATATATATTAAGATAATGGTTAAATAAATTCGCTGAATAGCTTTCATCACTTAAAATTGCCAAAATCTAGATATATTAAGGCCACGTTTATTTGGCTTCCAAATCACAATCAAAAACGAAGGAACGTCAACGATCTACGATAATCGACGGCAGTTATTTGAATGACCAAGTCAACTATGCCGGCAATATCCTAATACAATAGGTCTCGATGCGAATTATTAAACACTACAGACTAAGACTTAGGAAATTAAGGTGTTGGCTAGAAATGTTTAAAAAAGGATATTCTTTGGTCTGTTAAAACGGTATAAGTATATTTATGCTGGAAAATGTAAAAATTAAGGTGCCGAATAAGATGTAATATCAAATACAAGGAATTACGATAATTAAAAAGATATAAATAGACATAACCCGTGAATGTTTTGCTAATAAAAACTATCAAAACAACGTATGTTTACTTATTTCTTAGTTTTCATTTAACCCTTAAAATGGTATAATTAAGTTTGTGACATTTTGAGTGTATTTTCAGTAGCGATTTAGAATAGTATGTTGGCATATTCCCTTTTAAGTGTTTGTTTGAGTAAATATAAGCTAGCAAAAGTTGAGATTTTGTTAGTTTGCGTCTCTTTATTAGAACTGTTTTGAGGTTATGTGTATAGTGTTGGTTGTGTTTTCTATGCAACAATTTCAGTAAAAGGTATAAACATTATAACACTTTGAATGACAACATGCCTAGAATAAGAGAAGGAAGGACAGAAAATAGGATTACAAGAATTCTTACAGCATGTGTTCCTAAAAACAATTATCTTCCTACTAAGAATCCCCAAGCAAGCAAAAAAACACAACTACTATTATTAATGTTAATGTAGGAAATGTATTATTGTTGCATTAACGGACATCATAAGAAATTATTTAGAATCACATTTTTGGTTTGCATTATTTTCATATTTCTAAAATTAAGATTCAGACCAAAGTTGAGCAAATCAGCAATAGATGTTATTACAGATAATTATTTCCATATGTACTTTTAGAGCCTAACTTAGAAGATGTTAATTTATGAAATCGTTTAACCGTGTGCGTACTATATGGTTCTATTTTTTAGATAAATCAACTTGTGAGTCCATTGATATACAAGATATAATTGAAGATGCAATTAACCATAATGTGGAAAATCTGCAGCCAGGCGAGGTATATTACGTGGAAGAAATAGAACAAGACTTTCGACAAACAGCTCTTATTAGTGAGAAACAACTTTCCCATCAAAACACCAATGAAAACATTTTATTACCTTTTGAAGTATTAGAAAGAGACAACGAAGTATTAGATGATAACACTAGAAAAGATCCTGATTACATTGCTAGCAAAGAAGATAATAATAGTGAAAGCTCTGAAAATGAAACTCGTTATGAGGGTCCAGTTCAGAAAAAAACGATTAACAAACTATATGCTCGCAGTGTAGTTGTAAACCGGAAAGAGAAAAGAAACTCAGGGAAAAACTACTCTACGACAAAAAATAAAAACAAACAAGCAAGGAAAATGAGTGATCTTCGAGGACATTGTAGGAATAAATGCAAGGAAAAAATTGATGATACTGTAAGACAGAAAATGTTTGATGAAAACTGGTCCTTGGGAACGCATGATAACAGAGTGGCATATGTAGCAAGTCTGATAAATGTAAAAGAAACTGCTATAACAAGAAATAAAGTTAATAACGGGAAGACAACTAAAAACAGATTACACACGTATGTTTATCATTTTAAAGTAAATGGTCAAAGAATAGCGGTCTGCAAAAGTTGTTTCATAAACACCTTAGATGAAACTGGAATAGTTATTTACGAACCAAGTGCGGGAAGACTGCTTTCCCGCATGAGCGCACATTGTAAGCACGAGCGACCGCAGGAAGCGAGTGCTTTCAATTGCGCGAATGCGTGGAAGATGTCTTCACGCAAGTGGTTTGTACAATATTTTTTGTACGAACATTAAATTAAAGAAATATTATTGATTAATGTCATTAGTATCATACCTAACCTAAAATAGATTACCTAATTAATTTAAACATTAATGTTCGTAACTATTACTCACCTTTCCCTAAAATTAAGTCATTATATTCTTACACATGGCAAACATGATGTATTTATTCTTATATTTATAAATTTATAGTACATTTATTGGGTTTTTTGGTTTAAATACAAACAATTCCGAACTGCCAATATGAATGTCGATGTGGTTCAAATAGATGGCGCCACAATTTTTTTGGAAGAATTTTTAATTATTACTCCTATTTCCACAACTTTTAGTGAAGAATAGTGGAGGGAAGTAGTATTTTATAGACTAAATTTTATTACCACCAAGTTAGATTTTTTTTTAAATGTCCCAAAGTGCCAGTGTTTTTTTCAATTTTTACAGTCGCCTCAACCGGGAAAACGTATTTCCCAGTCGAGCTACACATGCGCCAAATGTGACTTTACAGGCGGTGAGTACATTTCATGCCGGTAACAAATAAACTTGCATCAAATAGTGGAATAACACATGTAGATAAGCGGGGCGCACATACACCTATACACAAAACAGCACAAAATAAACGAGGTAATATCACACATTAATTCCTTTCCCGCTTATGAAAAAAAATACGCCACACTGAAAAAAAATATCTAGCTGCAGAACTGAATATAAGCAAAATGTATAGTCTATATTCCGAACAAAACGAAAAACCTGTTTCTATAAAAATCTATGCTCGTGAGTTTCATAAAATGAATTTAAAATTCAAAAAACCAAAAAATGACACGTGTACAAAATGTGATACCCTATTAGCTAAAGAAAAATATTGCGACAATGTAGAAGAAGAAATCAAAATTAAAAAGGAAAGAGACGAACACCTTACTTTGGCAGATTTAGCTTATCAAGCAAAAGATATTGACAAAAAGAATGGTCAGAATGATCCCTCCCACATTACATACGCTTTTCATTTACAACATGTTTTACAAACTCCTTATTTGTCGAAGAACAAAATGTTTTATTTGCGTCAACTTGCGACATATAATTTAACGATTCATAACTGTTCTTCAGGGAATTCTACACATTTTAAGTGGTCAGAATGTACCGCAGGCAGAGGTGCAAATGAAATAGCTTCTTGTATTTACTGGCATTTAAAGAGTATTCCAAGCGAAATTAAACACGTTGTGTTTTACTCCGAAACCTGTGGGGGACAAAACAAGAAATCATATATTTGTTCCATGTTTTAATATGCCATTTATCTACTCGTATATCCATCAATAGAAGTCATAGATCACAAATTCTTGGTACCCGGACACACGCATCTCGAATATGATGTGGATCATGCTCTGATTGAAAGGACCAAAAAGATAATTGACATACATCTTCCTAGAAATTGGTACCAACTTGTTAAATCTGCTAGCAAAAAAAAATAAATTTAAAGTTGAAATTACGGATCAAGATAGATTTTTTTTCTTTTTCCGAACTCACAACAAGAACCGAGCCCCTGCAGATTAAAAATAAATTTAAATTAAGAAACATTTATTGGTTGAGATACACAAAAGATTCTGTTGTTAGATACAAAAATAGTTTGAACGAAGGGGAGGAATTTAAAGAAGTAATGTTCTTAAAAAAAAATCAAAATATAAATAGCTTGGAAACTTTTAAACTAAATGCTTTTTATAAAACACGGAGACCCATAAGTACAAAGAAAAAAGAAAATTTGTTAGAAATTGTAAAACTGCTTGACATTGATGTTCAAGAATATTACCGAAATTTGCCAACCGACAAAAATATTGTAAAGGACACAGATCCAGATGTTGATATGTACGATCTCTCAGAAGATGAATGCGAATAATAATTTTAAGAAGCAAACCTATTTTCAAAGTTTTCCAAAGATAATGTTCCTACTTTTAAAGTAATACGTTTATTCACATGTTTAACTACGGAAGCCTTAAAAATAAGTTGACTTAAGTGTTCATGACAATTTTTTATAAAAGCATAGGTTTATTTGTGTTTTTCGTGGAGTTAATAAAACGAATAAAAAATTTTCATATGTATACTTGTTTCCTTTTAAGCGCTGTAATGCGACACCCAAATGGCATACAAATAAACTTGGTCCCTTTTTACCGTATTTGTTTTGGATAACCTGTTTGATCAAAAGGACATAAGTCAAGCAATTTATGAAAAATGCTGATTTGTCATTAATATTGTGTGACCAGTTTAAAAAAATGATCAAATTTGTCTTAATTTACATTACAGCATGTTCCATTTATTAATTTGAATCCTCTGTGCAGCAATAATAATATTACTAAATTTTGACGCGCCATTTCCCACAAATTGTCTACACTGTACTTAAGCCCTTTTAAGCGCCAACCACAGAATTGTATTAACTACAAATATGGTCTTCACAAAATTTTTGTTGGCGTCACGACCACCCACAAAACTCCAAAAACAATCAATACCTACCCAAAATAAACATTTGGGTTATTTGTGTAAAATAAAATAATTTATATGACTTCTGAATGTATATTATTAATTTCTTAATTATATACAGCATCTTTATTACCAATTTAGTGCTCTCTCATAACACTCTCATCTTATCAAACTGAATGTTCTTTTTCATTTCACCAGACGTCTATGTTTAATAGCAAGTTCCTGTTTTCAATCTAAGAATCTTCATATACTAAAGGACTGGACGGTATACATATGAATGCTTCATCACATAAAAAATGAAACAAACAAAGGCAACGTGCAAATAATAACTTTTGAGAACTTTTGTTTCGTATTAGTGAATAGCGTGAACTTAATTTGTCCGTTCTCGCAATGTAGTACCAGCAACATCATCTGATATAATAACTAGATTTATATTCATAAAAGTTTGTTTCGAATTTTACTACATGGGAACGTAGAAACGAGTAATATAATTTTGACTGTCGAGTGAATCCGAAAAAAATATTATATTTGACATGAAACGTGCCTAAGTTCAACCGTCTTCAGTAGTTGAGAGTTTGGTAAATAAGTTGCGATAAAAATAAAATTAATGTATGCTAAAGTACTACTTCGTTCCAAATTCACATCGTCACATGCTTTAATAATTAATAATAACAGTAAAAGTTTAATATCGCATAAGGTATAAAATAACAACCAATTCTGAGCAGTTATAGAATGTGAGCAATATAATATGAAAATACTCAACATAAAGAAATTGATTGATACAGTCATAATTATTTAAGTAAAGACTAATTGCTATGATGCTTCTGTCAAAATACACATCCAGGTTTGTTCAATAAAGATTATAAAGGAACACTGAGAAGATGAAATGTGTCTAAACTAATATTCTAGAAAAGTCAGCATAATAAATTGTCAACAGGAACATTGTCTGAACAAGTACCTTCTACCAAGAGGTATTCACAACGCAAAAATAAAGTACGGAAGTGGGCTACTGACAAAATGAGAAAATCAGTATCGGCTGAGGAGTTGTTTGTTTCAAATTATCACTAGAATCATCAACAGATCAAAAAGTAATTGACAGAGTAAATAACATGTAACATAATAACAGACTAGGCATTAATTTAATGAAATAACAGTTGAAATCGTAAAACGAGAAAAACGTCAGCTAAGCAATCAAATAGTAATTTCATCATGGGAGTTTGAGAAGAAGTGAAGAAGAAAAAATTACAAAAACATGATGTTTCTCGTTATCATCTAATATATAAAAAATAAGTTTCAATTTTAATAATTGTAGAGGGATTGCTCCAAGCAAACTAATGATCCATTGAATGTTTAGCAATTCATTGCAATAAGGGAATACAAGACGCCTTCGGAAAGGGTGAATATGCTTCAGAATGAAGTTGTTATACTTGCAGAAATTAGATATTTTAAGGAAAAATCATCAAACTTGTAAAAATACTAAAAGCAAGCGGTATAAACACATGAAAATTATATACCTGAAAACACCAAGGTTTAGAATAAGCCCACTAGATGATCCAAATGGTAAAAGTATAAGAATACAATATAATCAAGAAAAACACTTTGAGAAGGTTATATACTTGAATATTTACTCGTCTGTCTCATAAAAATCGTATAAGAAGGAAAACAAATTCATAAAAGGCATGCTCATATTGTTACCACCCCTTCCACCCTTCCCATATGTTACCTTTCATGATGTTAATATGGAACGACGCTGTTCGACATGATCTCCAGGTCATGTGTTTGACGGGAGTAAAAACGTCAGAGGGAAATTATTGAGTCAGTTGTCAAATGACAATTTTTATGTCAGTTTGTTACATAATCAATACATAATTATTTATTGTGATATTTACTCTTTTAAATGTTATTAAATAAAACGTTTGGTAACATTTTGGCGCTCAACTAAGTGGCATTGAACATAGTGTAGTGTTCGCGAACCTTCTCCCAGAACCATCGCAGTGAGGATCTAAGCTGCCACACCCTCCCTGGAAGGGCTGATAGCAGAGGTCTACGGCCATCGCCAACCATAATGGCGTTCCTCGGACGAGGAGTCGCCCCCAGGAAAATTGTTAACCACTGCTATAGTCATGGCTACTATGAACCACCGCATCCCTTCAGTGGGCACCCAGCCGAGGACCCACGCGAATTCATAGACCAATTAGAGGACTACCTTCAACAGTATGACCTGGACTCGCCAAAGGACATAGATGACGCAGTACGCCCTTATCTTCGTGGAAGGGCAGCTGCATGGCACCGCCAAAATAAGGGCACATTTTGGCATGTGGAGGGATTCTGTGGCAGATTCCGGATGGAATTCTTTAATGACGAAGAATATGCGGACTTCCTGAAGAATTCATCTCAAGGTGATTGCGAACAGACTCCATTGGCTGATACTGGTACTCCAGACGATGCGCCATTCGAGTATGTGTGTGCAGTGGAAGTTAATCAGGAACCAATAGAATATATAAAAGATTCCTCCAGTGTAAGAACTATCCAACCGCCGCCGCCCTACGGTGGATACTTTGACGAAGACCCACTAGTCTTCATAGAATTACTGGAGGATTATCTGCTACAATTCCCTGAGGATGTATTGAGAAATGTTGACCTGGCAGTCAGCCCTCACCTGACAGGTGTAGCAAAGAAGTGGCATCAATATTTTTGGGGAACCTTCCAGACATTAGAAGAATTTGGTAGGCGGTTTCGGACCGAATTTTTCAATGATCAAGACTACTCGACATATCTGAGAGAAACTCAGATTCCGTCTGCCAGTATCGAGACTACCGAACACATGGGTTACGTGTACACAACAGACCACAAGCCATCGTCACAGCCCACAGCAAATGGATCTACTATGGACACGGATGTGCCAGTTCAGGACGGTGTCGTGGTTCCAACAGCATACACCGAGGGTCCTTCTGCCAAACCTATGAATTGTGTGAAGATCACGCGGAATGAAGAGACGGCGTCGCAGTCCTCAACAAAAGGACCTACAACGGCAACGCGCTTGCCCATCCAAGACAATGTCTTAAGCTCAGTGATCAACACCAATCACCCAAACGGTGGGAATAACGACGGTGTGGACCACAAGACACCATTACGGTCCTCAGTAGATGGACTTATTATGGACACGGACGTGCCAGTCCGGGGCGGGGTCATGGTCCCAACAGCCTGCACCAATCTTCCAACTGCCAAACCTATCGATTGTGTGGAGACCACAATGACTAAGAAGATATCGTTACATTCTTTGGCAAATAAACTTAGCACACCAACGGACGTGCTAACCCAACACAATATGCCTACCTTAGGAACTACCACCGACACGCGGAACAAACTAGTACCCACCACGAAAGTTGACGGATTATGGTGCCGAAATTCACGCAAACCATTTCACAGCAAGCAGCCCACACTCAAATTGACAAGTCGTCAAAACCGAAGCATAGTTACTCGACCCAAGGAGTTGCTTAGAAGAACCTTAAAGTCTACCCGGAAAAGAACCATGCAAAATGGCCAACAACGCCAAAACTACAATAAGATGGGTCAAACATATTGGATCCTAGCGAATCATAAACCATTTGATCCGGGCATCCGCCGGACCAGAATCTCATCATCCAGGTCCACCGGTCGAACGCAAGAAGCTCAAGAACCAGGTTCGCTAGTGCCACCACCTACAGAAGAGCCACGACCGGGGACCAGTCGCCGGATTCCTAAACATGGTTTGGACACAATAAGTTTTAAACGGACCTGGAGCATCAATCGAACTAGCGTCTTTCAGAGGGGGGAGCGTATGTTACCACCTCTTCCACCCTTCCCATATGTTACCTTTCATGATGTTAATATGGAACGACGCTGTTCGACATGATCTCCAGGTCATGTGTTTGACGGGAGTAAAAACGTCAGAGGGAAATTATTGAGTCAGTTGTCAAATGACAATTTTTATGTCAGTTTGTTACATAATCAATACATAATTATTTATTGTGATATTTACTCTTTTAAATGTTATTAAATAAAACGTTTGGTAACAACATCTCAAGGAAATACATGCTATAAGCAAGAGTAATAATAATAATAAATGCGATAATATTATTATTAATCTAGGGTATTTTCAGAGGTCTAGTGATTATTGGGACTGCTCTATTAAGTGATCTGCGAATCTGCGGTGACTAGGTGTTATATAGAAATTTTCAGGTGATCTCCCCAGTAGATCACTTAATGGAGTAGCCCCAGTAATCACTGGACCTCTGAAAATACCCTAGATTAATAATAATATTATTGCATTTATTATTATTATTATTACTCTTGCTCTATAACTTGTATTTCTTTGAGATGTTGTTTGATATGAGCATTAAACTTCGGAAATATAGGTTGATAAGCCAGTATCGAACTATTAAGCGTTGTGTGAGTCTGATTCTGTCATTTTGTCAATGTACAATTCTGAGACATACTCAACCCCAGTAGAATTCTTTCAAGCTCCTATTAAAGGCCCATCCGTATCTCTCTTACATCGTGGTGATTGCAAATATGTATTTTCAGTGAACTAGAAATTTCATGAAAGGTCGGACTGTTCCTTAAGCCTCCCCATTCTACATGGTACCAAGTTGGTAGTGATTGGGTTATAGGCGCATGTGGTCTTCAGAGGAAGAAACCGATACAAATCATGTGGACGAGTGATTGATGTCATACATGGGAAAACATGGGCTGGTAGTTAATCTCAATGTTGTATCAACTGTATTTTGTCGTCATTACAGTACCTCCCCTTGTAGCCCCTTACACCATCATTGATCCAATTGACACACCGGGATCGTGGGTAATGACTGGTCCTGCGACTAAACTTTCTGACAGACCTTCCGCATACCGCTAAAAAACATTAAAGTTTCTCCTGACTTGTCCATTCCAAATGAGGGAACCAATATCATATACTTTTGGATAAATTCAAGTATATGATGGGGAGTCCTAGAGACCGATTACGAGAATAGGTCGCATGCAATATGTCTTTTTAGGTGTTTTAATCTTATGGTTATGACACTTCGATAATGAGCAATGAAGTGGAGAGATTTTGCCACTGAGTAGTAAATCGAATATATCATTGGTATTATTGTATGTGGAGTAAGAGGGGTAAGTTTCCGTATTGTGGTGTTCCCTATTTAGGTGAAATGCATTAAATGTGTTTCGGAAACGAGAGATGGCGTTGATTTTATTTCCCGTTTTTTTTCAAAAACTATACAATATATTATGAATTTCATTAATTCTATATATAGTTAAGTGTATTTAGAAAAGATACAACGTTTTAATTTTTTTTTATATTTTATTCTATAAAAAAATATATTTAATAACTTCCAAAAAAACAGTTAAAAACAAAATTCGAGAAAGGCCGACGTTGTAGAGTTAATATTCATGGACTTTAGTGTTTTTATTGTTTTTCTTCCGTGAATATTAACGTCCGAAACGCATATTTTCATAATTTTTCCGTCCCCTTACACTCCCCCCCCGCTACCCGCCCCGAACGCGCGAGATCACGATGATCGGTCGTAACCACATGTCTTTATTCAAAACCGTCACACATCCTATGCAGTACAAGTTATCAATTTAAAGTTTTCGCATTTGTGAGTTTAGTTCTATTGTGATAAAACAGACAGGAATAACATGGGTAAAAGATATTCGACTAAAGAAAGAAGACTTAGTGCCAGTGCCAAACGTAATAATGAGGTGAGGCCGGCCTATTCTTCTTACACGTATGAGCGTTTCATATTATACAAAATTGTTCTTAATTGCTTTAAATAGTTCTATCTTCTTAGAAAAAATGAGGTGTGGCCACCACACGACTTTCTTATACGTATGATCGTTTCAAATTATAACATTTTAAGAATCTTTTTTACAAAAATCATTCAAAATCCTATTCTAAGTAGTTCTATTCTCTTAATAAATCTCTATAGAATGCATACTTTGCAAGATATTATCAAAAAAGTGCTCCTCGCTAAGAGTAAAAGTGCTACTTCCGGTCCGAATTTTGAAATTCATATATACAAAAAATATTGGAAATCCAGTTCTAAACACTTTTGTACTCTTAATAAATTTATATAAATTGCATAACTTACGACATATTTGCAAAAAATCGCTATTCGATAAGAGTTAAAGTGGTACTTCCGGTCTGAATTTTGAATTTTTTTTTATACAAAAGATATTGAAAATTATGTTTTAAATACTTTTATACCCGTATCGTACTTGTCTAAAAAGCATGATTTGGGAAATATTCGCAAAAAACTGATTTTCGATAAGAGTAAAAGACCTACTTCCGGTAGGAATTTCGGAAAACTTTTTAAATAAAATTATTCTCAATTTTAATTTTAGGTATATATGAATTCTTTATAAATTTGTTTAAACTTAGTAGTTGATGAAGTATTGGCAAAATTCGATTTTTTCGCTTAAGTAAACTGCTACTTCCGGTCTACCGATTTTACTGGAAAACTAATCAGATCTCAAGAGGGAGATTATACACGTAAATACAAAATTTGGAATTGATATCTACAGCGGGTTAACCGCTATCGTGGTCACACACACAGAGACAGACACACACACAGACACACACACAGACACACACACAGACACAGACACAGCCACAGACACACAAATATTTTTTAAAAACCACTTTTTCGGTATCAGGGGACTTCAAAACGTGGACATCTGCAAAAATCTCAAGGTCGAAAATTTTCATCATCACAATACTTCCTTATACTACGTGTAAGAAAGTAAAAAGGAAATAGGTTTTGTAATTTGTTTATAAAAACGCGAATACTTTTCCGATACTTTTATCTCTCTTGCACACTTGGCCATCACCTTTCGCCTTAAGCATTTATTATTATGGTCTCTATATTTTATGTACTTATGTTTTGCAATTATTCCATAGGTTTGGTTTTGGATATTGTATCGAAGGATTTCTTCATGTGAATATGTTAGTACTGTTACTATGTTTCATTTTTCCACTTTTTCTTTGATTTTATTTATTAATTCTGTCGGAGTTCTTCTGTAAAGTATATTGATTCGAGTCCACAATTTTATTCCTTGTTAGATCAGGTAAGTGACTTGTTTTTTCTTTGGTGTAGTGTAGATAGATGGAGATCGGTTTGTAATTTTCTAGTTTCAGCTTGTTGACTTTTTTTTATATATTGGTATAATGACATTATTCTTCTGCCAATTATTTACCTATATTTGAGAAGTATTATTGATTTCTTACACCATTTCTTTCGACACGGTTGTTATCTTTCCGTTGGTTCTGGCTGACTGATTTTTGATTAGGCTTAGTTATATTTTATGAACTGGTTTATGTAATATTGTTTCTTAGTCTTTTCTATTAAATATTTTGTATCTTTCTACTGATCCTTGTTCTTCTAATGTTGAACTAATTTTATGCAGTATATTCATAATATTTATTCGGGTGGTATTGTTGTTTTGTGTAAAGAAATTCTAATTCCATGATTGTTTGATATACGTATTAATTGGCACTATTTATAATTTAATTTTATATATAGCTTTTACGTTCGTGATGGTATTTTTTATTCTTCTTTTTAATACTCTATAGTTGTTTGGTATAGAATTTACAATTCAAAATTGCAAATAAACACCACAGAAATTTTGAAGCGTTTAATTACTTTCTCTTACGTAGTATACGGAAGTATTGTGATGATGAAAATTTCGACTTCGATATTTTAGCAGATGTCCACGTTTCGAAGTCTCCTGATACCGAAAAAGTGGTTTTTAAAAAAGCTCTCTCTCTCGCTGTGTGTATGTGCCTGTATGTCAGTGTGTGTGTGAAACCACGATAGCGGTCAAACGGCTATCAATTCCAAATTTTGAATTTACGAGTATAATTTCCCTCTTGAGATTAGATTTCCAGTAAAATCGGTAGACCGGAAGTAGTAGTTTAGTTTAATGAAAATATCGAAATTTGCCAATATTTCGTCAACTACTAAGTTTAAACAAATTTATAAAGAATTCAAATATACTCAGAATTAAATTTGAAAGAGAGTTTTCCGAAATTTCTACCGGAAATAGGTCTTTTAGTCTTATCAAAAGTTACTTTTTTACGAATATCTCGCAAGCCAGCTTTCTAGGCAGGTACATTACGAGTATAAAAGTATTTTTGGAAGAAAAAAAATTCAAAATTTCGAATCGGAAGTAACACTTTTACTCTTATCTAATAGCGATTTTTTGCAAATATGTCGTTAATTATGCAATCTATATATATATTTATCAAAAGTACAAAAGTATTTAGAGCTGGATGTGGAATATTTTTTGTATACATGGAATTTTAAAATTCGGAGCGGAAGAAACGCTTTTACTCTTAGCGAGTAGCACTTTCTTTCGAATATCTTTCAAAGTATGCACTCTATAGAGATTTAGAGAATAAAATTACATAGAATTAGATTTTGAATATTTTTCTATAAGAAAATCTTAAAATTGTATTATTTAAAATACCCATACGTATAAGAAAGTAGTATGGTGGCCACACCCCATTATTTTTTCTTTGCTTTACTAATATTTTCTTCTAAATCAAATAATATTTAGAAATATAATAATCTGTTATAAGTAAATAAACATCTTTTTATTGGAAGGTAGGACTAGAATTTTCGGGTGTAATACACGTATATATATATATGTACAACATTGTATCACTAAAAGGGATGTATTGATGGGCGTTTTTATTTCACAGAAGATTTTTTTTACTACTATTATTGTGGCGCACAGTAAATTCGTTTTAGGAGATAACGCTATTGATTTCTGGATTATGTGCCGTATCTGAAAGATACTATAGATCAACGTCAGATCTATAATCTGGGCACGAATTGAAAGGAATCGTATTCATCAGCATGAACATGAATGGCTAGCTCGCTTATCTTTGTGACGGTGTCTTAGTTTGTTGGGGAGGTCGAGTTGAACTGTATTACTATGACCAAGAGACAGAGTTTTCCCGGAGTTTACGGTTTACCACAGCATACACACGGACTTACAAACAAACGTAATCTCATACATGTATAGGCTCGCGGTGCCGTGAAAATTAAAGTAACTTAGGACGCACATTGACTTATTTTTTTGTATCTACACGTATGTGTATATGTATGAAGATATGTTTGTATGTTTCAGGCAATCATTGGGCAACGGAACCCTGTATTTCCCTCCTTTTCGAGCTGAAGATTATAGAAAAGATGTTCATTCAACTGTGTATCGCTGCAGAGCTACCAATATTGCTGGTACCATTCTCAGTAAAGACCTTAACGTCCGAGCAGGTTAGTAATCTATTTAATTGCAAGTCCTTCAAAAGAATATAGAAGAATAAATCGGAATTTATTTAACGGTATTCAAAAGAATTGTAAACCTTTTCAATTCTCTTTCATAGGTGTTAAATATGTGTGAATAATATTTGCATCTCTTAAACTTATTTTTCCAAAATTTTACGCGTTAGTATAAAACAAGATTTTCAATGTGATATATGCACTTCAAAAATATGAATTGAGTAAATTATAAAATATAAAAGAGTATTCTATAGGTTCGTTCGAACCTGCAGTTCTGAACGGTTCTAGAACTAGTGCGCATGTCATTTAAGAAAAAGACTGTTCGGACCATGCAGTTCTGGAACTGCAAATTCTGAGAACTGATAGTACAGTGTTCGGTCTTTCAGAACTAGTAATTCAAGAACCGTTCGGAACGGTTCTAACAGTTCTCGATGATGGGCTAGTATTTGAAATTCTGATAAATCCGGAGCATGCGTAATTGTCACTCGTATCAGCTTTCGCATTTTTCTGGTTATGTTTATCGTATTTATGTTGAACTTTAGAGTTTGGAGTTGTTGTAGGTTAGTTTTTAAGTAATCATTCATGTACCTATTTGTTTTTTATTTTAGTTTGTGATATTATTAGAGTATTGGTGTGATTCGGTTCATCAAACCTATTTTTAGTTTTCTTTACAGTTTTTATTCACACCCATTATATCAATTTTGTAATAGCCAAAGTAAACAGCTATAAGTATGTGACGAAACATTAGTTTCTTCAAATGGTGGTTTATTGTTTTAGAAATTACTTCATTGACTACCATGTTCTTAAGTCTAGCAAGTGATTCTTCCTCTAAGAATAAAGTGAATGTAATGGTACAATTATAGGAACTTGCGAACATGTGAAAAGTTAATTTATAATTATCATATATTTGTAGAGAAACTGACATATTTGTTTAACTTAGACAAAATAGTATTTAATATTATGTAAACTAAACTTATAATTTTTGGTTCGATGTGTCCCCCTTGAGACTTAAGAAAAATAAAGGGAATTTGTGATATCAATATATTAGATATCCGAACAATCTATTATATCTATGTGTGTAAAATTATAATAAATTGCAAGTTAATGTGACTCCCAGACTTGTGACATAAAACGTTCAGAGTCTGATTGATGTAAGTACCAAATCATGTAGGTATTGCAATTCAAATTACCAAAAAGGCTTCAATTCTCCAAAATGGATTGAAACAGTGTACTACTTCACAGATTAAAAAAAAAAAGAGGAGTTGGCTTTGAACATTGAACATGTATTGTAATATATTTGTTTAAATTCATCATGATTGTTGATTTTATAGTTATGTAATACATATTTATTCATGTGTGTGTGCATTTGATGCACGTGCCAATTATTAATAACAGCTTGTATTAAAATCCCTTGTTTTATTTACCCAGTTTATCAGAAATATCCATTACAAAATTTTGAAAAATGTACTTCTGAACAACTTCTTCATTATTTTTTAAATCCTGTCGTAATTTTGAGATGTAACATTTAAATGTTCATTACAATTGACATTGTCCACTAGTTTGGTGTTTTTTTAAAAAATGCAGAAATATCCATAACAAAATTTAGAAAAATGTATTTCTTATAAATAACTTTTTCACCACTTTTTATTTCACTACTTTTTAAATGCTGTCGCAATTTTGGTGGTTAGATACAGATGCAGTAACATTTAAATGTTCATTACGATTGATATTTGTCCACCAGTTTGGTGTTTTGTAATATATAAATATATTGCTTATATAACAAATGCAGAATTATCCATTACAAAATTTAGAAAAACGTACTTCTTATAAACAACTTTTTCATTACTTTTTAAATCCTGTCGCAATTTTGGTATAATAGTTAGATGCATTAGCTATTTAACGTTCATTACGATTGATATGTCTTCCAATAAGTTTGGTGTTTTTTTAATATTACTATTACTAATGTTGGTAGTACAAGTTTCCCTAAAATTCCAATTTTAAAACTGTTCGAACTTTCAGGATTTCGAACCGTTCTAGAACCAGTATTTGGCCGGACATGCGCATTATTATCAGAACTACTAATTCTAGAACGGTTCCGGAATTGTTCAGAACTGGAGGTTCGAACAAACCTTATGTAAACTGGAACATACTGATTGACTTTTAGATAGTGATTTCTCGTAATGCTATAAGTTTAGTTACTGGAATTTGTGAAATCTATTAAAACTCGCGTACTGTAGTGTTATATATGCACCACAAGCTTATATAAACAAGATTGGAGTATTGGCCCATTATATGATGTTTATATAAGTTTGGGGTGTGAACAATGATACCCATTTCAAGTAGAGTTCGTTTTTTAGAATATTAGAATTAGAGGGTAGGATTTTAGTATTAAGAGTTACGAAATTAACGGTACAATGATCAGTGTTGTTCTGTATACGCTAAAACTTATTTTTTTTCAAATTAAACACCCTGCACGCCTATTCATTTTTGAATAGCTTACTAAATTTTATACCAGAAACATATAAGACGTTATTATTTTAAAAGTGGCCACTACTGAGATATTTTTTGATATAATTTTGCCATCTTTATATTTTATTATATTTTGATGTTTGTCATTAAATTCATAGGTTTGCATTATTGCCTTGTAATGTTGTTGGATATAGCTGTTGATAAATCAAAGATTTTCCAATGATTCTGCTTGGTTGGCAGTTTGCTTCCCTATTGTCAATTTTGTTATTAATTAAATTATTTGACAAGGAAATTACAATTATGTGCAGTTAAATTGGAAGATGCTTGATTTATATAAGATGACATTTAACTTCACCACAGACAGACAATGCCGATCTATTTTCCAACGACTTTGGAATAGACAGTTGCACGTTTAAAGACAGAGGCAAAATCGAAGGGCTTTCAAAAACCTTTTTTTCCATTTTATAATATACGTCAAACGGTGCAATAGAAATAAACACACAAATCATTCAACATAGGAAAATTTTTAGATGTGTGCGTTCGGACAGATCGATAAGCATTTTAATATAAATGTTCAAACAAAAAAAGTAATAATAACCTCGAGATTGGTTTTAATTTTAGTTTTAAATAAATACACAAGACTGAAATACACAAATCATCGAGGGAGCTATGTAAATGATGATTAAATGATAGGTATAAAAAGAATGCCTCTTAGGTGATTTTCGGAGAGATTTCTGGAATGTGTTTTGTTTGTTTACAAAATTTTGTAATTTTAAGTTCTCCCGCTTTTGTTGGTATTGTATTAAGGGTCTGTTAGAATGTACTGAAGAAGACAAATATAGAATGGTCGAAACGTTTAAAATGGAATTGCTTTTACTTTCTTATACGTAGTATAAGGAAGTATGAAAAAAAATAAGGATGAAAATTTTCGACCTCGAGATTTTTGCAGATGTCCACGTTTTGAAGTCCCCTGATACCGAAAAAGTGGTTTTTAAAAAAATGTCTGTGTGGTGTGTGTGTGTCTGTGTGTGTGTGACCACGATAGCGGTCAAACCGCTGTAGATATCAATTCCAAATTTTGTATTTACGTGTATAATCTCCCTCTTGAGATCTGATTAGTTTTTCAGTAAAATCGGTAGATCAGTTTACTTCAGTGAAAAATTCGAATTTTGCTAATATTTCGTCAATTACTAAGTTTAAACAAATTTATAAAGAATTGAAATGTACTCAAAATTAAGTTTGAGACAAATTATCTTAAAGAGGTTTTTCGAAATTCCAACGGGAAGTAGGTCTTTTACTCTTATCGAAAATCAGTTTTTTGCGAATATCTCGCAAGTCATGCTTTCTAGGCAGGTACATTACGAGTATAAAAGTATTTTACACTTACCGAATAGCGATTTTTTGCAGATATGTCATAAATTATGCATTTTATATATACTTATTAAGAGTACAAAAGTATTTAGAGTTGAATTTGCAATATTTTTTGTATACATGAAATTTCAAAATTCGGACCGGAAGTTGCACTTTTACTCTTAGCGAGTAGCACTTTTTTTCGAATATCTTGCAAAGTATGTATTCTATAGCGATTTATTAAGAGAATAGAAGTACTTAGAATAGGATTTTGAATAATTTTTGTGTAAACAAATTCTTAAAATTGTATAGTTTGAAACTCTCATACCTATAAGAAAGTCGTGTGGTGGCCACACCTAATTTTTTGTTTTATTTTAATTATAGACGATTATATTAAGAAAAATGCCGCTAATACCAAACATTAATTATATTTTAATATAATGGATGAGAATCTAGCTTTAAAAATTTATATTTACACTCAAATATCATTGAAATTTGTTACATTACTTTTAAATCAAGAGGTTTAAACACCTGACATTTATTACTAACATTGCAATAATGTCAGCAGTTACGACTACTTAAATCATTTTGTTTTTTAGGTTTACAAGGTATTCTAGTTCGAATATGACTTACCCTGTATATGTTTGTGGAACATAATTCTCGTGCATACATATACTTCGGGCATTTGGAATTAAAATAATCGGTAATTAAAACGATGGTAGTCCTTCCTCTTTTACTTTATGAACTCCGCAAATCGAAAATGCATGACGCCTTTTGAAAAAAACGGGTCGTATAGAAAGGTTCATTTAAAGTTAAATTAAATTGCAAATTGAAGTGTATTCTATCAGATACAAACTTCTTTGTTCCTCACTTCGAATTTTTGAACGTCGTGTTACTAAAATAAAACAGGTATAGTAGTAAAATTAACTTTATTTACGTCACCGTAGTAAAATAAACAAATTAAAGGTTTCAAGTAGTATGTCGAACAGATAACGTCTGACTGCAAGTTCAATTTAACGCACTGAATGATTTATATGCAGCTTCGAATTGTAAAAGTGAAGATAATAAAGTCTCGGACGGTCTAAATTGAAAAAAAAGAGAAATAGAAGCTTTTAGAATTCAGACTCGAAGAAAGAAACAATAAAAAAAAATTAAAACAGCGGCAAGAACAGGACAACTATTAGGCGGTTGTTTTTTGACGAACGGTTTGTGTCCCAAACGGGTATTAATGAAGAAATACACGGAGCGAAAATAATATGAACGTGAATGCGAGAAAGAGATAAAAGGAAAGAGAAGGAGGAAGAGAAATACGTCGTAATTCTGATATTAAAATCGCTAATTGCAAGTTTGGCCTAACGGCTATGTGAAATCTGTAACACTGGATTGGGTTGACTTGGCTATTCGTTCTCACTTGAATTGAATAATAGAACTCGTGGTAGTACTGATTTCCCTAGAGTCCACTACAGAGAGCGGGACACAATTATGAGAAAATAAAACGGAAACATCGAACTTTAATAACTATTCAAAATATTTTCCTAACAGTAACACACATTAAATGCATGGTTATTACTGTACTGCGTATTGCAATAGTTACGTGGTCTAATATGTCTGCAGGCTGTTTAAAAGTATCGGGTTATTATTTACGATTTTGGAGCCACCGTTCAAACATAACAGTACGAACAGAAATTATTATCAAACAATACAATGAAAAAAAAAATTTCAGAAATATACATTATTTCATTCATCACTCATTAATTAAAAAATGTTTTATTGTTTAATTTTTTTTTCAATGTTACTAGTATTGGTATTGTGTAACGTAATCATTTTG
This sequence comes from Amphimallon solstitiale, assembly GCA_963170755.1. Lineage (NCBI taxonomy): Eukaryota > Metazoa > Arthropoda > Insecta > Coleoptera > Scarabaeidae > Amphimallon > Amphimallon solstitiale. The sequence continues at coordinate 45,048,585 of OY720684.1, read as the reverse complement.
GACTGCATAGAAAATCTAGAAACCAAAATAACTTCCGTGTTGTTTACATTTACTGAAACAAATGTGATGAATATACAAACATACTGTTAATGTGTATGTATGATTAAGAAATATCTAGAAAGGTATTTATTTATTTGCCAATTGCATTGAATATATACATACAGCGTGTTCATTTCAAAACTTCCCACCCTAAATTTCTGGAAATCTGGAGGAAATCTACAAAAAATTCCCTGAAACATGTATGAAGTATTATCGTGGGGACCATTTCCTGATGCAGAAATTAACTCACCCACTTTAACCCCCTGCCCCCGGGAGCTATCTCCTTAAAAATCTTAAATAAATGCAGAGGGGTATCGAGTAATACGTTATTTTAAAGGTCTTTGAAACAGTACATTTTGGCGTTTAGTTTTTTAAAATTGATTGATTCGTTTTAAAGATCTTTAAGAAAATCTTTTGGTTTGTTTAAATTTTTGTTTTTTGTTTTAGGCTTAAATATCTATTGCTCAAACACACTTCAACTGCTTAAAATCTTTTATTTTTATTTTTAAAGTTATTTAAGAATTCAAATATTTTTTTGCAGAAAAACTCAATCCAATAATTATTCAGAATGTTGTCCATTGATCACTAAACAATGGTATAGCCATTGTTCAAAACTGGGTCGTACATTTTCAAAACCATTTCATTAAATTGCACGGCGCGCAGCGGGTTGTATTAATCCCTTGAAGAAGTTCTTCTAAATTTTGAGGTGGAGGGGTAAATACAACAGACTTTAAATAACTCCATAGAAAGGTGTGTAGTGGTGTCAAATCAACGATCGGGCTTCCCTTTCTATAGATCCCCTTCGTCCTATCCATTTATTCTATTATTTTCTCTAACCACCGCCGTACTAGAAGAACTTAGTGAGGAGGAACCCCATCTTGTTAAAAGTGTAATTCATCCTCATCAGGTAGGGTATTTCCATCTCTATCCAGTTGATTTTCAAGAACATCAATAATTAGCGGATTGATAGTATTTTCCAACATATCAAAATATGCTTAGCCATTAAGATTTCCATTGAAAGACAACATACCAATCACTTGGTCTCCAAAGATGCCTGCCCATACATTAGTTTTTTTAGGATACTTTATTTAAATAACTTTGGGTTGATATCTCTAAATAACAATGTATACTAAAGCAACATACATTGTATTTCCAAACGAGGAGCACTGGAACAAAAAAAATATATATCCGCTTTTTATGCTATTGCCTGTTTTTCGTTAAATACTAATTTATTGAGCTGTTTTGATTGATTCAATGAATGCAAAATCGGTGTAAAGACGTCCCTAAAACATGCATTTTTGTTTAATAAGTAACTACAAAATGAAGAAAAAGTAGTCTGCATTAAACAAAACTAAAAAGTTAATGAACCATGTTTTTGAGGAATTTATAAAAGTTTTTAATATTTGCTTTCGTTCCAATGCTCCTAAAATAGATTGACTAGCTAGAAATATAAAACAAAACAAACCAAAAGATTTTTTAGAAATCTTCAAAACGAATTGATCAATTTTAAAAACTAAACGTCAAAATGTACTGTTTCAAAAGACCTTTAAAATGATGTTTACTAGACATCCTTTTCCATTTAAGATTTTTAAAAGGGAAGCTCCCGGGAACAGGGGGTTAAAGTAGGCGAATCAATTTTAGCATCAAGAAATGGTCCCCACGATAATACTTCTTCCATGTGTCCGGGATTTTTTCATAGATTTCCAGATTTCCAGAAATTTAGTGTGGAAAGTTTTGAAATGAACATCCTGTATAAATGTAATAAATTATGATAACAATAATCTGTGGTTGAATTTCTCCCAACAGTCATCTAATCAAAACCACACTTAGAGAGGATGTTAGAAACCATGGATCTAACAAGGTATATATCGCCTTAGGAATCTGGTTAAAAAAAGAGACATACGTACATTTAGATAAATTCCAGTAATGACCAGTTTAGCTTATAAATAAACATATAACACCAGACATTTTACCCAATATTTTAAAGCGACCATTATCACGCTTAAATACTGTTTTATATATAACTTTAACGAGAAAAAGAATTTGGGTAAATTCCGCTGTAGTGCAAATTTAGACACGTGTATCTGACACATTGGTCAATGTCAGTATAGTATTACGTATAGCCAAGGAATAAGGTGGAATAACCTTTGAGATGTAAGCATACACGGAAGACAATCACGTGACAAATCGCTATTTGTAGCTTCTGTTAGAGACTCTCGGTTTTGAGGACAATAGCTAACATCGCCACGTGGTGGACATTGTCATGCTGTGCACTATCCGAACCCAGGATAGAGAAAACAAAAAAAAATTATCGTGGATACATAAAGAAACAAGAAGTAGAATATCGGGCAAATTCCGCTGTAGAGCAACTATAGACATGTATTTCTGACTCATTGGCCATCATCAGTACGGTGTAGACATGAAATAAGGTGGGATAGGAATGAATTCCTTTCGAAAATTAGTTTTATATATATGTATTTTTATTGTGTTTTGAGATATATAACGACAATATGATATTTAAATTTAGTAAAGTTCGTAATATTTCTATTTTGATTAGTTGCCAGTGACTGACTCTGTGTTCTTTACTCCTGATGATGACATGAAATACATGCCGAAATATTGAGTAGAACGTTTGAGTTTTAATATTAATACAGACCGCATTCCCGTAATTCCCCCCCCCCCTTTTTTTTTGATTGTATTGTACGGTCGATAATATTTGGAATATATGTATATGTATATGCATATCCATATATATATAAAGAAAAAAAATATTGCGGATCATAGAATAATCAAGTACTACTTGGTTCTCGTCAGTGTAGTTTTGACTAGAACCAAGTAGTTCAAAACACGTGTCCGCAGTTGTATTTTCAGCGGAGTTACCCCATTAAATACTGTACTTGATTATATATATATATATATATATATATATATATACACTGAAAAAAATTGGGGTAAAATTTGCATGTAGAATTTCACCAATGTTACAAATTTACTGAAAATTTAGAGTGATTTTGTATTCATCGTGGATTTTTTTTTTGTGAAATTTTACATTGAGGGATCAATTTCTCTGAAACTATAGAATTTTATAATATTATAGTAAAATTACACCTGAAAAGCAAATAATTGGTTATTTATATCTTGGTGATGGAATATTACTCAGTAAAATTATGTTGTTATTGGGGAAATACAGCACCAACAATGTGAAATCGTGCCAAGATGTGCCCCGACAGTTAGCATATAGAGAAGATGACGCATACAGTTTTCAGTTCGTTATGAGCTCGTTCATGTGGTTTACAGAATAAACGCATTTGATCCATTTGATGCAGTGCCATAGTTGATTTTTATAATAAAATATAAATCGGATATTCACAAGTGCTCATACAAGTGATTTGTAATTCAAGGTAAATATGTTGCCATTTGCTTTTACTTTCTTATACGTAGTATAAGGAAGTATTGTGATGATGAAAATTTTCGACCTCGAGATTTTTGCAGATGTCCACGTTTTGAAGTACCCTGATACCGAAATAGTGGTTTATAAAAAATGTCTGTGTGTCTGTGTGTGTGTCTGTGTGTGTATCTGTGTGTGTGTCTCTGTGTGTGTGTGTGACCACGATAGCGGTCAAACCGCTGTAGATATCAATTCCAAATTTTGTATTTACGTGTAGAATCTTCCTCTTGAAATCTGATTAGTTTTTCAGTAAAATCGGTAGACCGGAAGTAGCAGTTTACTACGGCGAAAAAATCGAATTTTGCCAATATTTCGTCAACTACTAAGTTTAAACAAATTTATAAAGAATTCATATATACTTAAAATTAAAATTGAGTATAATTTTATTTAAAAAGTTTTTCGAAATTCCTACCGGAAGTAGGTGTTTTACTCTTATCGAAAATCAGTTTTTTGCGAATATTTCGCAAGTCATGCTTTTCAGACAAGTACGTTACGAGTATAAAAGTATTTAAAACATAATTTTCAATATCTTTTGTAGAAAAAAAATTTCAAAATTCAGACCGGAAGTACCACTTTTACTCTTATCGAATAGCGATATTTTGCAAATATGTCGTAAGTTATGCATTCTATATATATTTATCAAGAGTACAAAAGTATTTAGCACTGGATTTGAAATATTTTTTGTATATATGAAATTTCAAAATTCGGACCGGAAGTAGCACTTTTACTTTTAGCGAGGAGCACTTTTTTGATAATATCTTGCAAAGTATGCATTCTATAGCGATTTATTATGACAATGAAAGTACTTAGAAAAGGATTTTAAATAAGTTTTGTATTAAAAAAAATCTTAAAATTGTACAGGTTGAAACGCTCATACGTATAAGAAAGTCGTGTGGTGGCCACACCTCATTCATAATATTAGTGTAGATAGAGGATAAACTGGCCTACCTATTACATTATTACTATAATTTAGAGCAATCAAAATTTTAACGCTCTTCGTAATTCTTTTAAATTCTTTTCCGCGAACATTTTGCGAAAATAACTGGAAGTAACTATTCATCGTAAAAAACGTGTTTGTTGCAAAATCTAAACCTTTGGTTTCTATTTTCACTGGGCTAATATTATATTTTTGACATAGGTATATCGCGTATAATTTTTCACGACCCGGTCCACGCCAATTATACAAATATAATTAATAAATTGTCAACATTTTTAGGGAACGGAACAGGAAAATATTTCGTATTTGTAGAAAAGCAAACAATCAATGAGAGTTATACATCATTTGTAGAAGCGCTTGAAGAATGTTATGCAACATATTACATGTTTAACATGCAGTATCCAAAGAAATTTTCTTGTACAATGAAATTTCTTCAGCGCTACCTCATGAAATGACACCCAGATGTTGAGACAAAAAGCCAGTTATTTGGCATATCAAAAAAGAAAGTGATTTCATTGTTAAAATCTCTTGCAGATTTTGAACTGGTAAGTTAATGTAAGTTTTGAACATGGTGACTTTAACTTGGAATACTTTTAGGAGATATAATGCCTACCAACAAGATGTTTGTGTGCCCTGTTGCAGAACACCTCTGTTCTGGTTTAGTTCCTTATTTTATTATGTTTGAATTGTTCACTTCTGTAACTAGTCTGTCACAAGCATATTTGTTATGTACCTATACTTGTTTATAAGTTTATTCGTTTGTGAGAAATGCACGTTAATTTAATAATTAATAATCCTATTTCTAAGTGTTCATTTATTTATAGATATAAAGAAAAAGCAATTTTATTATTACATTCAGAAAGCGTCTCAAAATTTTATTCCTATTAATAAGAATGCAGATTCTTAGATTATTTTTATATTTACGTTAACACTTTTTCAACAGTTTTGTGGGAATCAATGTTATTTAAGTTTTCACTTTTCTGAAGTGCTAAGATAACATTAAGGACAACAAGTGAAGTAAATACGTATAAACTAGGATTTATTTGAGAGCCAAGGTATTTTATATTCAATTGTATTTCTTATGATAAAGGATTATATATAGCCCTAATACGTATATTAAGGCAATTTCAGTTTTGAGACGTTCATGCAAATTCTTTATGAGACCATTCACGAATAAGTGTTAGATTCTCCTTATATCAAATTAAAAAAACTATATATGCATTCGTAAAATCTAAATGTTTGTAGGATACAGTTGGTCGTGGAATTGACTAACACTTTGTTGCTTCTTAAATACTACAAGTTTACACAATTTGTATATAGTAGTATCTGCGATACGGCAAAGTATTCGTACCTAAATTTCACAGCCTACTTCAATCATTTATGACCCCCTGTATTTTTTACTTAGATATTTTAAGAGTAATTTTAAAACGTTTTGTAAAATACCTTTTTTTTAAATACACAAACGTATAATAAAGTCAGTAAAATTACATATAAGAAGTAATAATACTTGTTAATTTTACCTACTAAAATTCCTTTTCAATATATTTGCGGAGTAAATTTCGGGTGTAATTTTATAATGATCGGGAAAAATTACTATCTAACGTAAATTTCCGGTACGGATTGAGAGTAAACGGATTTCACCTAATCCGTACTGTAATTATTTTTTTCAGTGTATTAAAATCTACAGCCTTACTGCTTCTAGTCACCTCTTTCTCGGTCGTCCACTCTTCCTGCACTCATAAGAGGTTCTCCAAGAAATATTCTTCACATTTCTTCTCTTGTCCATTTGTTTCAGGTGTCCTTCCGCTTTTAACAAATTTGCATATGGGCCATATTCGATTCTTTTGTCACCGAAAGTCTTTAATGTATTCCTTTCCCAAATCTTTATCCTTTCTTGATTCTTGCGGTTAAGAACCCAGGTCTCACATGTATAAGACAAGGTTGATCTCAGTATGTTTTGAATATTTTAATTTTGTATTTCGAGATACTGGGTAGGCGCCATAAATTCTCGGCCTGATATACAAAAAAGAAACTTGGAACAATATAAGAATTTTTATTTTTCAATGTAATCTCCCCTAACTTCTATACATTTATTACCACGATTAATTAATAATTCGACACCCTTGTAAAAATAACCTGAAGTTTTTCCGTCAAAATGTTCTATAACAGCTGCTTGCAACTTACTTTCGTCCTTAAAATTACGTCCCCTAAGATCTTTTTTTAAAATTAGAAAACAAATAAAAATCACAATGAGCCATATCTGGGCTATACGGTGGATGTTCTAATTCTTGAAAGCCGCATTCGCGGATGGCAGCTTGTGAAATAGCGGCAGTATGGACGGGACCATTGTCGTGCCACAATCGCACACCTTTTGTCAATTTTCCACGACGTTTGGCACGGTTAGTGTCCCTTAATTTATGCAATAAAGACGCATAATATGTGCCGTTCACACATGTATTGCGCTCTTTAAAGTCAATTAGCAAAATGCCCTCACAATTCCAGAATACTGTGGCCATCAACTTTTTCGTTGATTGAACGACTTTCGCCTTTCTGGGACGAGATTCATCAGGTCGCCGCCATTCCATGGACTCCCTTTTCGATAGAGGATTGTAAAACAAAAACATTGTTTCATCCTCTGTGACATTGGACTCCAAAATCGGTTTTGGGTCATCTCCACACATGTTTAAAAACGACTGCGCACATTCGACTCGACGTTCACGTTGGAGAGCAGAAAGAGGTCGCGGTACCCATCTAGCATTAATTTTATTCATACCTATATGGTCATGGAGAATTCGGCGAACACTTGTTTCGGAAATGTTTGTTGTCAGTGCTAATTCCTTCACTTTCAAACGGCGATCTTCTAGCACTAAATGTTCAATAATTGAAATATGTTGAGGCGTTATCACTTCCATTGGTCCATCCAACCGATCAGCATCTTCTAGGGATTCTTGTCCCAAACGGAAACATTTTGTCCACTCTTTTACAGTTAAATACGAAGGAGATGAATCACCGTAAACGCCGTCTAAACGTTGTTTAATGTGACAAGGTGTATCCCCTTCTTTTGTTAAAAATTTAATGACTCCCCGGTACTCAATTTTTGTTACTTCAGACATTTTCGTGCGCTAGTCACGTTGGTTGGCTGGTTACTAAAAACTACTAGGCTTCGAACCGTCATATTTATAGTGTACACCTCGCGTATGTGCATCCATGACGTGACGGGGTTTGAACACGTTTGAACCTGTATAAGCTTGTCAGGCCAAGAATTTATGGCGCCTACCTCGTACTAATATAAGAATATGGGAAATATTGGAGTAGAGCTGCTTTTGAAGATCTATAATAAGGTACAGAAGGAAGACAGAGTACCAAGAGATTGGACGACTTCCATTACAATACTGCAGGGCTTTCTTGTGAGATCAGGTACTGCATACTTTTTCCAACTTGAGCAGTATTAATGTATTATATTATACCCTCGTGCATTAAATATTAGAATGAATTTTCAATCATTACTTGTCTAAATAATCTTTCAAATACTGCCTTTTTATTTTACTTGATACTCCAGATACAGTTAGTTAAATAATAAATGTCCATTTGTAAAGTTGTAAATGAAGCAAAACACAAAAATAATAATGATGGATCCTCTTTATTCTTTACAAAAATTTTAATTTACTCTAAGGGACTAGTTTCGACATTATGTCATCATCAACCTAGAATCTAAACAAAAATTAACCGTTACAAAATTTACCACGAATAAGTATGTATAAAAATATCAAATGCAAAATTACACGTGTATGATACTCACAGTCAATTGTTTTTCAAAGTATCTCTTATCATAAGTTAATGTATGCAGATACAACTATGGGTTTAATAGGATCTTTCGAAAATATTTGATAGGTGGTTTTCATATTAAATTAAGATGATGATAGATAAAAATTTTTAGATAAAATTACACGTAAAAATATTAAAAACACAAGTCATGTGACATGGTGGACAAATTCAGTGCACAATATAACATGAAGCAAATAAAATACCATACAAGGTCATGCAAGTTATTGATAAAACATAATAATAAATAAGTCACTATCAAATAACAACAAACTAGAAATCGAATAAGTCAGCTTAAAAATGTAAAAGACGGCAATCTAGGCAACCAAAGATGCAGGACAAATATTGGTGTTATTATATAGTTTCTAAAAATGAAAAGAGTGGTTTGTCATGTGTATATACTTGATCATTTAATAAATTGTAACGCTGTTTGTGTCTTTCAATCTCTAAAGTTTCTAACAAGTTAAGTTTTAGGCCTTTAGATTGACTATGTAAAATTGAAATATTTTGAAAGTCAATATTATGTCCAGTTTCAAGTCGATGCTTGAAAACATTTGAAGTTAATTGATTTTTGTGTTCATACAATCTGTTACACAATTGTCGTCCAGTTTGACCTATATATATAGAGTTACACTGAATACATTTCAAAGAATAAACACCACTTTCTTCTAGGATGTTTTGTTTGGGTTTTATATTATTTAAAATGTTATATAGTTGAGTATCTGTTTTGAATGAAAGTTTTATGTCAAATTTGTTAAATATTGGTTTTAATCCAATAGTGATAAAGTTATATGGTAGAGATTTATATTGTATATTATGTGAAATATTGTTATTTTTATTATAAAGAGGGTCTTGTTTAAGAATGATATGTTTTATCAGTTTATTAATTGTGTGAATAGGGAATTTAAAATTTGTAGCTAATTCATAAATATAATTAATTTCTTTAATTTTTGAGGTATGGTCTAATGGATATGTTATCGCTCTGTGTATATAATATTTTTGTTTAGATTCTAGGTTGATGATGACATAATGTTGAAACTAGTCCCTTAGAGTAAATTAAAATTTTTGTAAAGAATAAAGAGGATCCATCATTATTATTTTTGTGTTTTGCTACAGTTAGTTAAGTTGCCTGCTTTTCACATGTCAGTTAATTATAATAAATTCTGTAGAGATATGTTTTAGATATAATTTTAAAGTACTTGACATTGTTTCATTACCTTATTTGTTAATTATGTAGTTCTTCATGTTTTCAATAATTTTTAGTTTATAGTTGTTACTGTTGGAAAATAAAGAATACTTTTATTATTTCTATACTTCTACAGTTTGTGTAAAAGTTTTAGGCGTATACGTGTTATACCACTTTTACTCAAAATTATACAATGGTTCAGAGGTACTATAATCGAAGACGTTTATTAGTTTCAATTGTCATCACATAACTGTAGTTCAGTTAATAATGCACAGGTTCTGCAAATTTGAGATGTATGTTTATGTAATATTTCACTCAGTAATTATCGGTGGCAATTGAAAAGATTATAATTTTCAAATTAGTCATTCGTATGGAGAAAATATTTCGTTTTGTGAAAGGCATTACCTATAATATACAATATCTCTATTATAGAGATATTGTGAAACTTCTAGAAATGTAATAGTAGTCAATACTTTTGTATTGAATCATATTTGTAAAGATATTTCTTGTTATTTCATTTAATTTGACTTAACATGGACATAATGTTAAGTCAACTAAGGGTCAATTTATATAAAGTCCTAAAAGTTTCTAAATGAACAGGCTACACTGCAAAATTAACAGACGTAATTTTTATTCAGTGTTGTATACCAAATAATATAACAGCTTTTATCAAAATATTTCCGGCACTTGTTTGATATAGGCCGCAGTTCCATAACGATTTACCACAACTATAATTAGTAATCTATAACCCTTTATTTGAATAACATGCAATTAATTCAAAAGATAAAATGATTGTTGGAAAAATAGAAAATACACGTTTTTTAATATACATTTTAAAATGAAAACGCACGGAAAACTTGTTTTCTAATTGATAAGTCGCGGCAAAATATACATATGTATAATGTATATACGTCCGCTTCAATTTAACTATTTAATTAATTAATACCATTCTAACTACAGCGTTTGCTCAAAGTTTCGATATGATGTGGACATGAATGAATAGTTGGTGATATTTTGTTTTGAAAAAAGAAGAGGCAATTTAGTTAATGGAATATAATATTTGTTGAAACGTTACAGATTTACGTGACATGGCGTTAGACTATAAGACAATAGCTACTTCGACAGCTCGTTATTAATATACCAAAGGAAATATATCCAATAATAAATTAGCAATCTTAATAACACAAATGGATAACAAATGTGACTATTGTTAGCAGTAATTAAATAGAAACAATGAAATTTTTTGTATATAACGAGTTTTTTCAATAAGAAGGTGTGGCATAAAAGAAGAATTAAATTTTATTTTTATCCATCTATTTTATTCCATTTAAAGTAATTCTCTTGCGCAACTCATCAGTGTTTGCAGACTTATAGCAGAGCGGGAATGCTTCAACTGGAACGCCTTCTGGCTTCGCTTATGTTACTTTGCATGTTTCCCATGAGCTCCTTGCAAATATTTGTAGATAGAATACGTGGATTCACCAAGCTTAACAAAAAAATTTAGGACATCTGAAATTATGAAAATTCATGCAAAAACACAACTTCACTTATTACGCTCTCTACGGTTGTGTAGGTTCGATTTTAGTATTTAGACCGCGAACATTTTGATAGACAGATAAGTGATGATTGTTTTCTTTGTATTCGTTGGACATAATTAATTTTCCGAAAGAATTTTTGGAACACCTTGAATATATTTAATCCGAAGATCGTTTTCACCATCAGCCATTCGCTCATGCAAGGTTCTCTTAAGATAGCGATAATGTTCCACTTGCTTTGGCGTTCTATCGAATCAAAAATTGATTCCCCTCAGGGAATCATTATCTTTTAAAGTGTTTGCCTTGCGAATAATTTCATGCGTTATCTTCTCACTATTAGATTGAATTTTAATTGATCGCAAAGATGTTCTTGTGGAATTGTATTTACCAAGGCGAAACTGTTTAAAAACGTTGTCCGCCGTAAAATTACTAAGGATTTTCTTAATTGACTCCACATCATGAGTTTCACGTTTTGATCTGGAAGCACTCTTGATCTCCCCAATTGCGAAGGTCCTGCAGTAAGTCTTCAAACATGCTATGATCAACGGTCTTATTGATGTTTGCTAGCGCGCCATTCCGCAGTTCACGAATTTCATCCCTTAGCTCAACAATCCCTGCTATAAGTTTTTTAACATCATTACCAATGTCAGTGCAACTGATACATGTCCAATTAAGCCCACGTTTAGTCTTCAGTGTTATGATATCCAACGTGTTTAGATCAACACATGAATGACCAAATACCTTTTCGCAAACACCACTGCTAACGGCCCAGTATTCCTCTGTTACGGCATCGCAGCAAGAACTTTTTGAGAGTCGAAGGCATAATAAGTATTAAATAATTGAATTCCTATTCGTTATTATTCTTTTCCAAGAAAGGAAACAATGATACACTCTTCTGCACAAGTAAAAAAAGAGCAATACGTTTTCAACTATTTATGAACATGTAAATAAGACACTCAAGAAAAATAGGATTAGCAAAAAAAAATGAACGATATGGTAACATACGAATATACACGTATGTATGTGGCCGTTAACATATATTCCGGCAAAGATTGTCATTTATCGTGTAACTGAAAATTAATACCCAATAATTACTAGTAGGATTTAGCAGAACACAAAAATTACTACACTTTGTATAAATTAATCGAACAATATTGGAACTCAATAAATACTAAGTTAAAGCGGAGAGTATTGAAACACGTACAAACAATCGAACGTCGAATATATTTAAAATAATAATAATAAAATAATTAATAACGATAATAATGATTTATAAGATTAGTCTATTTGAAGAACGATGATATAACAGCGCGAACATTAATTAAACACAAGTGAACATAACTTTCACAAAAGATATTGAATAATAATAATATTATAAAAATTGTAATTTGTATTAGTTGCGATTTAACAATTTTTTTTATATAGTTGATGATTACTACGAGGGCGTATTTTTATGTAATCTACCTAGCCATGAAACAAAAGAGTGACGATGTCAAACAAATTATTGAAAAATTGCTGTCACTGTTAGAAGTACATGTGCTAAGTTGTGTTTAGTGTATGCTGTGTATAGAGATTTGAGACGGTCCATTTCTCGATAAAATGATTGAAACTAAAGTTGAACATGGCAGCGTAATAAAGTTCCTGACAAAGGAAGGCAATGGTCCAAAAGCAATTCATGAAAGAATGGTTGCTGTATATGGGGAAGATACACCATCTTATTTCCAAGTAAAATATTGGTCTAAACTCTTTCGATGGGGCCGAGAGTCAATCAATGATGACCCAAAGTCCGGACGCCCCGTTGAAGCTCGAACTGAAAACATTGTGCGAAAAGTCGAAAATTTGGTACTGAAAGATCGGCGTGTAAAGATCTCTGTCATTGCCAATGAATTCTGTATATCCGAAACAACTGTTCTCAAAATTTTGCATGACAATTTGGGTATGAAAAAGGTGTCTGCACGGTGGATACTGGATTGCTTACACCTGAACAAAAACTGTGCAGAAAAGAAGTTTCTCAAGAAAATTTGGTCAAGTTGGAGAGGGTCAAAACATTTTTATCTCGAATTATTACCGGGGATGAGACTTGGGTATATTACTGGGATCCTCCTACTAAACAAGAATCCATGCAGTGGGTTCATAAGGGCTCTCCACCACCAAAAAAGGACAAGACAGAATTTTCTGGAAAAAAATTGATGGCAACTGTTTTCTGGGATGCTGAAGGAGGTTTGCTTATTGAATATATGTCGAGAGGGTCTACCATAAATGGAGAGGCCTTCGGAAACACAATTAAAAATTTAAAAACTGCTCTGGAGGAAAAACGCCCGCATTCTTATCCACAAAAAACTTGTTGCTGTACGACAATTGTCGGGTTCATAAGGCAAACAAAGTTCAGCAGATAATCAATGACTGTGGGCTTATAGAGTGAAGTCATCCACCTTATATCTCCGACCTAGCTCCGTCGGACTTCTTGTTATTCAAAAATTTAAAAAAGCATCTCAGAGGAAAGCGTTTTGCTTCTGATGAAGAACTCAAAGAAACTGTTGAAGAATATTTTGCGGGGTTACCGAAGCAATTTTTTTCTGAGGGTATGGGGCAACTGAAAAAAAGATGGAATAAGTGTATTAGTGTTGAAGGGAGTTATGTACAAAAATATTTTTTTTGTTCTCTTATCTGCTTTTTTTCATGGCTAGGTAGATAACATAAAAATACGCTCCCGCAATAATAAAATATTATTCTGTGAGGGGTAACCCATTAAATATCTTTGTGCAAACGTATAAAATAGAAGACAGTAACTAACAATAACTATCAACGGCCAATTGGCATCAACATATACGTATTTCGACCATTATGTTGTCATCATCAGATAAACGCACTATTAATCAGCTGAACTTCACACCCACAAGAGACTTATGACGTAATGATACTCATTATGTTAGCTCACCGTTTTTAAATACGTGGTGGCCAGGGTTTTTACTTTTCATTAATACTTGTGAAAATGAAAATAACACATAGTATATTAACTACATTTATTATAAACATTATATATCAGAATGTATGGGCGTTGAGGATGGTCTGCCCCAGGACTAGATTTAAGCCCCCTTTCTTTTAGTTATTTTCATTACTAATTTTCCAGCAAATATTTCCCAAAAAATAATATTGTATGCTGATGCCACCAATGTTGTAATTGCAGGTAAAAGTATAAATGAACTACAGAATAAATATCTCGTTGATTTTTAGTGCATTAATCATAGTCATATATATAGAAAAAACAAAACGAATAGCTTTTAAAAGTAAAGAGTCAACACTACAAGTTTTGTTCTTAGACAAAGATGCAATCTAAATTATGTAGAACCGTTCATATAGAGATTCAAAAAGAGATTCGTCATTAAATGTCCAACTGGTTTCAAATATATAGCTGCCGGCTAGATATATTCATTGCTATAAAATGAAAAACACAAGCAGTTCTGATGTTCACTATTATCATACTCGCAATACTAACAATTTGAGATATTTTATAAGATAGAATAAAAAATACAAGTTATTCTTCCAACTAGTATTAATTCTATTCAAAATAAATATAGAAGTTTAAAAATTGAATTTGTAAGTAAATTTGAAAACAATAACAGAATATTACAATTCCTTGCAAAAATTTGATTTATAGTTAAGATAAATTAATTTAACTTTTAACCGACGAAGTGGGGTAACTTAGTGACCCCAGGTGTGCATTTAACTTTATATTTGATTGACTTTTTTTTCTTTGTGTTGTAGATTTATGTAATCCTCACTTTAGTCAGTTACTAACTAAAAATTTACACACGAGTTTTGAAAAATGAAAACAAAATGTAAAATATAAATATATATGCGGGGGTCACTGAGTTACCCCACTTAGTATGTTATGCGCAAATGAGTTCTTTAATTCAAAACACTCTTTGTCAGTTTGACAGAACCTTCGCACAACATATAACATAACCTTACTTTTTCGTAGACTTGTTTTTATTTCTTTGTGCTCTTGTAAGTGCTAATATGTGTCGTCGAGGTTTATCCGATGCGGAATTAGAACGTTTATTGTAGGAAAATGATTCTGAAAGTGACGTCGACGATAATCTCGACAGTGACCCAAGTGTTATAATAACAAAGAGTGAAGCTTCAGAATCTGAAGATAATATTGAAGAGCTGTCGGAAGAAAGTGAAAATGAAATTGAAGACCGCACAGATTTAGACAAGCAACCAGATAGTTCTACTACAACTTATATGTCCAAATCAGGTAATTAAAAAATCACATCTTTCTTTGTAGAGATGCGCAAGGAGTAATTATTTGCAGGAAAACCGTGGAACGCAGTTCCACCAAAATCTAGTCGACGGCTGCAACACAATATAGTAAAAGCTAAGCCTGGTCCTACCACATGTGAACAAAATGTAACTTCAATCGTTGATTGCTTCCAATTATTTCTCACTGACAATATCCTGGATGGTATAGTCATCCATACAAATGAGGAAGCCGAGCGGGTTGTCACCATTTGGAATAATACTCATCCTGATAAAATTAAAGTTTGGCAACCTGTGGACAAGATCGAAATTTTAGCTTTTATTGGACTTTTGATAACAGGTGGGACTCTCCATTGCAGAAAAGAGTCTATTTGAGAACTATGGTCAACAGGTGAAACCTACAGAAGACCAATATTTACAGCTGGAATGTCAAGAGATATCAAATTTATCGTTTTATCAGATTTGATGACAAAAATACTCGCCAAGAGCGAAGAAAACTTGACAAGCTATCTGCTGTTCGAGAGTTATGGGATATGTTTGTTACAAATTGTCAAGAATCATTTAGTCCGTACGAACATATTACCGTTGATGAGCAGTTGGTGGCTTTCAGAGGAAAATGCCCGTTCAGACAATATATAAAGTCTAAACTTAGTATAGCTAAGTATGGCATAAAAATCTGGATTTCTGTCGATGTCAAGACTTCTTATATTCATAATCTTCAAGTTTATACTGGTAAACTTGAAGGTAATAAACCTGAGAAAAACCAAGGAATGCGTGTAGTTTGTGACCTTTTGAAACCAATATATAATTCTGGCAGAGGCGTCACAACAGATAATTTTTTTACATCTGTGGAATTGGCCGAATTTCTTGTAACAAAACAAATTACTCTCCTGGGAACTGTTCGAAAGAACAGGCCGGGCACACCTTCTGAACTGTGTTCAACCACAGGACGTGACGAATTTTCATCTCGCTTTGCTTATTATGATAAAAGAATAGCTATGGTGTCTTATATGCAAAAGAAGAATAAAATGGTTCATGTTCTTTCAACCCAACATTTACGTGACGAAGTAAGTGATGAAGAACAAAAGAAACCACGTATGATTTTAGATTATAATGCAACAAAGGGAGCAGTAGGCAATGCTGACAAACTAACAAGAGAGTATACATGCTCTAGGAGGACATCCAGATGGCCTTTGAGGTTATGCTAACAAACTAACAAGAGAGTATACATGCTCTAGGAGGACATCCAGATGGCTTTTGAGGTTATTTATGAATATGCTTGACATAGCATCTCTAAATAGTTTTATAATTTGGATTCACCAAAATCCACATTGGAATGAGGGCCCGGCGACAGTACCTGCTGGATTTAGGAAAATCCTTAGCATTGCTTAATATGCAAAGAAGACTTGAAACCAATCAGAACTTACAAAAGCCCGTCATTCGAGCTCTGGCTACCTGTGAAGTGTGCAAAAATGAAGAAATTCTATCACTCGCACCATTACCTACCGATAGAAAGAGAGGTACATGTTACTTCTGCACACAAAAAGATGACAAAAAAAGTACTCTAAGATGTTCAAGATGTCAAAAATTCATATGCTCAATACACCGACGAATTGAAAAAAATTACACTTGCTATGAAAATTGCGCCAATGCAGAATAATGTTTTTTGAGTTTTTTATAAGTTAATACTTTTGTATGCTTCAAATATATATGTTCAAGTTTATGAATTAACTTTTAATCAACCTCAGAATTATACATATCAGCTTACTATATTTATTAAGTAGTTTTCAAACAGGGGTCACTGAGTTACCCCACTTCGCACTTTACGTCGGGGAAGAACACTCAGTTGGCTAAAGGTTAATAGTGTAATGAGTGCAGTATCATGTTATTAATCAGGTTGTTTAATAATTATTACTAGAAATAACTATTTGTTGATAAAAACCTGAAGTGGCACCACAGTTGCATATTGGAAACTTATGATCGATGTAAACACAATTACCAATGGATATTGTTCATAAATACGGCATTACAAGACAATAGATAAGAATACATTAGTGATAAACCTACGCAGAAACGTTGCATGGCTATCTGTCATCGTGAAGTTATGACTTCGAAATGGTATAAATTCATAACACACAAAGACTAGTCGCGAAGAGAAGCAGAGTGTAAACTTCGCTGGTCCTTATGACAAGTATTTAATAAATCTCGTTTGTGACTTCTCAAAATGCGCATTCAAGCTGTAGAATATCTTCTTCTTCTTCTTCTTCGTACGACTAGGATTTCTCCTGTTTGTCTACCTCTTATTCGGTTTCGGTTGTTGTTGATTGTATATTGTCTTGCCATCTCTTTTTTGGTCTTCCTACTGGTCTTCTGCTGTATGGCTTATTGTTTTTAGAGATGTCTGCTAGTTGGTCTGGTCGCATCCTATCTACGTGTTCGTTCGATTTTTTCTTTCTCGTTTTCACCCATTTGTTTACGTCTTGTATGTTACATTGCTCTCGTATGCTACTGTTTGTTTGTCTATCTCTTAGTGTCACTCCTGTTATCGATCCCAATACTTTCGTTTCCACGTTGTTTATTTTCTGTTTTGTTCCCTTTGTGTCTACTGCGTATGTTAAAATTGGTCTCACTTTAGTTTTGTATACTTTCAGTTTGCCTTCTGTAGTCATAAATTCGTTTGTCCATATGGTTTGTCTCAAACAGCTACTCACTTTCATCGCTTTAGTCGCTTGCTTTGTTGCTTCTGTCTTCAAGTTTCTCTCACTGGTGATTTCAACTCCCAGGTATTTGAATGTCATCACCTGTTCTATGCTTTTGCTCTCCAATTCTAGTTTACATCTGCGTGGTTCTCTGCTAATTACCATGCACTTGGTTTTTTTCGCTGAAATCTGCATGTTGTATTCTTGTGCCCTAATATTAAATGAGTGGAGTTGTCTTTGCAGGTCATCTTCGTTACTAGCTACCAATACTGCGTCATCTGCGTAGCATACTATATTAATTCATCATATTGAACAATGTCGGGCTAAGCGAGTCCCCTTGTCGTATTCCTCCTTTTATGTTAATGTATCTCGTTTCTCCTCTTGGCATTCTAACCTAGGTTTTGATATCTATGTTTATTTCTTTAATTAATTTTATTATCTTACCTTCTATTTTTTTTGTTTGTAATAGTTTTGTGATGTCCTTCCGTCTTACCTTATCGAAGGCCGTTTTTAGGTCTACGAAACACATATATGCGGGCTTGTTATATTCAATTGACTTTTCAATTATTTGTGCGTTGATGAAAGTCGCATCTATAGTGCTACGGTTTTTTCTGAAGCCTTGTTGTTGCTCGGCTATATCTAATCTTTCTTCTATCTTGTCTTTCATTATTGCAGTTAGCAGCTTCAGCATGTTATTCAATTAGCAGATTCCTCGATAGTTTTCTGGTTTCCTCCTCTCTCCTTTTTTTAGTATTGGTATCAGATACTTTCTTTCCATTCCACTGGTACTTTTCCACTGTTAATAATGTCGTTGAATAGTTTCTGAATCCAAGTGCATAGCGTTTTCCCTCCATATTTTATGAGTTCATTGCATTCTTGGTTCACTCTATTTCTTGTTCTTACGTATTCTTCCTTATTTTCTCCTGTTTTGTTTCCTTTATATGTTAAAAACGCTTTTTTTTTCTTGTGCTAGTATTTTAACCCTTTCGTCGTACCATGGTGTTTTATATTCTCGTTTATTTCTGTTAGCTTGCCTTTTACCCAAGGCTTCTTCTGCTGCCTTTTTGATACTTTCTTTAATGATTTTCCAGCATTCTTCCATATCTGTTATTGTTTCTAACTTATGCATGTTTTTAGGCTGTTATGACAGAGAAGTTTCGTCCCTTCGTTCTCAAGGCTTTCTATATTCAATCTTTCCTCAGTTATTACGTTTTTTATTTTAATAGGGTGTATTGTTATGTTTATTTTCCCTAGAACGAGTCCATGATCCGATCCTACATTAGCCGAGGACAGAGTACGCACGTCTAATATATTTCTGGGATGTATTTCTCTATTCGTTATAATGTAGTCGATCACGGAGCTACGGTCTCTAGTATCTGACCACGTGATTTTGTGCTGTTTGGGATGTTCGAAGTATGTATTATTGATTCGGAGACTGTTTAGTAGGCAAATTTCTATAAGTCTTTCTCCATTTTCATTAATGGCCTCCTCATTAAACCTCTGTTTCACTCCATCTATTCGTACATTACCTACTCGCGCGTTGAGGTCGCCAATGATGATTGTTTTCTCACTGTTTCTTGTGGTATCTAAAAGGTCCTGCAGATTCTCATAGAAAGTGACTTTTTGTTCCTTACGTTTTGTGATGTCCGGTGCATATACAATTTCATAGTGACCAGCATCATATGTTCATCCATATATTTTACGTTTGAGATATTATTTTCATATTTTTTGTGTATTAGCAGCCCTACACCTCCTTAAGCCCTTTTGTCCTTATCTACTCCGCTGTAAAATAATATAAATTTATCTACGTTAATGCTTCCTTTCCCTTTCTTTTTCGTTTCGCTAAGGGCACATATCTCAATCTTGTGGGTTTCTAATTCTTCTGCTATTTCTTGATCTTTTCTGTGCCACGAAGCAATGTTCCATGCGCCTATTCTTAATATGGTTCTTCTCTGTGTCCTTTTCTTTGTAGAATATCTAAAAACTCTAAAAATTAACAGCTGGTCACATATTGCAGTGTTGTATTAGATAAAAGGCAGTTATTATAAAAACAAAAATTCGCCAAACACAGTAATTGTAGCTAAGGATGATGACGAGTGCTTAGCAGATTGACAGATTAGAAAAGATGTCACTGAGTAAGCGGTAAGATAACAACACTGAACGAGACTAAATGACAACTTAATCAACGATTTAACAACTCAAAAAACTGACTACTGGTCTCATATAGTAGAGGATAGAGTAAATGGTAAGAATGCCATATTGAACGAAGTAGCATGATAACTTAATCAACGATTTGAAAACTTTAAAAATTCACAAATGGTCTCATATTGCAGAAGATAAAAATAGTAAAAAGGCAATATTGCAGAAGCAATGATTCGTCAACGACAGTAATGGTTAATGACGATGATGTTGAGTCAACAAAAATATTAGAGAGTTGAAGTTGACGTAAAATAATTTAAGAGACTGATTTTGGTAAAACTGCTGCTTTAAGTTTATTATTTTCGGAAGACGGGAACATGTGCCTACTCTATATGAAGTTAAAATCTAGAAACAAGTTATGAATGGTTTAAAACAAAAAATTACTAACAGTGGTGAATCTAGTCAATTTATTAAAAAGATAAGCTTGTACCTCAAATAGCTATTACTACTAGGTGACCCAAGTAAGAACGTCTAAATCAGCTGTTGAAAGCTGCGTTCTTGTTCAGCAATGGACGCCTGATAATATCCAGTACGACATTTGGTGTAGATGGAGCTCATATGTCGCAAGTGTTACCTTGGCAACCAAGTTTAAAATTATATTTATGTTTCGTATACATTACAGTTTCTATTATGTGATTTTGGTTGTTCGTTTTTAAAAAACTACTAATTTATTTTTTAACGATGTTGAGTTAATGTAAATAATTTCTATGTGACTATACTTTTGTAGAAGCTAAGTATTGTATCTTTAAATTTTTAATAATTTTGACATTAACTAAACAGAAATATTAACCAAATTAATAAAAAAAAATTATGGGAAGTTCAATTTCTTATGTATACCTACTAGAATAATAAATTAAATTCTTAATTCTTTAAGATGTCAAAAAGACCGCACTGGTTATATTACATTTATTTATTTTTGAAGTTTTGAAAAACAAAAAGAAGAAGTGAAATGTATATACATATACTTTAATGAAATTTCGTTCTCCCTTATGGTTGAATGTAAATAATATTTTCTTGATGCTTTTGGCGTTGTTGTTTTACGAGTGCTTCACTTCTAATGTTGTACGGCTGCTCGTTTTATTGAAATTTGTTTAATAAACAACTGTAATACTACTTAGAGGTAGTCAGTCAATTCAAATACGCTTAAGTAAAATATGTATGTATAATTAAAATATTTTAATGTGCTGCTTTAATAAACAATTTCTAATGAAAAGCTGTTTACATAAACGGTAGACAAATGCATATATCTATCAAAATGTGATATCTAATGAAGTTACACATTTATGATCGGCTGGACCTACTTCCATTAAATATGTGTTAGTTAAACCCTGAGTTGGAGAGTATTCAGTTGCACCGATCATCATTAGATCTAACTTCATGCTAGTTAAAGCAAATTTGTTAATTTCGAATTGAACTTCGATTCTGTTTCTAATCTCCTGTTATTTCTGGTAAATTTGCCAAATCTATATAGAACGGCTGTAGAGAATGCATCTTCTTTAAGCTTTATACACATGCAAAGAACAAAATAATAAAATGAAACACATTAACTACAGCAATGAATAAATGACCAAAAGCAAATTTATATATTTGGCAACAGCTTAATACTCAATAATTTAATAAGAAATATTGCGTTACACTTATGTACTTTAAGTCGTCAAGAATATACCAAGTTGCATCAAATATATATTTTTTTCTACTCCCATACTTTAATTGTATTATTAGATATGCTGAACATGTACTTTAATGATGTCCATTACGATGCAGATTTTCATTATGATACAAGTTTATATCCAATAGGAATGCGACATTCCAATATTCAAACAATATACAATATGGCGACTGCATATCTGACAGATATAAAAATTAGTTAAATGTGACAGTTCTCTGCAATTTACAAGTAAGTAGTTAAAATTTGTGCTTTTTTGAAAATATAAACGCTAAAAACGAGGGATAATGACAATGTAAAATTAGACTCCAGCAGAAATTATGAAACAAGCCTTAGTAGCCACGAACAATTTATTACCAGCTAAATTCGCAAGAACGTACGGAAAATTTTACGCTCAATTTATGAAATGGAATGTTCAAAAAATAATGTTTTATTATGTGGTCGTAGAAAAATAGTGTATGCAACTCGCATTTAATGGCTATTAATACACTCGAATTCATTACAATATTCGCCTTCGGCTCGTATTGTAATTTTCATTCTGGTATCTTAATAGCTATCATTAAATGCTCATTGCATAATATACTATTAAATAATACACTGTTTCATTAGGATTTTTAATGTTTTGATGTTTTATTGAAGACGATAATACATATATTACAAACAAGGCAAAAACTAAATATCGGTTTACAAAAAACCTATGCTATATTGCCTTGTGCAATGAAAAAAGGCATATTTTAGATTTTCAAATTTAATACCGGAGAATTTAGCTAGTGCTAATGAAATCAATATGTATTTTATAGATACTCTAGACTAGACTATGAATAAATGACGATATTTTGCCTTACACAGGTGCTCCACATGTCAATCCTTTTGAATTTCATGCAGTGAATTAGGGGTTGCGAACCAGTATAGTGCAGTGGGTTGTAACGGATTTACAATACATATTGCTGTGTCCCTTAATTTATACCATACATTGTTCATAGACAAATATATATACACACAATGTACCAAGTTGCATACATATAACTGCATATTGTGAGTTCTACAACGATAGTCTTAATCCATTTCCATATATACTTATATAATGTTAATATGACAAAAAGCCCTTATCTCTCTCTCTCTCTCTCTATCTTTCTCAGATACAGTATTCACTCTCTCTTTTATTGAAAAATTCATGATATGTGAAAAAAGTATATTAACATAGAATAACATTTTTGCTTTTGTAAAATATTATGTAGGTACATAGCCCTAAATGATGTGTGCAAAATAGTAAAAAGTAAATGAACTATATAATTATAATCGTATGAGTACTGAAACAAAGAAACTCTAAAAAACTGTACTATGAATTAAAGTAAGAACAAAAAGCATTAAAACAATTATCAAAGATATCAGTTTAGATAATTAACAAGGAAATAATAGCATTGGTCGAGGTTTTTCTACAGCTACCCATGTCATCCGCACGTCATGAAAAACCTGTACATTCGTAATTCAAGGTCACTGATAGATTAGTCTCCTACCTCCCCACCGGGGTTCTTTTGAGAATTCAATAAGCACCAATCTAACTCATATAATCACTTGCCAAATCTAAGCTGACTACTCGTAGCTATTTATTGACCAGGTAATTTAAAGAAATTTGACTAAATCTTCGCATGAAGATTTAGCCATGCGAATTGCCCTTTTACTTAAATTTAGGATAAATAATTACCTTGAGTTTTCATATATTTGCTCAAATTCTTGTGTACTCATATCGTACACTGTTATGTACACCTTCTCTTATAAATAAAATATTATACAATTAATTATTAAAACATTGTTGTTAACAAAATTGATTTATCAATAGTTAAGGTTGCTTTTTTAACAATTATTGCAGCTATCCCAGTATATACATTAAAATAGCTCTAGCTTCTATGACCTTTCGCTGCTAGCGATTAATTTTTATGGTTGGATTCCTCCGAGACAGACTGAATGATATCTCCTCTAGTTTGAGTTTTTATGAGTAATTTAGGAAAAAAAGGTTTTAATAAAATCTAAACTTCCGTCAAAGTAGGAAAATTTGCATGATCTCCAAACACAAAATTTTCTGAATATGAACTGAAATACAATATTAGTGTTACAAACCATACGTAAGGCCCTCAGTAAATAGACGTGTATGTTTGGTTTAGAAATCAAAATAAATACCAACAATAATATTATTGCAGGTAGCTTCCCAATTATTATTATTATTATTATTATTATTATGTTGCTATTAGTGTAATAATCAAAAATAAAAATGTATACACTGGGTGTTTAAAACTCACACACCAATATTTATTATCATGGATGGACAAAAATAATAGATACCAACGTGAATTTTAAAAATGCAGTATAAAGCTTACAAAACACATGATGTTTTTAATTAACAAAGTTAAGTTGAAACAATATGTTGAAGCTGTCAGAATATCTTGCCGTACTTAACGCACATTCTAAATTTTTCTATAACTGATTGTGCCTTCTGTTTGGAAGCATGCAATTGTTAAGCTGCTCCCCAAAATAAGTGAACATCAAGGTTATGGGGATTTCATCTACTGTGTGTAAAATATTAGAAAAGAACTTTACAGTACAAACATCTGATTATCTCAACGTACATAAATGTTGACAATTAATGAGTATGGATTTCGTCCGTGTTTTAGCTGCACCATATTGGCCAAAATTACTGATAATCTGTTACTAACAACTGACCAAGATCTTACATCAGTGCTTGTTTTATTGGACATTTCTAAGGTATATAATACAATAGACCATGTACTGCATTTGCTCATACTTAAATATATTGGTTTTGACCCACGGTCTCTTGCTTTGTTAAAAACTATTTAGATGATCCGTTTTATTTCACAAACATGTGTCAGATTCCATTAACCTGTGTGTTCCCCAAGGTTCCATTTTTTCCTCCTATATTTGCGACATAAAGAATTAATACATGCACATAAACATAGAACATTCAAATACGAAAGGGGTTTCCCCAACCACGGCTAAAATGATACAATGACGTACCCAGAGAAATGTTTCATTTTAGTAATTTAAGGTTTAGAAATAAACCATCACAAATTATTTTGGCGAATCGGTGTCAAGTCATGGGAAAAATCTGCGGAGGATCAGTATTGGTTATTATACATTCATTGTCTTTATTCGTACTTTTTTCATTTTCTTTTAGTCTTTTATTTTCTTTGAAGTTTAAATAATAGTTAAGTAGATAAATTTTATATTTTTGAACAAAGTAAAACCATAGTAAATTCTTGCTTGCTGATAACCCAAATAAGATTTACAAGACAAAATAAATAATATAACAATTGACAAAATTATCGATAGATGTCTCTTATAACATTGTTTTGGTTCGTATTACATGTTACAGTATATTCACTATTGGTTTTTGCATTCGTAAATTAGGTTTGTTCGAACCTGCAGTTCTGAACGGTTCTAGAACTAGTGCGCATGTCATTTAAGAAAAAGACTGTTCGGGCCATGCAGTTCTGGAACTGCAAATTCTGAGAACTGGTAGTCCAGTGTTAGGGCTTTCAGAACGCGTAATTCAAGAACCGTTTGGAACGGTTTTAACAGTTCTGGATGGTGGGCTAGTATTTGAAATTCTGATAAATTCGGAGCATGCGTAATTGTCATTCGTATCAGCTTTCGCATTTTTCTGGTTATGTTTATCGTATTTATGTTGAACTTCAGAGTTTGGAGTTGTTGTAGGTTAGTTTTTAAGTTATCATTCAAGTACCTATTTGTTTTTTATTTTAGTTTGTGATATTATTAGAGTATTGGTGTGATTCACTTCATCAAACCTATTTTTAATTTTTTTTACTGTTGTTTTTATTCACACCCATTATATCAATTTTGTAATAGCCAAAGTAAACAGCTATAAGTATGTGACTAAACATTAAAGTTTCTTCAAATGGTGGTTTATTGTTTTAGAAATTCCTTCAGTGACTACCATGTTCTTGAGTCTAGCAAGTGATTCTTTCTCTAAGAATAAAGTGAATGTAATGGTACAATTATAGGAACTTGCGAACATGTGAAAAGTTAATTTATAATTATCATCTATTTATAGAGAAACTGTCATATTTGTTAAACTTAGACATAATAGTATTTAATATTATGTAAACTAAACTTATAATTTTTGATTCGATGTGTCCCCCTTGAGATTTAAGAAAAATAAAGGGAATCTGTGATATCAATATATTAGATATCCGAACAATCTATTATATGTATGTATTTGTACTAGCCTGTTACGTCATGAAAATTATAATAAATTGCAAGTTAATGTGACTCCCAGACTTGTGACACAAAACATTCAGAGTCTGATTGATGTAAATACCAAATCATGTAGGTATCGCAATTCAAATTTCCAAAAAGGCTTCAATTCTTCAAAATGGATTAAAAGAGCGTACTACTTCACAGATTAAAAAAAAGAAGAGTAGTTGGCATTGAACATTGAAAATGTATTGTAATATATTTGTTTAGATCCATTATGATTGTTGATTTTATAGTTATGTAATACATATTTATTAATGTGTGTGTGCCAATTATTAATAACAGTTTGTATTAAAAATCCTTGTTTTATTTACCCGGTTTATCAGAAATATCCATTACAAAATTTCGAAAAATGTATTTCTTCTGAACAATTTCTTCATTACTTTTTAAATCCTGTCGCAATTTTGAGATGTAACATTTAAATGTTCATTACGATTGATATTTGTCCACCAGTTTGATGTTTTGTAATATATAAATATATTGCTTATATAAAAATGCAGAATTATCCATTACAAAATTTAGAAAAACGTATTTCATATGAACAACTTTTTCATTAAATACTTTTTAAATCCTGTCGCAATTTTGGTAGTTAGATGCATTAGCTATTAAACGTTCATTACGATTGATATTTCTTCCAATAACTTTGGTGTTTTTTTAATATTACTATTAGTAATGTTGCTAGTACAAGTTTCCCTAAAATTCCAATTTTAAAACTGTTCGAACCTTCAGGATTTCGAACGGTTCTAGAACCAGGATTTGGCCGCACATGCGCATTATTATCAGAACTACTAATTCTAGAACGTTCCGAAACTGTTCAGAACTGGAGGTTCGAACAAACCTATTATCACACTGTTAATTATTTATACTATAGTAATTACTACGATTGTTATTTTAACCGTGAGCGACAGCTTCGACATTATATACTTAATATCTCTTGTTTATGTAAAACCGACTAATATAACAATATAGTGTCTGTATACAATCGATTGATCCATGATATTATTACATTGTATTATGTGGAGTGTTTACTGGACTTCCATTATACATATATATAACGCTAGAGCCGCATTCTCTGCGTACTGACATCAATCAGGGGGATTCGACTGAACGCAATGGCGGACTTTAATCCAGATGGCACCACTATTGCGAAGCGCCTGGCCAACAAGCATTACATATATAGTACATCATTATATTCTCTAGGTCTTCCTATATATATATATATGTATGCACAAACTCACACACACATAGAGACAGACACTCATATATATATATATATATATAGTCAAGTTCGTCCTTTCATTAATTGGTTTCATACTCCTTTATAATAAGTGTGCATTCACACTATCATTCACACCGTCCCCCAACGCTATAACCGCATGTAAACATCATCATCATTTCACAGCTGCTAATCTTCTTGCGTCTCCACAGAGGGTTGTTTAACGGATAGCAATAGAACAAAAATAAGTAGAAAGGGAAAAAGAACACAAAATGCAAAGCAAACATTAACGCCGCACGTTGTGCAGTGATCGATTTTAAAAACTCTAAAGAGAGCACAAGCTCGAAATTGATCAGACGTGTTAAAAAGAAGAGTAATAATCAAAGAGGAAAGTCATCATCGGGTTATTTGAATTATGAAAGCTATTGGTCAGTCTAAATTAAATTTATGCAAAAACGTGTTTCTTTTTAATTTTTCTGAAAAGAGAAACTTCGCCTAGAATATTTAGTAGGTGCAGAATGATTTTCAAATTTAGAGGATTTGTTTATTACTGAAAATGTAAAATGTAAATCCAAATTTATTGCGGTTTACTTTTTCTTTTACTGATACTATAAAACTATCATATTTTTATACACGTTATTTCTTTTACATATTACGTAGTACAATGATAGATAGAGTGTTACAGTGTAAACAATAATAATAATAATAGCTCATACCACAACACCTCCATTGAGCTAAGAGGTAATGAACAATGTGGTAAATATGCTTCACTAGTCTGTCTACCAAATATATATGTATATATATATAATGTTATCTTTTATGACCGAAAGAAAAAAACTACTTTTCTTTATTCCAACATTTATAGCGTTTTATGAGTCTTCTATAATAAATTCTAATAATATTCTTCAAAAAGCTTAACCTGCGTTTATGCCCACTATTTTGCTGCCAATTTCTTTTGGACATTATATATATACATATACATACACATACATATATATATATATATAAAGGAGAAATAATATAGGGTTATTCCGCTGTAGTGCAACCGCAGACACATGTTTCAGACTCGTTAGTCATCGTCGGTACGGTGTAGCCAAGGAATAAGGTGGGATATCCTTGGCGATAGAAACAAAAGGAAGACCATCAGGAAGACAGACCACCAACTGCAGCTTAAATGTCAGAAGATCCTTAGGTTTGAGTAACAACAAACCTGGGGATCTCTGACATTTAAACTTAAGACCTAGATCAATCCAAGGCAATACATTTAACCCCACCACATAAATAATATCGGCTTAGTGTTGTAATTAATAGAGTAAATGTAAGAATTAGAAGCAGAGCTGTCGTATACCATTCATGTGTGTATAATATATATAATAAATTTAAAATTTTTCTTAATGTGCTGTCCCCTGTTCTTTAAAACTTAAGAACTTGTTCATAATTACTCAACACTCTGCGTTTGACCTCATATATAGTTACTTTTCTTCTTCTTCTTTCTTTTTCTATATGACGAACAAGATTAATATTAAAATCGAAACTTCACAGTACATCAAATGAATGTGTTTAATTTAAATATACCATACTGTTTTAGACTGGAATAATCTGGTAGGTTCTCTCTACAATCTGCACCCTTCCTGTGGTCAGATTTTGATAGATATAAAAAAAACTGGCCACAGGAATGGTACAGATGATGAAGACCTTGCAGACTTCTTCTTCTGCTTCACCATCCCTTCTTCTTCTTCTTCTTCTTCTTCTTCTTCTTCTTCTTCTTCTTCTGGTTCTGCTTTTCCTCCTTCTTCTTCTCCTCCTTCTGCTTCTGCAATTGCTTTTTCTTCTTGTGCATAAAATATATTTCGTATGTTTGAAAGCATGTGATAGTCTCACTATTCTGTCATCAGACATTCTCGTTATATGTTTGTTCTATTTCTGTTTAACATATGCGAATCTTTATTTTCTATTATATGTTTCCTAATAACATGCTAATATTTAATGAGGTTATTCTTGGGTCCATTTTGTGAAAAAAACTTCTTATGAATGTGTATCCTAAATGTCTTAACTTTTGAACTGTAAGGTGCTAAAGTTTAAATCTCCATTCGTTTCTGAGCAAATGTGGTCTGTTGTTTTTTTTTTGTTTGACGTAGCGTTTTCGCTTAAAAGAATCAAATTCATAATTTTTTATTATATTCCTACTATATCCAACGGGTTCAGGCTATATTACCTCGCGACTTTCCATTATGGATAAACTTTTGTCAATGGTATCTTATTAAATTGATTAAAAATTCATTATTTCACACTGAAATTTTATTCACCGAAGCAAATATCTCCAGAAACGCCATCCAAAAAAATGGGCATAATTACCGGCAGTTTTTCGAAGAAGAACTGCCATATTTGATGGAGGATGTTCCCATTTTAGTAAGAAATCGACTATGGTTTATATACGACGGAGCGCTTGGGCATTTCAGTGTTCTGGCTTACGAATATTTAAACCAAAATTACAATAATCGCTGGATAGATCGCGGCGAATCACATGCATGGCCACCTAGGCCCTCGGCCTTCAATAGCTTAGATTTTTTCCTGTGGGGTCATCTGAAAACATTGGTTTACAGCACACCAATTCATACTGAAGAGCAGTTGAGAAATCACATAATAGTTTCTTGTGAAACAATTAGAAACACTCTCGGCATTTTCTAAGAGTACGTGAGTGCTTGAGAAAAAGAGCAGAGGCAGACATCTGATTTAATTTATTTCTTTGTGCGTTCAGGATAATTTGCTGTTACCATTTCAAAATATCTGTAGATTATGTTATTCTCTTAAATAAATTGTTGTTCAAAGTTACATAAATAGTTTTTTCTCATAAGTGGTCTAGCGAGATGCACATGATTGAATTGCTTTTTTTTTAAATTTAGCACCCTACAGTTCAAAAGTTAAGACTTTTAGGACATATGTTCATATGAAGTTTTCTTCATAAAATGGACTCAAGAATAACCCCCTTAAATATTAGCATGTTATTACGAAGTACCTTGTATATTTCTCGTCCTTTTCGGTCGTTGAGGTCATAATTTTGAAAATTGCTTTCTTACAATTATATGCCTATTCGAATGGTGTCATTCAAACATCTTGCTTTTCTCTTTGTTTCTAACACTTGTTTTTTACTAGTTTCTTTTAATCAAATGGCAGCACTATTTTTGAATAATTAAATTTTACAACTTTATTACTGTAAAACATAATTTTATAATGATGTCACCAAATGAATACATTTATAAAAGTTGTTCGAAATGTTCACCGTTATTCTCATTGCATAGATTGACACAACTTCTCATGTTATTGAGCCCATTGTGGAGTGTTTCCGGTGTAACATTTTGCAATTCTATTGTAATTGCCTCTTCAAGTTCATCGAGATTATGCAGTCCGCTCTGAAACACTTTATTTTTTACATGGCCAGTGGGGTCAAAGCAGGAGAATTGGCTGGCCATCGATTTCGACTATTCAATTGGTCACCACAGTATCCTTGCAAATAATTAATAGTTTGTTGCGCAGTATGTGCAGTTGCCCCGTCTTGTTGGAAGTACCCCAGGTTTAATTCATCTTCGTGAAGGCTGTTAATAAGGGGTTCCAATATTTGTTTTCGGTATCGTATTGCATTAATTGTATCATGAATAAAAATTGGTCCAATAATCCTTCTTTTCGACATTGCAACCCAAACACCAACTTGACCAGGGACGGTAATTTTGAGAGTTGATATACCCCGACAAGTGGATCCAAGCTTCATCCGAAAAGAAAGTGCGATTCAAATCTTTTTCATGTAATATTTCATTAAACTAGTTGCAATAATTCAATATCTGCTCAAAGTGATTGCCATGTCAATGTTGTAGTACAGAAACTTTATATGGGTGCATATGTGAGTTTGTTTTCAGTGCGCCTTATGAGTACTTCAGTAGAAAATACCTACACTTTAAATACATAATGCTGTAAAACAAATTACGTTTAAGTTAATTAGATCTCTTAACCAGTTTGAGCAGACAGCGTTCGTACAGATTTTGTGAGACTAACTTCCATTCACTGCCTAATGTCTGTGACATCTTCAGTTAAAACTGTTGGTACTTTTTCAGGTTTACATTTACAAACACTCCCAGTTTCCTTAAACCTTTCAATCACCCTATTGCTATCACCCTATTGCAATGACAACTGAATGTGTCCAAGTTTATTTCTAGATTTCCGTTACAAATTGCTGAAAACACGATCCCAATGAATATTTCCATAATCTATCCTATCGTAAAAGGCATTGTATACGAGGTATATTGCCTTGAAATAGATAGAAAAGCAAGACACTTCAATACATTATGGTTTTGACATTTGATATGTAAATTTATTATTATTATATTTTTGATAATACTCGGACTTTTTGTTGCCAACCCAGGGCAGTTCAAAATGCTCACGTAGTGTAATATGGTTGTTGATTTCAAGATGTTACTTAGATAATTATTTCTTAGATATTACTTCTAATGTTAAGTCCCTTCTTTGTTGTACTGTGCTGCAATCTTGATGGGCATCGTCATAACACTAAATTAATTAATATCACTCGGATTTATTTACTCAAGGATAACTTTTTAAATTTCGCTACACTACAAGAGTGAAACTGACGAGTTTGAATTGGATATTAAGATTACTTAATTAATATTTTATGCCCGTCACTTAAAACATTTTCTTTGCACTTTATTATATTAATTGTTTGTCTAGATTTTAGAAGCGCACTGTATGATTTTAAATTAGGTATGCATTTAATTACATGGTTAGCGTGTAGTAGTGCAGTACTGTTTCGTCGAAATTATTTTCCCAATTTTTGTGCAACTGACTAATAATAAGCCAAATGGATCAACTATCACGTGTGCGCTCCGTATACGAACGAGGTATTCCTGGCGGATATATGTATGTATATACGACATCCAATATGGCCGATAGGTACCTATGCGATCGCATTTTGAACTGTGACAATTTTGTTAAAACTCGATTTAGCTACTTTTCAAGCACACACCAATTGAGCGAAGCTCGATCGCTTGACATGATTACATCCAGTTTCTCCCTGGGGCTCATAGCGCACATATATGTTTATTATTCTATTAATATTATTCTGCATCATTTACCCCACAGACACTTGACAGTCAAATAGATGCTTTAATATATTGATATACTATATACATAAACAACACATACAAATGCAAATATATTTATATATATATATATATATATATATATATATATATATATATATATATATATATATAAATGTTGGTGTATCAATATTCATGTATATATTTTACGATGCAATAAAATAAAAACCAATATTTATGAAATGCAACACATTTTTATTTAAAAAGTCATGCTTTTAGAGAGTATACCGATAATATAAGTCTACAACTGCAAAGTAAACAAAAATACATGGGGCCATCCCGATATATACAGTTTATTTCAAAATTAAAATTATTCTCACAGGTCGTTTTAACCGGTTGACTGCCATGTACAAATTGCAAAAAATGCCCCTGATGCCAAGTATATAATAATAATTAAAACCCTATTTTAGAAGACTTCTACTATCCACATTTCCAATAATCACCAAAATAGTCGAAAATTTTGCAAAACATACCTGGAGGTTCCGCCCGGGCACTGGTGGCATATTTATGTCACTATTGCCAGCGGTCGTCCCCACCGGTCGTGAATTTCGTGTTAGGACTTGTTATGCGTCGCTGAGGTTTACATGTAAAAATGCATTTTGTCAGTTAGAGAAATAACAAAAAACCGCTTCAAAAAGGGTGTAACATGCGATGGCAACCCTCATTTTTGTTTGGAATGTTATAACTTACATTATAAATAGTTATACCGGGGTCGACATATTTTAATTTCTGATACGAAAGTAGAAAGAGGAAAAGAGCGCGACGAAATAAACTAAAGATAAACATAAGCGAGGCTGCCAAGAAAGTACACTCGGCAAACTTTGTGTGAGGATCCCGACATTGACACTGCGTTGCTTTCCCACCACTGTTAGCAAGCAGGCATCGCTGCATATCATAAGGTCATCTTCTGCATATGATAGAAGCGCAAACCGAAATTAAACTTTGACGACTATGGTATAAGAAGTTTTTATATACTGCAGCTCTTGTTTTTCATATTTAGTGTAACTCAGTGATTCCCAAACTGTGCGCCGCGAAATATTGTAAAAGCTTCATAATTAATTGAACCAAGACATTTGGCCTAACTAAACAAGAAACAAAATTAGAAACTAAAAATATCTAGACTAGCAAATCTCGTGATTTTTTTGCCAAGAAGTTAAAAGAACAAAAACAACATCAAAATACATTTTGGAAGATTGCACCTATACCAAAAAACGCTTTACTAGCATCTTACAAGGTGGCTTAGAGAATCGCGAAATGTAAGAAGGCTCATACCATCGCAGAAAAACTTTTTCTTCCGGCTGGTGAACATAATGGTTGGTGATCCTGCTGGTAGGCTGCTTTTAAAAGTGCCTTTGTCCAATAATACAATTGGTCGGAGAATACAACATATGGCGCAAGATATCAACGATCAATTGATTGAAAAAATTAAAGGAGGGGAATTTGGATTGCAGCTAGGTGAAGCTACGGATAATAATAAGGATGCTCATTTCATATGAAATGTACGGTTTTTAGATGGTAATAACATTAAAGAATACCTTATGTTTTGTAAATATATCACTGCAGGAGCGAAGGCGCAAGACATGTTTGAGATTCATGTCTGAAAATAATTGGAATTGGCCTAAGTGCGTTGGTTTCTGTACTGATGGAGCTCGCCCCACGTCTGGCTGCTATGGAGAATTACAGGCACGTCTTCGAAGCAAATCATCAAATACACTGTGGACCCATTGCATTATTCAGAGAGAAGCTCTTGCGTCAAAGCATCTGAATCCTGCACTGAATCAGGTGTTAGAATGTGTGGTGAATGTGGTAAATTTTATAAAATCTCGTCTATTGAAAGCAAGATTTTTTAAAAAGCTGTTTGAGGTTGTGGGAGCTGAACACTTTTGAATTGCGGCAAGAAATGTTATAATTTTCTTAAAGAAGAAGGATACAGAGATGCAGAAGATTTTGCTCATGCCGATTTTGTAATAAAATTAGCATATTTATTCTACGAAAAGCTGTATTCCCTTAATCTTTCTCTACAGGGAAAAAGCATGCACCGTTTGAAATATTATAAGAAAAACTTAAACTATGGAAAAGAAAATTGAATGAAGATGAAGGGAAAGATTGTTTCTTAATATTGCAGCAATTTTTGATGTCAAATGATTGTGATCTTTCTCAAGATATAAAAAACACGCTTGAAAGGCACTTATCACAGCTAATTATCTAGTTTGAGAAATACTTTCAAAATAAAAATTTCGATAGGTTTGCATGGATTCAAGATCCATTTAACACTAGTGCTTCGTCTGAATTTACTTCTGCGGAAGAAGAGAATTCTATCGAGTTTTCTTGCGGCAACAGTTTGAAAGCAAAATTTGGCGCCATGGAATTCACAGAATTTTGGATTTCACTAAAAGACGAATATCCTCTTCTAGGTGATAAGGTTCTGCCGATTTTAATTCTATTTTCGACGTCGTATTTGTGCGAAGCTACGTTTTCGGCTGTCGCTGTGATAAAAAGTAAGTATAGAGCAAAAATCAACCTGGAACAAGAAATGAGAGTAACCGTGTCCAGTTTAATTCCACGATTGTGCAGTCATTGTTTAACATTTTTCTACTTTATTAATATTAAACTATAATTAATATGATGGATGCACATTAATTATAGTTTAATATCAATAAAGTAAAAAAATGTTAAACAATGAGGATACACGAGTTATATTTATTTTTATTTTTTACTTATAATTAGTCATACCTTTACTTAGGATAGGGCGCCATGGAAAAATTTTATTTGAAAAGGGCGTCGTGAAGTTTGGGAACCACTAAACTGTATAAATTTTGTATTAAAAAAAAGGATTAAAATCAAAATTGTTTTTATTAAATTTTATGAGCAATTCTGAAGAAGCAAGCCTTGAAGGCCTTAGCGGTCTTATAAAGCTGTGAAAACTACGACCGCTGGCAAAAAAAAACGAAAATTTGTCCGCCTTACGAGGGCGGTCGTATACGACCGCCATAGCATATACACATTTTTGCCAGGCGGTCATATACGACTGGCAGTCAACCTGT
Source organism: Amphimallon solstitiale (assembly GCA_963170755.1). Lineage (NCBI taxonomy): Eukaryota > Metazoa > Arthropoda > Insecta > Coleoptera > Scarabaeidae > Amphimallon > Amphimallon solstitiale. The sequence goes on along the minus strand of OY720684.1, from coordinate 45,013,076 downwards.
TAATACACTCTATACAAATTTCAATATATCAGACGAAGGAAATATGTCTGTAAATAGAAATCTGTCAACATTTAAACATATTTTGGGAAGGCGATATAAAAGAAAAAATAAATAAATGTATTTGTTCGGAAACTCCAAACAATTTATATAGCAATAAAACGTGACGTGTGTACTATTTGGACATAAGTGCATTTACATTAAGTATTATACATTATTTTACATTCCATAGTATAGTTACTTATTACCCTAAATAATAGTAATTGGCCACTAAAAATAAAGTGGCATATTTGTTTTTGTATTTACAGATGTTTGTGCGAAGGAAGGGAAACCAGACGTACAAAAACAAATACTACAGCAGTGCATAACTACCAGGCGAGGTAGCCACACATGTAAAAATATATGCCTCTATACATATAACAAAACGTGTTTTATTTATATATGAGAAGCGAGCAAGTTATCTCACACGCAAAAACCTTAAGCAAAAACGGTTAAGTGTTACATATAGCAATTAGAAGGCGCAGATTTACAACCTGCGTCCACACAAGAAGTGAAAAACGCCAGCAAGATTAAAGCATTAATCCACTGTACAACTACTACAATATTTACCAAAACGAATTGAACAATATATATTTTGGTGTTTTTATAAAGAGACGCAGTAGATCTTTCAAACGAAGGAATCACCTTTGAGATTCGGTCCAAAAAATTAGCAATTTCTGCGGAATTTTCCTCGTGTAAAAGGAAATAAATTGAAAAGTTACATTTAATGTTTCGTGATGTTATAACATAAAACTAGAAGCCATTTAATCAAGAAAATAATCGAAGAAAGATTAAATTAATTATATTCAGCAGTTAGAATCCTTATTTACGTATTCAACTTATATCCCGTTTCTGAGTTGAGCTGACCATATTGAGTAGGAGTTCCAAATCTAGAGAGAATGCTGCTATACTGATATTCCAGACTCCTAGATTCCATCCAAACTTGCTTACGATTCAATGGCATATTCAGGCGCTATAGAATTCCGTACAACATAATCCGATTTTAGGGTGACCCAATATAAATAGAGGAAAAAAGTCAGGCAACCCAAGTCTTTAAATTGTCTGTATTCTCTTCAAGTAAAGGTCTGCTTAGGCAGTAATTTATATTAGTAAAATCTGTTGATTTTGCTGTAGTTAATGTACAGGTTTTTATAAAAAGTACCATTTACCTGTAGAAAGTAATAGGTTATAATTTAAAGTAATAGGTTATAATTTAATAGTTTATCATATTGTATAAATATTGTCTGGAAAAACAAATTTATTTTAATATTTGATTCAGCAATAGTATATTTTTATAAAAGGAAGTTACGAAACTGTCTTAACTTGATATGTAAAGGTGGAAATATGATTTTCTCTCTCGCAACCAAAGGTGGTTGATTGCGTTTTATTTTCCTGGAACCATGACGTTTCTGAGGGGCCCTTAGATGTGCTATCCCAAAGACATAAAAAGCAAGGATATTATGTATATCAACTTGTTGTCCAAGGAGGAACTTAACTATTTTTAGATCGATGCAAATCAGCCACTGATGTTCTCCATACTAAATATTCTCAGGACTATTGATATTCCTCTTTCAAGATGGTAGAATGACCAATGGGTATTGCGCCAAATCTGTTACGATTGCTCAAAATTTCATTATTTGCACCTGCTATCTTTGTATTTCAAAAACTACAGTTGCTACAAAAAAGGCAGGTATTTTTGAAATCACCAGTACCCATGCATAGTTAATTGCAAGTTAAAACTTTTCCTTTTTTTTTGGACAGTAGAGACTAGCATGGCTTTGTCTTGATAACCAAATTTTGTTGAATATACGTTCATCCCTCTCGCGATAGGCACTAGTTCCTGGAGGAGTTTTGGTTTATTTTTTCGAATTGTATCAAGCAACGTTAAATTTTTCCTTTACACTTCTCTTGCTAGATCAAGGATTATTAAAAAAAAATTGTCGTCACATTTCTTCCTGATCTTTCCAAACTTTCTTTAATCTCTAAGATAGGCCGGTTGCCTTGGTTGCATTCACGCTGACCTCCTGTTTTACCAATATAATATATTTGGCTATTGTAAGCGTATGAAGTTTTACTGTCACAAGCTGTCCTTATCTTATATTTTCCTGGTTGAGAAGGTAATATACTGCTTGAGGCACCTGCCACGGATAGTAAAGAAATGCTTGTCGACAGTTAGAGAGTATTAGAGTATGTTTAGTGTATGAGTAATGTAGGTAGACATAATAAAATATAAGAATTTATATTAGGAATATATAGTGTCAGAATTTCCTTGTATATAATATATACTGAAAAGTTCTAAACTGAATTATTACTTGAGTGATACTGTAACAAATTTCCCTCAAGACATGTGACTTGCCGACGAATATACGCAATCTGTAAAATCCAAGTTATTCTGACGTCCTTAGCTTAAACGCGACAAACCATGCCATATTTACGAGACCATCCAACTCAATATCACTAATAAAAATATCATCATCATATTCAGATATTTCTAAACTGGTGCAGTTGGAAATGAAACAATAAAAACTGTTGAAAGGGGTGGTATAGCTATTAACTGTAGTGACAGTAATTCTAAAAAAAAACGAATGAAAACGTTACGAAGAAAATTGGAAATAATTCTGTACTTTTCGAACCGAAATTAAGAAATCCAAAAATAATAATTAAAAGCGTTGAATAAGATGTTATCGACGAAAATAATGAAAGAAGTGTTAGATGCGATTATTAGTCAAACTGACTTAAAATATGTGGATAAGAACGTCTCAACTAAAGTAATAATATAAAAGAAATACTTAGATAAGAAAATGAAGAACTATGAAAATATTAAATTGTCTATTCAACCGGATATACAGGTGTCCAGACCATGCGAGGACGGAAGATTACGGCTTTATTATTAAAGTTAATGAAAAGTGTTTTAGACCAAAGTTGTAGCCACTCCTAAAATACACACTCTAAAATTATTTTCAACTATACAGAGTGTTGCGTAAGTGAGTGACGATACAAACTTGTGTTTTTTTTAAATGGAACATCCCATATATTTTGGCATATTTAGATGCTACTCTTAAAAAGAAGGACATAGATATAAACATGTGTAGGGGTATCTCTTACCGTTGTAGCTGCATTCGCAATTTTGTGTCTCAATATGTCCAACTTTGTGGAGACTCCGAGACGAAATCTGAATGAATTTTAGAGATCTGTATAGGCAAGAAGTTTTCCACTTTCGTCAAGTTTAATAATATATAATCAATTTATTTATTTTTAAATAAATGAATTTGCAGGAATAACAAATGCAAAATTAACATTTACGTTTTCTTTTTAATAGAACAGCCTGTATATTTTTCTTCTAAAGTACAGTATTTTTTATAAGCTAGTATTTTATAACTTATTAACTCTTATTATTAATAGATTCTAAATTTAAACGAAAAAAAAAAAGAATTTAAGTTGCTGTCAGCTTTAATTATTAATAATAACAAATTACTACAAATATTGAAAAAAAAATATTTATTAGATTAATGCAAAATCTTAAATAAATAAATGAAATGCAAAAGTATAACATATTTATAGCAGATGCTCAAAAAATCCACCGTCTAGTTGAATGCACAATTTGAGGCGTCGGCGAAAATTGTTTTTAACATCAGTAAGCGTTTGCTGTCCAATATTTTCAAAAATGGCCATTATACATTGTTTCATGTCATTAGTTGTGGTTGGAATGTTTCGATAAACCTGTTCTTTAACATGTCCCCAAAGAAAAAAAAACAATAGGAGTTAAATCAAGAGACCTTGAAGGCCAAGCTATAGGACCCTCCCGATCAATCCATCGTTCTTCACACCAGTTATTTAAAAAAAAAATTACACTTCTATGAAAATGTGGTGGAGCTCCATCATGCTGATAGCACATTATTCTTCGTGTATGGAGATCAACATTTTCCAATAAATTAGGTAACTGATGTCTTAAAAAATTTTCGTATATGGCTCCTGCTACCGTTCTTTCAAAGAAATAAGTACCAACAACTTGTAAATTTATTATGCCACCCCATACATTAATTGAGAATAGATGTTGAAAGTCAATTTGTTTGACCCAATGGGGATTTTCTGTTGCATAATAATGCATATTATGTCTATTAACTAAACCGGTACTTTTGAAAGTAGCTTTGTCACTAAATAAAATCGAAGATTGTAAATTCAGGTCCAAATTCATTTTTTTTTAACATAATGTTGCAAAAACTTAAACGATTTACAAAATCATTTCCACGAAGGTCCTGATGTAATGACATATGGTACTTATTTTTCTTTATGATGCAATTGATAGTACTTCTGCTTATTCCAGTCTGGATATTCAAATTTCGTGTACTTACTTGAGGATTTTCTTTCAACGATCGCAAAATATTTAATTTATTTTCCTCATTAGTAACCCTTTGATTTTTAATCTCATTTTTGGAATAATCAATATTTCCAAATGCTTCAAAACGTTCTTGTAATTTTTGAAATGCTTCGATTGCATTTGGATAACGCTGACAGTAATGGCTAATAAACAGTTTCTTTCGCTCTCACCCAATGCCTAAATCATATTTACCATTTCACCTTTCGTGAAATTCATCGTAAAAGTAAATACAATTATCAGCGTTACTTTGTAAATACAACGTAACTAATGACAGATACAAAATTCAGATATTATTTTAATTAAAAATTCACAGGTGACTACGACTTCTTTCGTTTAAATTTAGAATCTATTCATAATAAGAGTTAATAAGTTATAAAATACTAAGTGTGGATAGGGAAAACATGGTATCATTAAAAAGCTTATAAAAAATACTGTACTTTAGAAGAAAAATATACAGGCTGTTCTATTTAAAAGAAAAGCGTAAATGTTAATTTTGCGTTTGTTATTCCTGCAAATTCATTTATTTATAAATAAATAAATTGATTATAGATTATTAAACTCGACGAAAGTGGAAAACTTCTTGCCTATACAGATCTCAAAATTTCTTTCAGGTTTTGTCTCGGAATCTTCACAAAGTTGGACATGTTGAGAATAAAGCTACAACGGTAAGAGATACCCTTACACATGTTGATATCCATGTGCTCCTTTTTACGAGTAGCATCTAAATATGCCAAAATATATGGGGTGTTCTATTTAAAAAAGCACAAGTTTGTATCGTCACTCACTTATGCAACACTCTGTATAGTTGAAAATAATTTTAGAATATGAATTTTAGGAGTGGCTACAACTTTTGTCTAAAACACTTTTCTTTAACTTTAATAATAAAGCCGTAATCTTCCGTCTTCGCATGGTCTGGACACCTGTATATTTGAGCATCATAAATGCAAAACAATTAAATGTAGGATGAAAAAAATTTAAGGTGTATGAACACCTACAAATAATTAGATGTTACAAATGTGCTGGGTATTATCACTTTTTCAAGGAATGAGGAAAGCTGTTAATTGTGCTGGTAACAATTAACAAATAAATGTGAAAGCCTAATCGTGTATAAGTACCAAAAATACAAATTTAAATACATGTAGCCAACTAGATAATAAGTAGGCTTGATTCCCTTAGAAACGTCTTTTAAGTATTAATAATTTTTGAATATTTCAACAATTATATCTTTGAAAAACAAATTTGTAGTAGTATTTTAATCAATGATTAAACTAACTGGTATTTTAATCAGCGTTGGAAAAGTCGGTCCTAAAAATGTATTAAAATGATTCAAAGAGGTCAGTTTATAAAATATAAATGTCTATTCTAAATTTAATACATTATATTATCTAAAAATTGAAGAGAATTACTGACGCTTTATTAATAATAATATGCATAATAAATATATATTATATACATTCAATGGTCTCATATTGAAATTTGATCTTTTCCTGCCTCTCATTTCATAATTCGTACTTGGTTTATTGCCTATTTCAACCCTGGCCTTGTTCAAATTTATAATCCCTTGTTAAAGAGGTAATAAAATTTGTAATATAAACCCTGGCGTTAATGTTCATCTCTTTCCACCTGTCCCGTATATTAATTTTTTTTATTATGGTTCTGCCTATAAATTTTTAATTTCGTTTTCAAATCATTGGTTATATTAATATCATTACATTATACATATGTGTGAACGTTGCTTTTTATAGATTACAGATTATAAATATATAAACATACAAATACATCAATCGCTTTATGTATGTTTATAGGAAGACAAAATACAGAATTTTGCGTTTTATTTACGTTTACTGATATTGTTATTTATTTCATTTATGTGCAGAACATTTTACGTTGCTTAACGGTTTTTGATGAATCATTTCTAGTATGAGATCTTATAATAAATAAATATTACATAACCAATATAAATGGCATACATTTGAGATGAATTATATGTCCTCACACAGTGTGTTCGCAATTGTTCAGGGTGGGGTGGGGGGGGGGGGGTCATCACTCTTGCGGATCAACATAAATGTCATAATTAGAATTTATTTGTGAGTCGTGTTGTGCCCACACCTCATTTATTTATGTATTTGTACCATAAAAAAAATGAAGTGCGGACACCACACGACTTTTTTATACATATGCGCCTTTCAAATTATGCAAAGTTGTTCTAAATTAAGCTTTAAATACTTTTATCCTCTTAGAAAAATATGCCTGTGAGTAAATGTGTTACTTCAGGTTCAAATTTTGAAAATTCTTCTACACAAAAATTATTCGAAATCATTTTCTAAGTACTTCGACTATTTTAATAAATCTCTACAGAATGCATACTTTGTGAGATATTTGCAAAAAAATGCTACTCGCTAAGAGTAAAAGTATTACTTCCGGTCCGAATTTTGAAATTTTATTTATATAAAAAATATTCCAAATGCAGCTCTAAATATTTTTGTACTCTTGATAAATATATATATATAGAATGCATAATTTACGATATATTTGCAAAAAATCGTTATTCCATAAGAGCAAAAGTGTTACTTTCGGTCCGAGTTTTGAACATTTTTTTATACAAAAGGAATTGAAAATTAAGTTCTAAATACTTTTATACTCCTAACGCACCTGTCTAAAAAGCATGACTTGCGAAATATTCGCAAAAAACTGAATCAGGGGACTTCAAAACGTGGACATCTGCAAAAATCTCGAGGTCGAAAATTTTCATCAATCGACATGAATCGACATGAATAGTACTTTTGCAATTCGGGCACCTTTAACGGGAATGTAAAGTTTATTACCTTGAAATTATTTGACAAGAATAATGTAAGTTTACTTCAATTGCGCTGAATTTTACATATACTTAAACTTTAAATTATAAAATTTAACTCACTGTTATCCAGAATGAAATAAACCGGAACAATATGCTACAGCAACTTATTGTATCATAAACAGCGATCAGAGTGGATTAGTATTTTTGCAAGCCGTAAAAAGTTGTATTTAAAGAATTGAGTCATGTTCATTTTACCAGTGAAGACCACCAACATATTGCCGTGGTATCTTGCATATTAATAAGATGATAGCAATAGTATTAAGATTTAATTTAAGTGTATAAAATATGAAAGAAACAATAATAATAAGTTTATAGTAGTTAAAGGAATTTAACATGAGTATATTGGGTTGCATACACTTTTATGCAGACATAAAAATTGAATTTATATTTACAATTTAAATAAGTACTAAAATAAAAGACGAGATAGAATTTAAGATGTATATATATTTCTTTTATAGAAAAGAGAAACAAGATGTATGGTTTGTGTACAATGAAAAACAACCTGACTTTATAGAATGTGTGAGAATTGCACTGAACATTTTAAATAATGGACCGTTGTTTAAAAATAAAAAAGAAATGAAAGCAAATAACCGAGAGAGGGTTATGCTTATGGATGGTAGTGTAATACGAACTAGTCATCTTAATGCAGTAAAAATGTATAAAGAAAATAGAATTCGATATGCACGAAACAAAAATAATTGAATAATTATATAAACTTGAGAACGTGCATAAGGTAATAAAAATTTATTAAATAAATCATGCAGAAAGAATAAATATTTACCTTAATTTATGACTAGATAAGTAAATAAATAAAAAAGGATATAAATAAAAATATTCTGAGACATCAGTAGTAGTGTTTTTTTTTATAAACGACAGCTGGTAATAATAGAATACATTCAGGAATTTGTATATGTAATATCATGTTTCATAAACAGTAGAGAGGTTCTTGTACGGTTCTCGATAACCTACAAAATAAAAAGAAAATATAATGTAAACTTGGTTTGTAGTTTATTACAGATTGACATATCACCGTTGGAAAAGTCTTGGATGGAAGGAGGCTACGAAGGGGCAAACCAAGTGGACCATGGTGGTGCAAGTAATCTTATTAAAAGGATACCTGTTGTTTGCAATGTTTTTCCAATATTACCGAAAGCTGGAGAAAGAACAAAAATAAGAATTGTACTAGCCAATGGAAAGAATAAATTTATAGACAAATATAAAGAAGAGTTATATTAAAACAAGTATACCTAAATTGGAGAAACGCTGTACAATTTATAGGAAGTTTTTAAGTTGTAAACAGACAATTCTTGGGGTGTTGACCTTTTGCGGTGAAGAACTGTCAAAAAGACAACAAGTGCGTGTGTGTGTGTGTTCAAAACATTACGGCAACTTAAAAGCCAGGAGCACTGAAGATGCAGGGCGACAACTTAAATGGTAGTTTCAGAAGATGGCGTTGAAAACGGTCACATGTCTCTTCCGGAGATATAAATTGAAGACAAGAATCGACACGATTCATTCATTAACAGGCGATTGACTCATAAACAAGCATTGTTTGACTTTCATTCGTTAACATACATTCATTAATATTAATTCATTTATTATACACAGTTATATAAATCGTAGGGTTAGATACACCACGATTCATATTTATTTCTTTTGTATTAGCGTGTTAATTTTATTTTCATTCAAGTTTCACTTATTTTATTTTCTTTGTTTAATTGTTTTGTGTTATTTTGTAAAAAATAATGGAGATGCAAATGACCGAATTTGAAAAGTTTTCCAACGATTCAAAGTAAGTTAGAGGCAAAGACTTATCAATGTAGCTATACGAGTATTGAAATATATCGTGCGAACGTATATTCAGTATAACGTTATGCAACAGGGATAATAAATATTTTCCTGAGATAGTAATAAGCATTCTTTAATTTCAAGTTTAAAAGAGATGAAATAATTAATGGTGTTGAGTGTTAAGAGGATATAGCGTGCAAATGTATATTTTCTGGCACAATATTTGGCATCATTAATAGTTACAATAAAATTTTGATTATGAATTAATGATTTGAAATTAGATTTTTTGAAATAAGGAAAATGTTTCTGGGTAGCGGACTCTGAAATGCTAGCTATAACGCGTGCGATTGGTTATAGATAGTAATCAGATTCAAGCTTTTCTCCAAACATTGACCATAAAAAAATAAACAATGTACAAAAGTTAATTGGATTTATTTGTTGACAAACAGGAAAATATTTTTAGAGTTTTATTTAATAAAGTATAGGAAAATATATTCGTATCATAAAGAAATGTTACAACCTAGAACAAGGTACAAACATTTTCTTATAATTATGTTTCTTTTTAAATAAATATAGTGAATACAGTATAGCGATGCTATATTTATTTTTATGTAATAAATATTAAATAAATTCGACAATTATGTGCTATATGATTTCTGGGTTTTCATTTTAAATAAGCTATAACCTTATCCCAATCTTAAATAAAAACAAGAGATTAGACGAGAGGGAAGAAATTCAGATACACTGAAGAATTCATGAATACATACTTATAAAGTACGTGCTGTTAAAAATAAATAAAATACACATGAGGATAATAAAAATTATCATCATTTTAATTATTTATGTTGCTGAAACTGCACACAACATAATTTATTTGGCAAGGCCTAATGTATGGCAATAATACTATTATCATATTCAAATAATTATGTTGCCACAGCAATATGTACGTATATAATTTTTATTAAAATTAGTATTTTTTCTACATTGTGAATCTGCTCTATAACTTCTTGAGAGTCGTGCATGGACGAGAAGTCACGAGATATCGTGTAATCATCGTATTGTATGACATCCACCTCCAGGTAATGATTAAGATAGACTGTAAGCGAACAAGAAACCGAAGCTAATTATTTTCTGAATGGTGAACTAAGATAAAAGTACAAATGTCTAAAATGTTATATTAAAAATATATATATATGACAAGGAAAAATATACAGACAGTCGCTGTGTAGATGTAGGTTACTCTGCCGTACCTCAGTTCTAACCAGTATGTTGTGGAAGACGAAACAAATTTTCATGATTACTTCGTCATTATTAAATATTTTTATTATAAACAATATTGCTTTGAGATATAGGGAAACATACAGATTGTAATTGTTTCAATGAAAATTTGACGTTTGACAGTGTGTTGCATTTAATACATTTATATTCTGAACGAAGCATAGTTCAATTTATAAAATATGTGAATTCTCTAAATTATCAACCCTGACCAGCACCAGATTCATATGTATTGCATGAAATACATTTACGTGCTGTAAAAATGAGAGTGTAGTACAATGTTAAGATGTAAAAATTTAATATTATGCATTTTGAAGATATTGAGAGAAGATACTAACTAATAGACCACAATAACATGATAAATTGTCTATCAAATCAGGTTTTTCTCTCAGGGGGTGTTGAAATGAAGTGATAAGTAAGCCAAGCGCTCTTTGAATGTATGCCTTACATATTCCTAAGAATTTTGAACAAAACCTTATTACTTATAATTACAATTCAATAAATGTTGGTTTAACTGATACTGGATAAGGAAAATAGAGGCTTCACTTTAGTTTTCTAAATTAATTTTAATTCAAGATGCACATCTTACTTTGGTAAATTTTTTAACATATAATCATATAAACCTATGATACAATAAATCATTTAACAAATATTTACATTATATAAATACAAGAATTCAAATAATTAGCAAACTATTTTAAAAGTTAATTTAATGTTTAAAAAAGTCGCTGTGCAATCTCAGTACACGAAATGCTTTACTGTTTTAACTACTAAGCAAATACTGTCCACATACTTATCTAGTGTGCCTGTCAATTATGAACTATAATATAACGGAAATAAAACAGACTTCATCTAACTAATATATACTCAAGATTTCACTGTTTTTCTCAAGGATTAATATTTTCATTTCAATATACGATAAGAACTTTTATTAATTACCTTTGGTTTTAAATTGACACGTAATTAACTGAATTTCTTTATCTGTAATTACAAAAGTTATTCCAAATTAAGTTCTAAATTCTGTATCTTCCTAATAAAATAAACCTCTGAGTAAAAGTGTTACCTCCGGCCCAAAATGTGAAATTTTTTTTAAAGAAAATTATTCCAAATGCAGCTCTAAATACTTGTGTTCTTAATAAATCTGTATGGAATGCAAAATTTGTGAGATATTTAAAAAAACTGCTATTTAATGAAAGTAGAAGTATTACTTCCGGTCCGAATTTTAAAATTCTATATGAACAAAAAAAATTTCCAATTGGACTCTTAGTATTTCCATATAAATCTGTATAGAATGCAAAATTTGGGAAACATTTGCAAAAAACAGTTTTTCGCTAAGACAAAAAGACCCGCTTCCGATAGGAATTTCGAAAAACATTTTCAGTAAAATCTTTCGAGAATTCACATTTTAGGCCTTTTATATTCTTTAGTAATTTGCCTAAACTTAATAGTCGACGAATTTTCTTTAATCTGATTAGATTTATAGTAACATCGGTAGACCGGAAGTAGTAGTTTACTTCAGTAAAAAAAGAATGTGATTTTTTATCAAAGTAAACTACTACTTCCAGTCTACCGATTTTACTCTAAATCTAATCAGATCTCAAGAGAAAGATTATATTGGTAAATATAAAGTTTGGTATTGATAGATTTATCCGTTTGGCCGCTATCAGGGTCACACAGAGAGAGACAAATTTCGAGAATAAAATGAAATTACCTATACCTTTTCTTCTTGCCAAACAAACAAACACTGAAAGGCGAGGCTCACCGTACGTCAAATCATTCTCGTATTTGTTGAAAGCTATGACTTAATATACTTTCAACTGTGCTCCTGTACACAACTGTCACCTACTTCAAAACTATTTCAATGCCACCTTTGCCAATAAATGGATTGGTACCAACGGTCATACTTGATGGCCAGCACGGTCCCCGGAACTCTCGCCTTTAGACTTTTTACTTTGGGGATATCTAAAAAATAGAGTGTACAAAACGCTGTACAATACCGTGCACGAATTGCAGTTCAAGCTCAGAGATATTTTTAACGAATTGGATGGAAGAATAATATTAAGAACTACCCAGAGGGTACTTAAGTGGGCACGGAAATATATTGTAAATGAAGGTGACACCTTCGAACATTATTTATAAATTAGACAGTTACTCTCTTTTTAATTTAACTTCAGTGACATTATTTTAACCTACAATATGTTCAAATAAACATCCATAAATATTTACATATTGCTGTGGCAACATAACTATTTGAATATGATAATTGTAGTATTGCCATACATTAGACCTTGCCAAATAAATTATGTTTGTGCTGTTTCAGCAACATAAATAATTAAGATGATGATAATTTTTATTATCCTTATGTGTATTTTATTTATCTTAACAGCACGTACTTTATAAGTATTCGTGAATTCGTCAGTGTATCTGAATTTATTCCCTTTCGTCTAATCTCTTGTTTTTATTTAAGATAGGGATAAGGTAATAGCTTATTTAAAATGAAAAACCAGACATCATATAAAACATAATTTTCGAATTTATTTAATATTTATTACATAAAAATAAATATAGCATTGCTATACTGTATTCACTATATTTATTTTTAAAAGAAACATAATTATAAGAAAACGTTTGTACCTTGTTCTAGGTTGTAGCATTTCTTTATGATACGAATATATTTTCTTATACTTAATTAAATAGAACTTTAAAAATATTTTCCTGTTTATCAACAAATAAATCCAATTAACTTTTGTATATTGTTTATTTTTATGGTCAATGTTTGGAGAAAAGCTTGAATCTGATTACTATCTATAACCATTCGCACGCGTTATAGCTAGCATTTCAGAGTCCGCTACCCAGAAACACTTTCCGTATTTCTAATCTAATCTTAAATCATTAATTCATAATCAAAATTTTATTGTAACTATTAATGATGCCAAATACTGTGCCAGAAAATATACATTTGCACGCTATATCCTCTTAAAACTCAACACCATTAATTATTTTATCTCTTTAAAACTTGAAACTAAAGAATGCTTATTACTATCTCAGGAAAATATTTATTATCCCTGTTGCATAACGTTATACTGAATATACGTTCGCACGATATACTTCAATACTCGTATAGCCACATTGATAAGTCTTTGCCTCTGACTTACTTTGAATCATTGAAAAACTTTTCAAATTCGGTCATTTGCATCTCCATTATTTTTACAAAATTACACAAAAACAATTAAACAAAGAAAATAAAATAAGTGAAACTTGAATGAAAATAAAATTAACACGCTAATACAAAAGAAATCAATATGAATCGTGGTGTATCTAACCCTACGATTTATATAACCAGCTAAACTCTGTATCAATTAATTAATATAATGAATTAATGTCAATGAATGAAAGTCAATGAATGAATCGTGTCGATTCTTGTCTTCAATTTATATTTCCGGGAAAGACACGTGACCGTTTTCAACGCCATCTTCAGAAACTACCATTTAAGTTGTCGCCCTGCATCTTCAGTGCTCCTGGCTTTCAAGTTGCCGTAATGATTTAAACACACACACACGCACTTGTTGTCTTTTTGACAGTTCCTCACCGCAAAAGGTCAACACCCCAAGAATGGTCTGTTTACAACTTAAAAATTTCCTATAAATTGCACAGCGTTTCTCCAACGTAGGTATACTTGTATTAATATAACTCTTCTTTATATTTGTCTATGAATTTATTCTTTCCATTAGCTAACAAAAATCTTATTTTGTTTCATGTCCAGCTCTCGGCAATCTTGGTAAAACAATGCAGACAACAGGTATCCTTTTAATAAGATTACTTGTACCACCATGGTCCACTTGGTTTGCCCCTTCGTCACCTCCTTCTATCCAAGACTTCTCCAACGGTGATATGTCTATCTGTAATAAACTACAAACCAAGTTTACATTATATTTTCTTTTTATTTTGTAGGTTATCGAAAACCGTACAAGAACCTCTCTACTGTTTATGAAACATGATATTACATATACAAATTCCTGAATGTATTCTATTATTACCAGCTATCGTTTATAAAAAAAACACTACTGCTGATGTCTCAGAATATTTTTTTATTTATATCCTTTTTTTATTTACTTATCTAGTCATAAGTTAAGGTAAATATTTATTCTTTTTGTATGATTTATTTAATAAATTTTTATTACCTTATGCACGTTCTCAAGTTTACATAATTATTCAATTATTTTTCTCTCGTGCATATTGAATTCTGTTTATACACAAACCATACATCTTGTTTCTCTTTTCTATAAAAGAAATATATATATATCTTAAATTCTATCTCGTCTTTTATTTTAGTACTTATTTAAATTGTAAATATAAATTCAATTTTTATGTCTGCATAAAAGTGTATGCAACCCAATATACTCATGTTAAAATTCTTTTAAACACAATAAACTTATTATTATTGTTTCTTTTATATTTTATACACTTAAATTAAGTCTTAATACTATTACTATTATCTTATTAATATGCAAGATACCACGGCAATATGTATAACTTCTTTATTATCCGTTAATTTGCATAGGAATTTTTATATCACAAATTAAATTATTAATTTTTATTTTTAAAAATATATGGGGAGTTCTATTCAAAAAAAATCAATGTTTCTCGGAAATACGTTATTCAATTGTTTATTCATGAACTGCATATTAGTTAACATTGAATATTACTTTGCTAATTTAACCTACTTTCTAGAATTATTAATAACGGAGTTATCAATGGTGCGCAATTAATTTGAATCATCTTGTATATATATATATATATATATATATATATGATAAAACTTTCTTGGCGTAGCGGCCTGTGTTATGCACATTTAAAAACTAGTAATAAAACACATATTTTGCTTTTTTATTTTTGTTACGTTTCGGCAACATATATATTGCCTTGAAAAATTACTAAAATCCACAGGAAAAAAGTCATACAACTTATACACCATAAAAAAAAGAATGTTTGAAGAGGGCAATATATATGTTGCCGAAGCATAACAAAAAGAAGATAACAAAATATGTGTTTTATTACCAGTTTATAGACGACAGGCCGATACGATCATTACGATCATAAGATTCCAATATAATGCACTGATTTATACGTTGTAGAAAAACTTTTTACTGCTTGATGCAGAATTACGGGTCGAGGTAAATGGAAAAGAAACACACTTCTACGTGATGTGACGTTTCGACCAACTATCTCAGTCTTCATCAGACACTAACGTAATTAATTGTATATATAACATGGAAGAACGAAACAGACATGAAACAGGTTAACAACTTTTCAGAAATAAAACGGGGACATGCACATTTTAAAATTGGTGTATATAAACATATAACTTATATATTACATTTTAATTTAAAAATACTCAGAGCATGAAATCAAATATTAACGTGTGTATTCATTGAGTATTTTTAAATTAAATTCACTGAGTATTTTTAAATTAAAATGTAATATATAAGTTATATGTTTATATACACCAATTTTAAAATGTACATGTCCCCATTTTATTTCTGAAAAGTTTCTAACCTGTTTCATGTCTGTTTCGTTCTTCCATGTTATATGTACAATTAATTACGTTAGTGTCTGATGAAGACTGAGATAGTTGGTCGAAACGTCACATCACGTAGAAGTGTGTTTCTTTTCCATTTACCTCGACCCGTAATTCTGCATTAAGCAGTAAAAAGTTTTTCTACAACGTATAAATCAGTGCATTATATTGGAATCTTATGATCGTAATGATCGTATCGGCCTGTCGTCTATAAACTGGTAATAAAACACATATTTTGTTATCTTCTTTTTGTTATGCTTCGGCAACATATATATTGCACTCTTCAAACATTCTTTTTTTTATGGTGTATAAGTTGTATAACTTTTTTCCTGTGGATTTTAGTAATTTTTCAAGGCAATATATATGTTTCCGAAACGTAACAAAAAGAAACACACTTCTACGTGATGTGACGTTTCGACCAACTATCTCAGTCTTCATCAGACACTAACGTAATTAATTGAATATATAACATGGAAGAACGAAACAGACATGAAACAGGTTAAAAACTTTTCAGAAATAAAATGGGGACATGTACATTTTTAAATTGGTGTATATAAACATATAACTTATATATTACATTTTAATTTAAAAATACTCAGTGAATTTAATTTAAAAATACTCAATGAATACACATGTTAATATTTGATTTCATGCTTTGAGTATTTTTAAATTAAAATGTAATATATAAGTTATATGTTTATATACACCAATTTTAAAATGTACATGTCCCCATTTTATTTCTGGAAAGTTTTTAACCTGTTTCATGTCTCTTTCGTTCTTCCATGTTATATATACAATTAATTACGTTAGTGTCTGATGAAGACTGAGATAGTCGGTCGAAACGTCACATCACGTAGAAGTGTGTTTCTTTTCCATTTACCTCGACCCGTAATTCTGCATTAAGCAGTAAAAAGTTTTTCTATATATATATATATGAATAGGAGAAAGAATATCGGGTTAATCCGCTGTAGTACAACCGTAGACACGTGTTTCAGACTCGTTGGTCATCGTCAGTAAGCTACATCGTCAGTACGGTGTAGCGTACTGACGATGGCCAACGAGTCTGAAACACGTGTCTGCGGTTGCACTACAGCGGATCAACCCGATATTCTTTCTCCTATTTTTATTATGTATCCGTGATATTTCCTTTATTGATATATATATATATATATATATATATATATATATATATATATATAAAGCTAGTATTATGTAATGTGCAGCCTTAATAATAAAGTTGAGCTCAAAACACCTCAGGCTACGTCAAAGGCAAGAGAGACATGCACTCGTTAATATTTACGCTCTTTAAGTACGTTGATTATATTTGGCTTGTACAATTACCTTCTGAAAGGAATACCTCAAGACTTCGGACACTTTGTATATCGTATACACTTTTCCTTTAAATAAAAAGCCCACGTGCTTTTATTTGAAGTTTAGGTTTCCTTTCTGTATTGTCTTGAGGAACACGTATATACATAAATTTAAACTTTCTTGTTTTTTTTCTCCTTTTCGTTTTGTTTTATTATATAGAGAAGAGAAGTTTTATATTAGCGGCACGGCGCATGAAGGGAATGGGTATGGCGGAAAAACAAATGTGTGAAATTCATGTTTGAATGGACAAGAATGAATGCGGCTGCTCCAGAGCTCCGTTCCGGCAGAAGAGATTGATAAAGTTCGAATAGAAATAGACAGTTCATGTACATGGTTTGAACATGCTATCAATCCTCAGTTTGACAAAAGGTTGCGAACGCGCATAATCGGAAATCGTGATTCGTATGTGGAATACAATTCTGGCCAAACGTCAGTGAATACACAGAGGGACCGTAAATTAAAAAAAAACACACACACACACAGGGGCAGAAAGAATACGTTAATTATTCATTCTATTTCCGATATTGTTTGTGCAAAAGTATGTATGTAAGTAAAATGAGTTTTATTGTTATACAGACAACAAATGAATTGCTAATTAATATAAAATGATAAATTATATACGAGATCCAAACGCATTCAAGCTTAACCGTATATTTGTTTACTCCAATTTAATGAGTAATAGAAGAATATATTTAAATAGCATCGTACCGGATTATTGTAAGTACTCCACTTAGATCGCATACATTAATACAATTATAGTAATAATATAAGTTTCAGGTTAAGTATAGACATATTTTCTATTTATTAAATTATCTTCTAAAATTTCCAAATAAATTGTTTTAATATATAAAATTGAGGTGTGGCCACCACACGACTTTCTTATACGTATGAGCGTTTCAAACTATACAATTTTTAGAATCTTTTTATACAAAACTTATTGAAAATCCTATTCTAAGTACTTTCATTCTCTTAATAAATCGCTATAGAATGCATACTTTGCAAGATATTCGAAAAACAAGTGCTAAAGTGCTACTTCCGGTCCGAATTTTAAAATTTCATATATACAAAAAATATTGCAAATCTTTTGTACTCTTGATAAATATATATAGAAGACATAATTTACCACATATTTGCAAGAAATCGCTATTCGATAAGGGTAAAAGTGGTACTTCCGGTCTGAATTTTGAATTTTTTTTTATACAAAAGATATTGAAAATACTTTTATATTCGTAACGTACTTGTCTAAAAAGCATGACTTGCGAGATATTCGCAAAAAACTGACTTTCGATAAGAGTAAAAGACCTACTTCCGGTTGGAATTTCGAAAAACTTTTTTAAGACAATTTGTCTCAAACTTAATTTTAAGTACATATGAATTTTTTTATAAATTTGTTTAAACTTAGTAGTTGACGAAATATTGGCAAAATTCGATTTTTTCGCTGAAGTAAACTGCTACTTCCGGTCTACCGATTTTACTGAAAAACTAATCAGATCTCAAGAGGGAGATTATACACGTAAATACAAAATTTGGAATTGATAGCTATAGCGGTTTGACCGCTATCCTGGTCACAGACAGACACACGGACACACAGACAGATACACAGACACACAGACATTTTTTAAAACCACTTTTTCGGTATCAGAGGACTTCAAAACGTGGACATCTGCGAAAATCTCGAGGTCGAAAACTTTCATCATCACAATTCTTCCTTATACTACGTATAAGAAAGTAAAAGGAAAACCAATGCATTTTCATGTTCGAAATGTTTAATATTATATTAAACAGTATATACAATTCAAATGTAAATAAATAAATATGAAGATCTTTTAACTGGGGATATATCTTAGACAAATGCAATGTTAAAAACGATAATTAGTTCGTAAATTAGACAAATAGGGTTTGTATTCTAATGTATTATTTACGAAAAATCTTTCAATAAATTTTTGTAAATTATATCATTAATATGTAATCTGTTTCTTTGAAAATATTGTTAAACTGTGAAATTCTAAATGAATAACTAAGAATGTGATAGTATCAATAACATGATGGAACATGGAAACGATAAATATTTCTTTTAGATTATGTTGTCATGGATACGATTAATTAATGGAAATCCTTCCGTTTGTGGACAAAATAAGCAAACAAATTAAGAACTACATGACGATAACCACATAAACTCCTATATAAATGGAATGTCCTCCTAATTAGTCCTTCTAGTATCTTGTTAAATAAATGATGATCCAGCTTTATTAAGAATTACATGCTCCTTGTAACTATAGAATTCAGTAAACTTATATAGACTCCAACGAGAACTCTATACAAAGTTGATCCAAAATTTATCCTCTAAATGTCTTGGCCTTTCAGACGTCAGAAATAGATAATCTTGATACAATAAATGGACCTATTCGGGAATATCTTCCTTTAAATACCTCTAAACGTATAGATAATCTTGATATTTCTAATTTCCACAAATATGGTTGTTTTTAGTATGCATGCATCATAAACCAATCAAAACACACCCATAAGCGTGCATAATCGGGCCTTTATCGCACGGCGTGCGTATAAAGGTTGCTTGGTAACAGCCAATCCCAAGCGTTTAATAGTCCATTGAAATGTCAGGAAATGTCAAATGACATATAGGTACATGTCACTCGATAATATGTATTGGAATTATTGATTTGGTTTGTACCGCATTTAATATCGTATAACACATTATTATTTTATTGTAAACTATCAAATTAATCAACAATTAAGGTCAATTTTATTTCAAAACATGTAACATGAACGGAAAAATTATTTTAAATGAATATTAAACGTACAATTTTGATTATTCGTTATTGTTAAGTGACTTGCAGCATTGCTTATTTGTGTATTTTCAACGTTCTTATCAGTGTTAACAAATGTGTCAGATCCAATATTGCCTCCTTTCTGAACAGCTCCAGCAATTAATTTTGAAACGCCTAATTTGTTTGTGATAGACTCTTCAATATACCCACTCGCTGTCGATGAGGATTTCCAACCCACTTGGCGTTTCAACTCATCGACATTCATCCCTCCATTAGCCATAATCGTGGCAGATGTTCGTCTGAAGGCATGACCTGTGTATTTATGAGCGTTTATGAAATTTAGATAACGTGCTATAATGGAAGGACACTTTCCAAAGGTATTAATCCCAACAACTTGTTTTATACATAGTCCTTGAGAATATTTTAAGAAAACTCGATCTGTACTGATATGCTTTGGACGTAGTGCAAGATATTTATTAAATATCTCGGCATACTTTATGTTGGAATTATCTACTACAGCAAACGTCCAGCCTTTTTCTGTTTTTGACGGACGAATACAAATTATCAGGGCAGATCCTTCTTTTCTTATATCACTCATAACCAGATTACACATTTCGCTTCTTCTGCAACTACCAAACACTCCACAAATTGCTACAACTTTTAAAAATAAAAATATATTATCTGGAGCCTGACTAAAAAACTTGCATAAATCTTCTTCCGTAAAAACCAAAGATTTTTTAGCTTCTTGACCTTTGCCCACTCCTTTCATAAAGGCATGGAGTTTGTGATAAGATGCTAAATCGATTCTGTTTTTAACCCTTAGCATAGCTTGCAGTTTGGAATGAATGCACCAAAGTGACGAAGCTTTATAAATTCTGGACATTTCCAATATATACGCTAACATTACTGATTCATCAATATGTTCAGTCTGTTTCTGCTCCATCCATAATAATAATTTTTCGTACTCTTTATAATATAAATGCTTGGACTTTGCGGGTATTAAACTTAATTCAGCTTCAGCAGCTAGTTTTTGAATTTCTGTCGACATTATTAATACAACAATGATGTTTAATAATTAAGTGAAATGTCAAATGACATAATATAGAGACACATGTCACTCGATAAAATGTATTGAAATTATTGATTTGATTTCTTCTAATTAAAATTATTGTTGCATTTATACTAAAAAATATCGTATGACACAGTGCATAATTAGCTTTTAAAGCACTCGTAACGTTAAAGCCACTCCGCTTCGCGTCGTGGCTTTAAACTCGTTACTCGTGCTTTAAAAGCTTGATTATGCACTAGTGTCATAATATACTATTATGTTTATGTTTAAATGTGAGTGTTTTATTTTACCCCACTCTTTCTCCTCTGCTTCTATATCTACTTATTGCATGAATTTTCGCAGTTTCTTCTTTTCCATTCGTATATTTTTAAGAGAACACGTAGTAAGGTTAGTCCTCTATAACTCCTTTAATAATCCTCCGTTTTTCTCCCATAACCTCGTATCTTCCCAATTTGTACATAATAGTCGCCTACCTTCCATCGAGTGAACTATTTTCCCATGTGCGGGATTCTATTTTTTTCATGCGATTCGTTCGATTTGGCCATCAGTTCTGTTCTATTTGTTGTATGTGACCATTTTACATTCATAGCGTTTTCATAACTTAACCAGTTCTATAGTTCTGATCCTAACTCCCAAACTATTTGTAAGGAGCCAAGTGTCTGTTTCATATAGAGCAATATGTTCACTTTTTAGTTTAATTATTACAGGTCTTCTTATCTACTATTAAATTCAAGTACTCGTGATTTTCTAAACGCATGTATTTTGATTTTTCAAAACTGAATGAGACGCCATTAATCGTACTCCTGTAGGAAGTGTTTCGTCATGGTACTTATCATTTCTAGTTTTACTAGCACATACTTTGTCATCCGCCTATAGCAGGAAGTGTAGGGTATTGCCATCTATTTCTATGCCCACATATTCGTATGTTTCATTCCAGAGTGTCACTCCTTTTTCTAAGTATATATTTAATAATAGTGGTGATAGACTACTTCCCTATTTCAGTTTTTTGGTTATATTTAGTCTGTGATTATCGTTTTCATTTTGTGTTCATTTGTATGATGATACTCCATTTTTCATCAACGTGCAATGTGGGTCTAGGACAACTTGGCGCGGCCAACTTGGCGCGACCGACTTGGCGCGGCCGACTTGGCGCGAGACAACTTGGCGACGGGACAACTCGGCGCCGCCGTGAAATATGTAGACGATTTAATATAGACCGCTTTAAACACATCATAAATCGACTATTCATCTTCAAGTCAATTCAAAAGGAGCTTAGAAAGCGGCTGTATTAGCAATACGAGCCTTGTCATATTTATTTTATTATTTGGTAATTGTCAGCGATACCTCGTCGTTAATGTACTAGATCTAGATCATTTGCACTTAACACTAACACTTAATACTACAAAGTCATGGATCTATCTGGTAATTGTGTGCAATACCACGTAAATATTCCACTGAGTCTCTATTGTCGTAATCCCTCACGATTCTTAAAATGCGCTCGTCAGCATCTCTATATTTTTTTAATTTTAGTGTTGGAGGATGTCCTGCAACCAGCTGCTCATAGTAGAGGTCGCGATTAGCCTGGATTTTTCTTAAACAATCAATAAATTTCCATATTGTTGAATGATCTGCACTAAGTTCTATTTGTAAACGTCGATGCGCGGCTTCGGCATGATTATTTGTACGATCTTGTAAATTTAGGACCCTGTCATCCATATTCCACATATCATGTGGAAATAAAGGTTGGCGTCGTCCATTTCCTCGTCTGTTTAGCCGACCAATATAATTGTCTTCAAACCAATCTAGTATCGGTTGTAATTCTTCCGCCAAATTATCAGAGAGTCCATTCAATGCATTTTCCATATTTTGCATCGGAACAAACGCCAGTGCAATAATCATTTTGCAAACTAAATACTGGTTCGTTATTGTAGCGGTTGAGTAGATCTGCTTGGCGTAAGTGTTTTTTCATATTTTGTACCAGGTGGAAAAAGCATCCTCGAATTTCTGCCCGTGGAACAGCTTGCCGTAAACTTTTAAAAGCAGCCATTTCAAAATCGCACGTGAAAGATTTTGGATCAAATGTCGGCGTTAATGTTTTAATTATATCAAATAAACGATCATATGTCGCTCTAGATTTATTTGGTAAAAGGCAATAAAAAACAGGAAGCACTCCTCCGTGTTTCTTTGCAAGCACGACGTATACTTGGTAAAACAAATGTGGTGCTATTTTAAATGTACCATCCACAAAGAAGTCATCACAATTTAATATTATTTGCAAATTTCGTTCTCTTCCGAAAATTAAAATACGATCTGGTCCAGGACCAGTATCGCCAAGTAAAAAGTTTTCTATACTACCAGGAGTAGATTCATAAGTTTTATAAGCATCTGGGATTTGTAAATCTTGTAGGCTTACCGGGTTTGCTGGTGCTTGGCGAATTTCTTGCCGTTTTCTTCGTACCACTTTTTTTCAAAGCAATTTGATTAAGAAGTGCTCCTTGACATGCAATATCGAGGTTTTGTGAACACTCACTAATCACTTGACAGGTGGGTTCTTGTGTTTCTTGGGCGCGTTTCTTAATTTTCGTAATTATTTTATCGGCCTATACTTTGGCCGGCAATGCGTCGTGAGTATGCACATTTACACTTTTTATCACATTGCCGTCTATTACGTGCACTCGCGCTTTGCAACTGTTTTTTTGTTCACACCGCCAAAATTGTGGTTGCCTGTCTGCGGATAATTTGTCGAAAATATATATATATCCACTTTCGAAAACCTTGTTTCGATTACGTTGCGACTTAATATCTTCCATTGTTGAATTTACGCTGGGTTTCCACTTAATGTATGAATAAATAAACGTTAGTAAGCGAAACACTATTTATTAACTAACACATAAAACTAACAAACACAAAAATACAGGTTGTTGTTCTGCTGAGGTGATATCTGCTTGGAGACTCTTGGATGGATACTGTGTTGTGTTTTTTCCTTTCCTAAATTGTTACATGTTCTCCCTCCTGTTTAGGGGGGTGAGAGTAATTAACGGCACTATATTGGATGTTGCAATAATGTATTCAGCTGGTCAATAATTTGGTCAAAATTCCCAGACACAAATTGGGAAGAATGGATTAATTAATGGATTACAAAGGATTATAAGATCTAATACATAACAGTAATAAATTGTAATGAGATGAAGGTATTGTATAACTGTGGCAAAGGATTACTGTTCTTTCTGATTCTAGATATTAACCGTGCTAACACCGATATAGGTATTAACGAACAATATCGTTATTGAAAAAATAATTGTTATTTACCTTGAAATAGACATTTACTTGATAAACAGTTCGGATTTTCCAAAGGTTGTTAATATAATTGTACAAGTAATTTAAATATAGTAAAGTATTTATATGTTTTAAATTACATCATTGAATAAAATAAACCTGAAATGGTAAAAATTTTAGAGTTACAATAACACCACGTAAATAAATGTGAATATACAAGCACATCCAAAATAAACAAACAAAACTAAAATTACTTAATTAAAGATCATTTCCGGCAAACCGGAACTTCCATTTTGATGTGGTTACTTCAAAATACAAAGAGTAACTAACCCGCAAGGGTAATTGGGCTGTATATAAATACATTTTGAATATGAATAGTCGATGTATTATGTGTTTAAAGCGGTCTGTATTAAATTGTCTACACATTTCGCAGTGGCGCCAAGTTGGCCGTGCCAAGTTGTCTCGTCGCCAAGTTGTCTCGCGCCAAGTTGGCCGCGCCAAGTTGCCGCGCCAAGTTGGCCGCACCAAGTCGGCCGCGCCAAATTGTCCCATCCCGTGCAATGTTTATTTGAAATTAAAACGTTGCAAAGTACATTGTTTCTCTTTCATCATACGGTATACAGTAGAGTCGCGATAATGTGAACTAATTCAGACAAGTCCGGTTCATTTTATCGAAGGTGTTCACTTTAATGAGGTTGTTTAAAAAACGACAACAAAATATAAATTATATTATACATACTATGTATATTTCTAGTGTTTAAGTATTATATGGATATAACCTATTAACCATGTAATGCACATGTGTCTATTATGTATATGTATACATATCATACTTACGACTACTAAACTGTATCGAAGAAAGAAGTTAATTTTGTTTGTTTCGTTTTGTATTGTGTCCTTCGTAGTATAGCTGCTTCTTGCATCGTTTAAGCACCAAAATATCGTTAATATTATGAATATTTCTTGCTGCCCAGATCAGACACGTATCAAATGCTTTACAGGCTTCCGAATGTGATGGAATAATAACTGGAGTTTCTGTAACCACGTTGTCCTCCTCACTGCTAATTTATTCAAAATCATTGTCTTCTGTATCTGCTTGTAGATTTTCATTCCAATCCAAAACTTCTGTAGCAGTGTAATTTACCTGAAATGCAGTTTTGGAGATGGACTTTTTTTTTACATGAATGCAAAAACATGAAGTGACTTACATTTGGAGCTATCATATGCAACATTCCATGTGTCTGTTGAACAACACTGTTTATTTCACGTGGGTGATATCTTTCTCTTAAGGTACTTAATGGAATGTCATCTTCATCCGGCTCATCAAACTCCAAAACAGGTTTCCAACATTTGACAATGGTTTCCATTGAAACTTTTTCCCAGGCGTTCAGTAAATTCAATATAGCATCTTTTAAAGTCAAATTTTTTATGAGGCCCTTGACATCATCTGAATCATTTCTTATTATTGTTGATAAAAGAGAACTTCTATAATGTAACTTGGTAAGTCTGATAACGTTTTGATCCATTGGTTGCAGCAATGGCGTTACATTGGGAGGGAAAAACAGTATTATTATTTTTCCATCGTCTCTTTTTAATTGATCTTCTGAAGGATGAGAAGGGGCATTATCAATAAGGAGAATAGCTTTTTCATCTAAATGTTTTTGCTTCAAAAATTTTCTCACCTACAAGTTCATTAACTTGTATTAAAGCAAAAATAAATTAACAGAATGAGGAACATTGTACCTGTGGTACAAAAGATTTGTGAAACAAATTTTTAAAAATTTCGGTGGTCATCCACGCGTTTTTAAAGTGGTCATAGTCTACTGGCAATACATAATTTCTGAAACTTCGGAGGTTTTTTGCAGTTCCAATTACGAAAGGTTTCAATTTATGTCGTCCCGAAGCATTAGTACATGCGACAAATGTCACTCTTGCTTTTTCAGTTTTTCGACCCGGAGCAACTTTTTCATCTGAAGCCACGAATGTTTTATCAGGCAGCAGTTTCCAAAATAAGCCGGTTTCATCGGCGTTGTATATTTGATCACGTGAAATGCCCAATTCATCAATTTTTTGCTTCAAAATTTTCTTGAAAGGGTCAACTGCGACGACATTTGATGAGTTTTTCACCCGAAATTTTCAAGTGTCGAATGCCGTGTATCTCTTCTTAAAATTCTGCAACCAGCCTTGACTACTAGCAAAAGTTGTATTTTCTTCAAAAGTATCGTGCAGTTGTTTCGCCTTTTCTTTTAGCATTGCACCAGAAATCGTTGTTTCAGAAACCATCTATACAAAGCAGTTTCCTTTTTGTGATTTTCTGCTCGTTTCATTCTTCTACGTTTACTAATTCCGACATATGTATTTGACAGAGCTTTTTGATTTTTTGGTTAATTTTTCCTAATGCCACATATAGTGGATTTGGCAACTCCATATTCACGTGAAAGCGAACTTGCACTTCTACCATCATTAAGTTGCTTTATTATTTCACCTTTCGCACTTAATGTTAAAGTCTTCATTGTTCTTAGTACACTTTACTAACTACACAATAACTCAACAAAATACACGAGTAGAATGCCGGCGTTCAATCACAAACACGTTGTACTAACATAATTAGGGGGTTCCCCGATCGAGTCATCCAAGTGCGTGCACTCGCTACTAAATATAGTAATATGTAACTGGTTCATCTTATTGAGTTGGCTGTTGTTCACCTCATAGAATACTGTGTATAAAAATTTATTTGTTCACCTTACCGAACTGTTCTTCTTATGGGGTGTTCACCTTATCGCGACTCTACTGTAATTGTCTTTCAAAAGTTCTGCCTCTAGCGAAGAAATGACGCACTACGGATTGTGAGTTTACAGCTTTTAAGTTTATCGAATCAGACTTTGCTATAACTTTTAAACCACGTTTATTTTCTTTCCACTAGCTCAACACCGCAGAATTAGTATTTTACTTTTAAACGCTTACTACGTATAAAATGCTGAGGCCTAGGTAGCACTATATATAGGACACGAAATAAACATAAATACGAAAACAGCAATACCCTTCAAAGGTCTTTGACCCGCATACCTGTAAGAAAAATTTGGAGTAAATTGCCGGGGTCGAAACAGGTACTATATTGATAAGGGCGAAAGGGGAATTACTTTTTTGGTAAACTAGAGATAAATAAAATAAAAAAAACTAATCAGTATTTAAAACGTTACGCAAAATTCTGAACACAATTCTATGTTCACAAAGTTCAAACTCAAACTCCAAAATCAATCAACATCAGCACGTAAGAGAATCGTAAACATCTTGACCTTCTTACGTGCTGATGCTACAAAATCCGATCAACTATCGAGATAAAGGAACGGCGGCTTTTAGCAAAATTCCAGTCCATGAAACCAGTCAAGGAAGGACATGCGCGAGCTGAAATCGCTAATAAAGACTTAAATAAGGAAAATGAGGTCCCTAGACCATAGGTTTAGCAGAAACTTAATTGAAAATTAATCTCAAATTTTTTACGATTATTAACAATTAAAAAAGGTCTAATCACTAGCGTTGGAAAAGAGAATTTCCTTTAAGAATTAATAAAAATAAAAGGAACCGCTACAATAATGCACAGATGGCGCCTGAAACACGAATTAAAAGAAAATGTCCTTTTTAAATATTTAAAACCCAGCTAAATAAATCACACTTAGTGCTACAAAGATAGGAATAATGATTTTTTTTATTAGATATGCAGTTAATCGACGGGTTATCAATAGTAAATTTTAAATTTTCTGCACACAAGTACTGTGAAACTTATATGCTAATTGCATCATACTCAATGCACATAATACCTGTACATTTAGAATTAAATTTAAACTAATTTAAAGTAATGACGTATTGCTGTTTTACAGTCACATAGGAAAGTTATCTTTCAGTGCAATTTCTAGAACCGTACATCGAAAGCGGTTCGGTATGCTGAGAGCAGCTTTTCCAATAACTTAAAAGGCACTGTAAAACAGGCCCCTGATGTATGTACATATCTTTAAGGAACGTAAAACTAGTTCGAAAGGAATAGATAAAGTACACATATTATGTGAGTAAGAACACAATTTCGAATTGCGCACGAAAGGATAATATATGGATGTACGTAACAGATAAAGATAGAAGAATAACATTTGAAAATCTGATTAGTACCTGCTCTAGTTGCATATATGTAAGTTTCCATTCTCAACGGGCGGTTACTCATTTAGTTCTAGCTTTGTTTAACACCATCTACTTTATTATATACAGTAGCGTGACATGAATTTCGAACACATAGCGCTTGACTACGGTATTTAAAACATACAAATTTTTCTCTTTTTTATATTAAACATTACCAATATAAGCCTGTGCACACCAAATTTAGAGCAATTTGTTGAGAGCAATCAAGCAAATCAAAACATAAATGATTCTACACTAATAATATATGGCAATTAACATGAACATTTTTACAACTTAGTTTTTCAAAGTTTTTATTAATATTCGGAGAGGCTTGCCCAAAACAATTGCACATAATTATTTTGGGCAAGCACGCGTTCAATAAATCATATCATTAACCAAGCGTGAAAATGCAATCAACACCAAGACAGGTAAACAGTTACGCCTATTTATCTAGCTTTGGCAAATGACTGAATAATATTCGTTATTATTGGATTTACAAATGAGCTTGAACCAGAGCTGGGACGGTTATTCATGTTGTGAAAATGACTTGGGTAACTGGAGTAACACCTAAATCCATTTTCTAATTACTTATCTAAAATAAATATTTGAGATCATATTTTGGTACTTTGCATCTAAAATCATACAAACTTGTATGTAAATATTATTTTATTCTTTTATATTATTCTTTGAATAATATTTTGCATTCAAAGTCATTCAAATAAATATATTTGTAATTTTCAACTATTTCTTTTATTTAACCTTATAATAATAATAATAATAATAAACTTTATTGTCCAACAGACATAATCCATTTACAGGACCAAACAATAATTAAAGTCTAGTACAGTGCAAACAAAAATATCAGCATATTTCCAATAAAAAAACAAAAAATACAAAGTATTATATTAGCATATATATCAAAATATATTATAGTATTGTAACTATTAAGCACCCTGACTCACTTCGATAATTAGTAACTGGATGAAATAACGAACAATTTTCATGGCAACAGGCAAAGGATTAACTATGGGAGGGGTCAGAATATAAAATATTTGCATTTCTGGTCATTTGAGTTAACGGTGCTGTAACCATAACATTTGTTGGAG
Organism: Amphimallon solstitiale; assembly: GCA_963170755.1. Classification (NCBI taxonomy): domain Eukaryota; kingdom Metazoa; phylum Arthropoda; class Insecta; order Coleoptera; family Scarabaeidae; genus Amphimallon; species Amphimallon solstitiale. Next base: position 44,983,389 of record OY720684.1, on the reverse strand, counting down.
CTCTGGCAACTAAAAACGTATCAGTCGAACGCGTTGCATACGTTGGCACCAAAAAGTCTACGGCCGACAGAAGGCAGGGTGAGTCAATTTCATTATTGATTAATTTTCTTAAATACCCCGCACTGGCTATCTTCCTCCTTGAAATTAAGCTTATGAAATTATGCGTATTTAAAAGTGCATCATAATCAGTACCACGTGGGAGGGGGGAGGGGGTTAAACGCCGCTCATTCTGAAAGATACATATTTTAGAAATCTCTTCTGCACTCTCTCCAAAGCTAGTTGCTGGTGCACGTAGCAAGGGTATATTATTGATGTGTACTCCAATTTTGGACGAACCAGGGTATAATATAGTGTGGTAATGTTGAAAGACTCGAAAAGCCTCTACATGACCTTATTAAGAAGCCAAGCGTGCGTGAAGCAGAAGAGCAAATTGATTGTATGTGGCTAGTGAAGTCCAAACGGGACTCAAATAACGCACCCAGATCTTTAATGTTGGTCTGTCTAGCTATGATTACTAAGTCCAGATAATAGTTAAATAAGACCGGTTTGTTAGTTTTTGTGAATGTCACAACTGCACATTTATTAATACTCAGCTTAATTTTGTTTTCCTGACACCAGTTGTTAATAATTGAAAGGCCTCTTTGTAAGTGATGGCAATCGGACAAGTCGTTAAATATCGAGAATATTTGCAAATCATCTGCGTAGGCAAGTACCCCGCAATCGAATCTATTTAATTATATGTGGCGATTGAAGTCCAAACGGAAATCAGTACATATACATTGTATCCCTAAAGAGGTTCAATACGCAAAGCATAGTAAGTTGCTAGGGGCACAGCAATATGTTATGTACAACTTAGTACAACTAGTATTATTCTTGTATACAAAACGAAGTACCCCTAGAATATAAAGATAATAAAACGTTAAAAAGAATTATTTTTTGAGAATGTGTTTGCAAGAATCTCTATAATCAATATTGTAAATGATCCTAATTGCTTGCTTTTGCTTTAAAAAGATTCTATGAGCTTCATATTAAATGCTCCAAAGTATAACACTGTAACCCATACAGGTGGAAAATTTGGCTTATAAAAAGTTCGTGGGGTATCAATATTACAATTAGGTTAAGTTGCCTTAAGGCATAAAAAGTTCTCAAATAATTAATGCTGTAAGCCGTTACTTTGTGATAATCCGTATTCCATTCAATTGGATATTAAAAACAAACTTAAGGATTGTAATGGCCTTTTTACTGATTGGGAAAAAAACAAGCTGATTACAATGAATACAAAACCTCCTCGGGTGTATGGTCTAATGAAATTACATAAAGATACTATCGCTATTAGACCAGTGGTCTCATACATAGGTTGCCCTAGTAGATTACTTGCCATTAAACTTAATTCTATATTCAATCATTATACAAAATTTAAGGATAAACGCTCTGTTAAAAACTCAATCGAACTAGCCAATACATTAAAAACCACTACAATTCCGAACAATGCAAAACTAATATCAGTAGACGTCACTAATATGTTTGCGAATATACCACCTAAAGAATGTTTAACACTAATGGAAAACATCCTAGTAGATAATAAAGTCAATGCCATCATTAAACAAGAAATCGTAGATCTAATGGAGATAGTAGTAAACCAAAATTATTTTGAATTTGATTCGAAAATTTATAAACAAACAGAAGGGTTGGCAATGGGATCACCCATTAACCCTCTTCTAGCGGAAATTTTTATGTCTAATATTGTGAATATCATTTTAAATTCCCATTTCGGTAAAAAACATATTCTTTTCTGGTATCGCTATGTGGACGACGTGCTTACTTGTTTCAATGGGACAACTAGACAATTACAAACCTTTATACATTACATTAATTCAGTACACCTTAAGATTAAATTCACAGTTGAAATGGAAGAAAATAATTGCAAACATTTTTTGGATCTTAAAATTACCAAATCTGATACCCAGCTTAGTTTTAATATTTTTAGGAAACCTACGTTTTCAGATGCTTGCATACCGAGCGATTCACAACATCCCTTAAGCCACAAACTAGCAGCTTTCCACTCTATGATACATAGGGCGGTATCATTGCCGTTATCAACACAAAATTTCAACCAAGAAATTGATGTTATTAAACAAATTGCATATAATAATGGCTATCCCCCCAAAATCGTAGACAACATATTAAATGAAAAACTAACTAAATTGGCCTTGAACTCAGTATACCCTCATAATAAATTAGAATCACCTCAATATATCTCCTTAACCTATTTTGGCAATGTTAGTAATAAAATCGCTAAAATTATTTCTCAATATGATATTAAAGTAGCATTCAAACCTCACACAAAGATCGCTAATATTCTTTTTAATTGTAAAACAAAAATAAACCCTTTAAACAAATCTGGTGTTTATAAGCTTGAATGTTCTGATTGTAAAGGAGTATATATCGGACAGACTGGTTGTAGTTTTAATATTAGAGTTAAAGAGCATTTGCGGCCCATATAAAAGAGAGAGTGAGAAATTAAACCTCCTAGAGGCCCTCGAAATATTCAAAGCCTCCCGTAATTTCGAATGTCATTTACTTAACGACCAGACCGATTTCATATATACACCTCTGTTTACCTGCTGTACTTAGATTTTTAATTTACCTCATATTTCTAATTTCTGGTTTTCCCTATAATTAACTAATAACTGTTATAATGTATTGTGTATTATCCCATGTATTTCCCCTCTACTTTATAATTACTGCCTTACACTAAGTTTAACATAGTTTTGTGTCTCATTCAACACTGTGTTCGTTAGTGGCCATGTTGGTCGAAACCGCGGTCACACCATTTGTTTAAATATAGTGATACAACAAAGTGAATGTGTTTTTATAAAAAAATTTCGACGGAGTTATGTACATTGTCTCAACATGTAAACTCCAGTTTAGAGTAAATATGAATACTTGTACTGACGGTTTTGCCTTTTCAACTAAAGTTATAGACGCAAGCTTGGCGTTTTGACAACTTTCTGATACACTATAACTGCAATATTTTCAAACTATGCATAATTCCTGTATTATCAAGGTTGTCACTTAAAAAAATTAGAAAAATTAATGATAATTATTTATTTATAATTATTTATGTAAGAAAATACTTATTATATGTAAAAAAAATTGATTAACATTAGTTATGCTGTGCCTAATGTAAATTAAGGCAACTCATATTTCAAAATTGATAAGTCGTAATCCAGTTTATTCAGGTATAAGATTCTATAACTTTAGCAATATCGTCATCGACGCGAGAACGTAGTTTCTTTTGAGTAGTAAAGTACTTTTTATTAGCATGTAAATATACAGGTTGTTTTACTTATCCTTAACTCTATCGAGTGGTACTTAATTCTAAAGAGCGTGCGTTGAAAAGCCGGAATAAACATTAAATTCTCTACTAAATAAGCCCATAATATGTTTTTCATTATTTAATCACTCTATCTCAGAAACAGTTATAAATCGACTAATATTAATTGATGTTTATTTAATAATGTAAAAAAATGTATAGCAGTCCATTAAAAACAACAAAAATGTGTGTTGGTTCATCGTTGTCAAACACTCTGTATAAATAAAATATTTTTAAATTGTAGAGCTGATGATTATCTATAATTTTCGTATTAAATTTTTTTCTTTGTATTTGATATCAATAATGGACTTCACCTTTTCATTGGGACACCCGGTATACATACATTATTAATTTTACTCATGTTAATGTACTTATCTTGTATTTTGACATACACTATCATGGGAGGTGAGGAATAAAGATTACTATTATATTAGTTATTATTATATTACAAAGAAGAAATATTGAAAAGACAATGTGAACAAAGATCTGTTCAGTGTTTTTTCATATCATTAAGTTGCTTCAGAGAAAGAAAATATGATGTTATACAGGGTATACCACGACGAGATTTCATTAGAACAATATAGAAAACTAATAAGAGTTGAGTTTTGAAATTTCGCAAATATTAGTTTCGCCTTAAGATCTTTCGATTTAAAATAGTTTTGAATTTTTGCTTCTTCCGGTTACACCGGAAATGGATATCAACTTCCTTATTTTAAATGAAATACCCCATTTTTTATGATTGATTCGTATTTCCAACTTAATTTTAAGGATAGTTTGTCTAGTAAGCTTTGCCTCTAAAGTTAGCCATTTTTGAAGTACATATTTCAATTTTTGTAAAAAAAATTGACAGCTGCTCATAACACTCATACCAACATTCCCAATAATTGCATGCATGCACATATTTAAACTTTTAGGTAAACATTTTGGAAAGTATACTGCTTCAAATGCGGTATTACAAACTTTTCAAAATAATACAGGGTGATCAGAAAACCACGTTAAACATTTCATCCAAAAAAATATCAATATTTTGTTATTTTTAAATAGCAACCTACATTTTTTTCAACTTCATTGGATTGCACGTTCAAAATTAGGGGCAGTATGTATTTACTTCCCTATAACTAAACGTGTTAGTTTCAGAGTTATTTTGGAAAATGTATCAATTCCTTTAAAGTTTTATTTTGTATAATCAGTTAGGCTATGGAAACTCACGTAAATAAATAAAAACAAAACAAGGCATCATTTAATAATGTCCTAAAACATTTAAATGAAAACTACACAATATCGAGAAGAAGTAGTCTTAATAATAGTTTCTAATAATCTTAAATAAAATTTTCAAACACATCACCACCTCTTTCTAAACACTTTCTTACTCTTTCTAAAATATGCATACGCGTGGCACGCTGAATCATGGTACCGGCTAGATTATTGAACACGCCTTGCACTCTGGCCATCATATATTATCTTCTTTGGTATCTTTAACATAGCCCCAAATAAAATAATCTAGGGGCGTTAAATCGGGTGATCGCGGTGGAAACCTATAAGGTCCTTTATTTCCGATCCACCTATCATAAAATATGTTATCTAATACTTCTCCAACATAGTCCAGTCGAATTAGACAAGAAATCAAGTAAGTTCTATTCTGGAATATGGTTTTGTCGCCGATTTTTTTATAGGTACATTTGACCCCCACGAACATACCCTGAAAAATGCCAAAAGTTTAAGGTCCGGGTTTGGCCGTGAGAAATTGTTAAACAATTGAAAAGTGACATTTTCCGGTTAAACTTTTTTCCTGTAGGTTAAATGTGAAAACTGTCCGTACAAAAGTTGTTCGCCCCATCATTCTCTAAAAAACAAGCCATTGCACGATAGATTATCATTATTTGTTTAGCTGCAAAATGCATAAAACCATGTCTATTTTTATTTTTTATTTTTTGCATTCAATCGATGAATAATCAACGTATGGCTTTGAACCTCATGGTGCAGGCAATATAAAATGTCCCCCAGAGAACAGTGCAAAGTTCAATCACCTGTGTTGTATAGTTGAGCTACAATAAGTGACAAGCCAAAATTCCTAAATTAGCTGTCCCTTCCTTGCATATTGTCACACATGGTTCAAAAAAATCATGGTTTTAATTCATTGAGAGTACTTTCCGAAAATGGAAAAAAATATTTTTTTTTTCTCAAAAATTGCCATTTTTTTGGAGGTCCGAAATTATTTGCATATAAACAAATGAAATATCTCCGACAATTGACATATTATCGTAAATATTATGGTAGATTCTGCTTCCTTTCTCTTCAACGAGTAATTTGAGACTAACTTTATACGAATATCTTGATTAGAACTGGAGATAACAACGTTCTAGTTTTATTATGTTTATTATCGTTCTGGTGGATATTTAAGAAGAAAAAAGTATCAAATTTCTCTCAATACCTCAAGGAATCGCCGTGAATTTTTTCAGATCTGTAGGAGCATTCAATGTAAGTCAAAGAAATTAATGAAGTTCGGCGCGCGCTGGCGGTGGGAAAAATTGCGACCGGGGGGCGTGGTGGGGTAAGCCAGAGGCTCCGCGCGCCGCCCGGAGTTATATATTTGTTAAATAACCGGCGAGTAGGGCTCGGCCCGAGCGGCGCGCAGAGCCTCTGGCTTACCCCACCACGCCCCCCGCTCGCAATTTTTCCCACCGCCAACGCGCGCCGAACTTCTTTGACTTACATAGAATGCTCCTATAGATCTGAAAAAATTCACGGCGATTCCTTGAGGTATTGAGAGAAATTTGATATTTTTTTTTCTTAAATATCCACCAGAACGATAATAAACGTAATAAAACTAGAACGTTGTTATCTCCAGTTCTAATCAAGATATTCGTATAAAGTTAGTCTCAAATAACTCGTTGAAGAGAAAGGAAGCAGAATCTACCATAATATTTACGATAATATGTCAATTGTCGGAGATATTTCATTTGTTTATAAGCAAATAATTTCGAACCTCCAAAAAAATGGCAATTTTTGAGAAATTTTTTTTTTTTTTCCATTTTCGGAAAGTACTCTCAATGAATTAAAACCATGATTTTTTTGAACCATGTGCGACAATATGCAAGGAAGGGACAGCTAATTTAGGAATTTTGGCTTGTCGCTTATTGTAGCTCAACTATACAACACAGGTGAGTGAACTTTGCACTGTTCTCTGGGGGACATTTTATATTGCCTGCTCCATGAGGTTCAAAGCCATACGTTGATTATTCATTGATTGAATGCAAAAAATAAAAAATCAAAATTGCCATGGTTTTATGAATTTTGCAGCTAAACAAATAATGATAATCGATCGTGCAATGGCTTGTTTTTTAGAGATTGATGGAGCGAACAACTTTTGTACGGACAGTTTTCACATTTAACCTACAGGAAAAAAGTTTAACCGGAAAAAGTCACTTTTCAATTGTTTAACAATTTCTCACGGCCAAACCCGGACCTTAAACTTTTGGCATTTTTCAGGGTATGTTCGTGGGGGTCAAATGTACCTATAAAAATATCGGCGACAAAACCATATTCCAGAATAGAACTTAATTTAATTCGACTGGACTAAACAGCTCTGGTACTATGTGCTGGTGCACCATCCATTTGAAACCATACACTACGAGCTTCTTCTGTGGGCAGTGTATTTAAATTTAAATTTATGACGTTTCTTAAGATGTCTATAAACCGCACACTATTTAAATTTTTTTGACAAAAATGCAAAGCAAATATTTTGTCATGTTTAATAGCACAAAATACATTAAAACTCCAAGACTCTTGGAAACGTCGTTGCCTAACAACTCGAGGATTATCTTCGGACCAAAAGTGACTATTGTGTCGATTAGATATTCCATTTCTACAAAACTTTGCTTCATCTGTCCATATAAGATTTTTTGTGAAATCGTCTTCTTCTTGTGATTTCATTAAAAACCACTCACAATACTGCGCTCTTGTTACAAAATAAGCCTCATTAATATGTTGAACAGGTTGAAATTTGTAAGCATGCCACTAGTTCTTTTTCAAAATTCGAAGTATGCTCATTCTGGATGCACCTACTTCAGCTTTTGCATCCATTAGAGAATTACTAGGATGTGCTGTAAAGTAAGCAAGTGCTGTTACTTCCACATTTTCATTATCAACAACAGGTTTTCTTTTGGTTGTTTTGGGCAAGAATGATCCGAAGGAAATGCAATTTTTTAAAAGATTGCGTAAGATACTCTTTGTAGGTCTTGACCGATTTGGATATTTCTCTGCATAAACACAACATGTCCTCTCGATTACTCTATTACATTCACCATATGTTATTATTAAATTTAAAAAATCTTCGTTATTAAATCCAGATCGCGATATTATTATTATTATTCAAGTATTCAGAAACGGAAGACAACTAAAACGCTAAATAGCACTAGTAAATACCTTAGTGATGACAGGTAATATGATTGCAACTTGTTTTTATTTATTCACATGAATTTCCATAGCCTAATTGATTATACAAAATAAAACTTTATAGGAATTGATACATTTTCCAAAATAACTCTGAAACTAACACGTTTAGTTATAGGGAAGTAAATACATACTGACCCTAATTTTGAACATGCAATCCAATGAAGTTAAAAAAATGTAGGTTGCTATTTAAAAATTACAAGATATTGATATTTTCTGGATGAAATGTTTAACATGGTTTTCTGATCACCCTGTATTATTTTGAAAAGTTTGCAATACCGCATTTGAAGCAGTATATTTTCCCAAATGATCACCTAAAATTTTAAATATGTGCATGCATTCAATTATTGGGAATGTTGTTAGGAGTAATAGTCTGCAGCTGTCATTTTTTTTTACAAAAATTGAAATACTTCAAAAATGGCTAACTTTAGAGGCAAAGTTTATCAGACAAACTATCCTTAAAATTAAGTTGGAAATACGAATCAATAATAAAAAATGGGGCATTCCATTTAAAATAAGGAAGTTGATATCCATTTCCGGTGTAACCGGAAGAAGCAAAAATTCAAAACTATTTTAAATTGAAAGATCTTAAGGCGAAACTAATATTTGCGAAATTTCAAAACTCAACTCTTATTAGTTTTCTATATTGTTCTAATGAAATCTCGTCGTGGTATAGCCTGTATAATATTTGGTGTATGTGTACTAGAACTGCATAAATATAATTTCGAATATATTGTCGCACCAAATAAATATTCATGTTCGAGTGGAAAAAAATCGTAAAAATTAAAATTGATGAGATACTGATTCTTTTAGTCGTAGCGTTACCTTCCAACTCTTCCTACATTCACATCCATGCATCCAATCCATCCACACCCGCACAAACAGTTGAGAGAGAAGGAGTCAAGCTCCATACATATTTATATTTACCACTTCACATTTGCACTTTTTCGTATTCCGTGCTCATCAATTCTCTTTCGATCCGAAGAAGCCACACTGTCTATGTTTACTTTTTGTACTTTGATCCTGTGCCGTGACGAGAATCCAGACAAATATAAAAAAAAACTCGGGTGTAAAAAAAGTATGAGAAGTAATACACTGAAAAAGAACCTGAAGAACGGCTACATAAATGAAAAAAACAACTAGGAATATGGATCAGTTGACATTATACATACATATTGCTGTGCCCCTTACTATATACTATACATTGCGTATTGACCCTTAGTACTCATACACGAAACATAATGCACCAGGTTGCATAGATATGAGTGAGTGAGTTCTGCAGCGGTTAACATTAATCTACTTTAACCACTCATGTGATTGTTATGTGATGAATTGCCCCGATCTATTTCTCTCAGGTGCAGTGTCAACTTTCTCTATACTGAAATACTTTTTGTTGCTTGAAAAATTTTCAAAGTTTACAAATTTATTGACAAACTGATAAATATCAGATAAATGCAAATTGATACGAACTAATCGTAAATATATATAGACATACAAGAGAGTGTGACTCTGTTACAAATTTTACATATTGAAAATAAAAAAGGTACAAGTGGCAAGAAAGACAAATATTAAATGTTTATTTTAGATATTTAATAAAATAATAATAGCAATGGACCAGTGGTTTTACTCCAGTTACCCAAATCATTCGTACGATACGAGGGACTGCCTCATTCCCAGTCAAGCTGTCTGGTAAAATAGACGACTACCCCCTGGACTCTTTCGTGAATCCAGTAAGCACAAACTTAATTCGCACAATCACTTGCCAAAGCTAACTAAAAATGCGTAAGTATTTATGTGTTTGGTACTGATTTCATGACCATGCATTTCCACGCTTGGTCAATGATATCCCCAAAAAACACATAACACACTTATTGGTTGCCCAAACGCTCATCCTACATATCATTAAATCGATTTATTGGACGGGTGCCTAACCGAAACAACTTTGTGTAAATAGTTATTTAAAGAGAATAAATATTCAAGCTACTTAAATTATAAATTTTAGAGAAATAGTTGCTTTGCATCTTCATGCTCTCGTGTATCCATGTTATACACTTTATCCTTATAAACTAAATTACTGTTATTTATATGTTATTATTTTTTTTTTATTTTAATTTTATGTTGCTTTAATTACAACATTTTGAGTAGTCCATATACATTGAAGTATCACTAGTGTTGGATTTTCAGACCCCATACACCTAATTTTTAAAAGTGGATGCGCCAAACAGACTGACCGAAAATCCTTCTAGCTCGGACTTTTATATACAAATTTATATAAAAATCTAAACAAAATTTATTTTGCGTTCTCAAACAAAAGATGAACACGATTCTTAAAGCTTGTAATACCAATGTCTCAGAAATAAATCCTCAAACGTGACATTGCAATAGAACATCAACATGGCTGGCAGGTATATATATATATATAACACATACATCTTGAATACAGTATTAAAATACTAAGAGAAAACTGATTGAAATTAGCAGCATGTTTTTGGAATAACAACCGATTTTGGACAACCTTCACAAAATTCATCAGTGACTGACACCAGACAACAACGAAATTTTGCAAACAAATTGTAATGGTGGTTCATTACCAAAACTTGAATGAAGAGATACTATGATATTGTTGGTAATTTAGGCCTAAAATCATAAGAAATCATTTTTCCCACCAAATTGCATGTTTTAAACGCTCAGTGTTAAGAAACTGTTCAGCCATGTTCTAAGCAGACACTGTTTTCATATTAACACACGTTCAATTTTATGAAAAGTAATGACACATCTAATATCGCCACCTAATGGTCGTTTATAAAAACTAAAGAGGCAGCGCTCTTACCCCAATCTATTTCCAATGTTGCAATCATATTTTAAATAAAAAACAGACACAGAAGAAATTGTTCCTCTACAACGTTATATTTGAAACTTTGATCAACAATTGATTTGGCATGCACAGATGCATAATATTATTAAAAATTCTTATGAGGGAGCGACACGGATCAAGATCTAAATGGTCTGTCTAAGTTACACATATAAAGGGTGTTTCAATAAGAGAGCAAAATTTGAATTGCCCGCCATGTTTGATAGTAATAATGACACGTGATTATGACGTGACAGATCGAAAGTTGACAGATGGGAGTTACTAAACATGGACCATTACACGATAGAACAACGCGTCTTGATTGTTAAACATTATTATCAAAATGGTGAATGTTTGAATGCCACCATTCGTAAAGTGCGTCGTCCGGTGGACAGAATTTTCCTAATTCAACTACAGTAAAAAGAATAATCGAAAAATTCAAAAGGACTGGTGCGATTAGTGATGTTAAACACACGACACAAGCTCGTAGAGGACGTTCAGAACAAAACATCACGGCAGTTCGCGAGAGTGTGCCCGAAGGTCCAGAGATGTCGATTCGTCATCCTGCACAACAACTAGACATTACTCCACGCCCACAAAGTCTAATTGACTCAACTTCCGCCAACAGACCATGCGCAGCAAAGAGAGTTCACCAATTAGATACTTGAGCAAATTGAGGAGAATGCCGATTTTGCGGAAAAAATCATTTTCAGTAATGAGGCCGATTTCCACCTCGATGGCTTCTTTAACCGGCAAAACTGACGCATTTGGGGCTCAGAAAATCCACGAATGATTCATCAGAAAGCAATGCATCCGAAACATGTTCCTGTTTGGTGTGCATTGTGGTCTAGAGGAATAATTGGACCGCATTTCTTTGAAAATGCGAAAGGTGATGCTGTAACGGTGATTGGTGAACGTTATCGTGCTATGATAACGCAGTTTTTTGTGTCTCGATTGAAAGATATTGCTCTTGACGACATTGACTGTCTTGCACGAGTTTGCTCATGGTCGTGTCATTTCCCGGTTTGGTGATCGGAGTTCGCCGCCACGTTCTTGCGATTTGACACCTGGCTGTGGGGCTATCTGAAGTCACGGGTTTGTGCCGACAAGCCCGCGACCACCGAAGCATTGAGGCCGAAATTCGGCGCTCTATCAATGAAATACCGCCACATGTATACAATAATATTATTGCGAATTTTGTCAAAAGATTACGCGTGTGCCAGCAAAGCCGCGGCGGTCACTTAATAGATATTTTGTTTCATACATAATTCCCAAATATATAGATTATAAATCAATAAATATTTCAATACTTCGCTACAGAAAACCATGTTTTATTGAACCTTAAAGTATTGCGCTCTTATTGGAACACCCATTATATGTTGTTTGGTCAATGGAATTGACAGTAAGATTTAAAAAATTAGGAAGATGATATTTCTTGACGATTAACTACCACTAACAAGAAGAAAATAGTTTTCTAACGTGATTATTGCTAATAACAAAATGTTGATTAGTTAAAAAAGACACCGATTTTTATAAAAAAATTATGTTGGATTTCCAACTAAATGACGAACTCTGCATATATAAAATTGTATAATGGAAGGATTAGGGACCATAAAAAAATGCGTCTAACAAAAATAGTAAAACTGTTTATAAACAAAACCATTTTTCTTTATATTTTAACTTTTCAAGTCTATTTTATACTTACTAAAAAAAAGAGAACATGCATACACATACAAAATACATTTATATTTGTGTTTATGACCCTTACAGTTTTTAAACGTCAACTGTAATAGTTCTTTCAAATGTATCTGCTTTTAAAAAGGAAACGTGTAAAGAGGGATTTAAATCGTTTTTACAAACAAAACTAAAATTTCTGATGCCTGTGAGATATAATGCAAAAAGAATATGAGAAAAGAAGCCTGAATGTGTTTCGATAAAAGCATTTATTACCAACAGTTAAACATGACAGCGGATCGGGTTTTGCTTGGGGATTCCTTCTCTGTTACATGGATTGGCTAAATTGTATTTCGCCAATGAAATATAATACATATATTCATATATTTGTCCCAATTACTTACTATATCGCAAATTTATTATATTGGATTTTAACTCAAATAATAATAGTAACAATAATAATCATATTATCTTCATTTTTCATAGGTTGAAAAAGTAACACAATTATTATTCATTAATTACATAGAAACTAAAGTAAATATATATATAAAAATCTTAAGGAGAAGTTCAGTTCTACAGGACATTATATAGCGTACACTATTTTATACTCTTCCACAGAAATAAATAAAACCTAGATTACAGGCTATAGACTGCCATATACAAACAAAAATTCAAACCAAATACTAAAGTTACTGCAATATACTATAAATACAATCAATGCCATGAATAAATGCGATATTAGTATATTAAAGGACAAGTTTCATTTTGACGTTTCAAAGTACGAATTCAGAGTTTAAGAAACGAGTGACTTAGCCACGAGTTTCTTAACTGAATGAGTGCTTTAATGTCAAATGAAACGTGTCTTTTATGCTATTTTTTGCAATTAGTTTTAAAATTTCTCTTTTTGTAAAAGCAAAACGAGAAAAATTTGATAATCAAGGGAAATTTTGTGGCGGTTGTCACCTTGGTTTGGCACAAGATTTAAATTGGCAAGTTAATTTAAAATTGACACATTTTTGATAATTTTCAACAGAATGTTTCTACTGCACACGGTATCACTATCACTTCGAAAGATAATTCAAACGTTAATATAAATGTTTATAATAGTTGTACTATTTCAAAGATTAATTAAAAATATCAAATCTTACAATGAATTTCAATATAAAAACCTCAAACTTGCTTACAAAATGTCATATTGACATCTCCATTTCTGTTGCAATGTGACCAACTTAAAATAAATCTGTTTAAATGTTCCATTTCTATTACGCAACTAGTGCTGTAATAGACCCTATTACAGCACTAGTGAAATAAATGGTATGATGACGGTACTAATTGCAAAAACATATATTTTTTAAAACAGATTCTGATGAAATTCTGAACTTGTTATTTACCCATATCTCATTTCTTTACATATTGCTCAACTGTCCGGAAGAACGCCCCCCCCCCCCTGTACAGTTGAAAAATGCTCATCTTACAAGCGTCAAAATAATAGTGTACGTGTATTATTTTTGTATTAATATACAGGGTTATTTATTATAAATTTCCGACCCTTCATCATCGTTATTATTGCATACCTATATAAAAAAATGTTTCAAATAAAAGTTGTGTGGCTGAGACTGAATTTTATTTGCATGTTATCAAAAACACAGTGGCGTGCAGATACAATGGTATAAAAAGAAAATAATGTTTTTTTTTTTAATGGAAAAACCTGTATATTATTAAGTTTTAATAATGGTCTTTTGACTCTGATTTCAAAAATATGCTATATGATACCCGTATCTTAAACCGTTTTCGAGTTATTAAATGTCGAATATCCTATTTACTTTACTATGAAAATGACAATTATTGTGTTTAATAAATGACATTTTCTTAATAACATAGTCAAAATGGAAATGTCATTTATCAAACACAATAATTATCATTTTCATAACTTACTTTAATAATGTTCATTTTTCCATAGTACAGTAACTACGGTATTCGACATTTAATAACTCGAAAACGGTTTAAGATACCGGTATCATATGGCATATTTTTGAAATCAGAGTTAAAAGACCATTATAAAAATTTAATAATATACAGGCTATTTCATTAAAAAAAAAATTTCTTTTTATACCATTGTATCTGCACGCACTGTGTTTTTGATAACATGCAAATAAAATTCAGTCTCAGCCACACAACTTTTATTTGAAACATTTTTCTGTATATGCAATAATAACGATGATGAAGGGTGGGTAATTTATAATGAATAACCCTGTACATAAATGTCCTTGTTGTATAAATCACTGATCTGATCGGAGCAAATTTGTTTTTAATTATTTAGAAAGTAGTAGAAGGTGAGACTGAAATGGGACCACTTTTTAAGCTGATTACCGTTCCAATCTGATATTAATTGTAATTAGAAGAAACTGAATATAAAAAAAGCCGGATTAGTTGTACATATGAGATATTAACCATCCGGAGGCCTCTTAGTTTAGTACTTATTTCATGGGACTGGGCTTTCACGTCCCTCTCTCTACCGAATAAAATTGCATTGGTCTTTGTTAGATTAATAACAATAGCATCGCCATCACTATTAACTTTATTTACAGCGACATTGTTATTACTTACTACGAAATGACATATAATTGGATACTAAAATAATTGACACATTTGGGCAAGAGTATTATGTAAACAAAAATACTAGGAGACCCAGAATGGAACTCTGGTGGTACATATCTTGTAGAAAAAGTGGCGAGGAGAAGTTATGCGACAAGCGAACAACTTAGTAACGGTCCCCAAAATATGAGTGCATCATCCGCTGCACCTCAGCACCACAGCTAAGGTGACGCCGCATATTCAGTAACAAGTTGTGGACTATTGTATGTATTGAGTTTTTAATAAAATAAGAATTAGGAGGTCATCTCCTTTTTATAACTTAATACGTTGGAATAGAATTGCTTAGGTAATGAATTCTGTGCCTAATTACCTTTTTTGAAAGCCTTAACTGACCCCGTAAGTATCAAGAAATCAGGTATCTTCATAATTATATTGGAATATATCGAAGGCTTCCATTGATTGAAATCAGAAAATGCGAATTATTTTGTCATTGGTAAGTTCATTAATTTTTTTTTTGACAAAGATCTTACATTTATTTTATTATATCTGTTAGCTTAGCCCGTGAATTGACAGAAACCACCTTCATCTATGATAGCTGATCTGGCATGTGTAAATTAAGATTATTAGTAGTACACTTCTTTGAATGGAAACAAAAATGTTTTCTAAATACCTGTTTCTGACTAGTCTCTAAGATTGTAATAAATAATATTTGATGATTATAAATATTCCTAATCAGACTATAGGAAATTTTGGCACATCAATTATTATTATATAAATTATGAACATTTGTATTTTGTACTCAATACCAACTCCAAAAGAATTCTTATCTATTATCTTTCATAACGTGGCAGTATGTATTTAGGCTACCTTCATTTCTTTCTTTGTCAACTATTATAAAATGAGTAATGAAATATTATTACATTACATAACTGTCTTGGAAATGATAAAATAAAAAACTCTTGACGGAACAAAATAGGATATTTTATATTGCAGACAGACCTAACAATCGATTCGTATTTGTGTCACAAAGAATTGGATATACATAATATACATATATATTTATATCTGAGGTGTTTTTTGCTTCTATTTCATTACACAATTATATTTATTATATGTTTCTAATTGCAGTACGAGTTATTTTCATTCCCAAATTTTCTTTTTACTTCTTTTAGTCAATGGTGTTTTTATTTGAGCCTTTATTCTTTCATTTTCTTTTCTTTCATATTCCTATTTATTTACTGAACAGAAAAACATACGGATGATATTTGTTTTGAGATGTACATTTCGTTTTTACGGCGAAAAATATAAATATTTTGCTTATATTGAGAAACAGAAAGAGTTGTGAGAGAAAATTGTAGTAGATTGAGTGATCTGCCTGTAGAAAGAAAAATCATTATTTTATGCGTGGAAATTAAACTTAGATTTCACAGGTGCCTGTGAAAAATATGTATGTGATCCTTCGAAATGTTGATCTTCATCGAAGTAAAGAAGTTACATATTCTGCTACCTAGCTAATATAATGTTATAATCTCTTAAACGTTCTTCCTTCCTACTCTTTATAATTTATATCTTGAATCAGCATTTGATATATATACAGCATGTGTCAATTTTCATTAGCCATAGGCGATTAATTCATGCAATACGTGACAACATGGCACTCCTACCTTCCTCTCTAATGCGAGCGCGACCGATACAAGCTCAAGTTATAGCAGTAACTGTTGGACCATTGACTTGGGTGTTTGTAATGCGTTCAGAAATAATATTTACGCGTTGCAGTGATTTGTTTTTCTTTTTCCTTTCAATAAATGCAGAGAATTATTAAGCTGCGTTCACGCTGCATGACACAAACAAAAGCGTAATTATAATAAAATTAAAAATAAGGTAAATAAAAAAGGATTCTGAAAATAATAATAAACTAGTAGATCAGGAGATCGCGGCGGCCATTTGATGTTTCCCGTTCCAGTAATAAGACGGCTTTTATGTCAGACTAGCTCGCAACGTGTTCGCAGCCAAAGATTGAATGTAAAATCTGGTGGGGAGATCGGAGAAAATCGTAATGTCGATTGTTGCCGGGATTGGTGACGGAGAGTAGGGGTGACACACGTTGCCACGTATTATTTGTATACGTATAAATCGCACGTAAACATTGAATCCCTATACCTAATGAAAATTGACACATACGGTATATATATATGTCCTCAAAACACCTTATTCCTTGGCTACACCTTACTGATGACGACCAATGAGTCAGAAACACGTGTCTGCGGTTGCTCTACAGCGGAATTTACCCGATATTTATATATATATAGGGTAAAGTTGGGTGAGATGGCCAAGTGGGAGAAACAACTAACACCACAAATGTCACTTAAAAATCGTTAGATGATGCTAGCGGTTCTAGAAATTTTATGCGATATTAGTTCCGTCAGACGCATATTTTCCTTCTAAAATTTTAAAAATTATTTTGTGTTTGATCAAAATTTTGTGAGCGGTGTGTTGTGTGTCACACTAAACGTACGGTTTGATTTAAATCAATGGTTTCGATAAATAGGTGAGTATAGCCTTCGTTAAACTCCAACATCCACCATACACAACACCGAGTTGTTTTTAATGACTTGGCCGTCTCTCCCTAGCATTTTGGGAGAGTTGGCCATCGGGTGATAGGGACAGATGGCCAACGCTTTTTTGCGGCTATTTTTATCATATCTTTGCAGAAAAATGCCAACAACGTATAAGAGCAAAAGTGCAAATCGTGGAAGCTAAATTGAAGAAAACCTAAGACGTGCGATTAAAGCTGTGAGAACAGGATCATCAGTTACCGGCGCGTCGATAACCTATGCCATTCCTAGCAAAACCCTTGAGAGGAAAATACGGAATAATGACTTGACGGTTGGTAAATTAGGACCAGATAGTCTATTGGGAAAAGCTAATTAGAAAACTGATGTTACATATTAAAAAAGCTCAAAAATGTGGATTTCCTCTCACAATTTCTGATGTTCGAAAGCTTGCTTACAAAATCGTTGAAAGTTTTCGTATCAACCATAAGTTTAACAAAAACAAAGAAATGGCCGAGTCTGATTGGTTCAGATCATTTCTAAGAAAAAACTCAGATCTCTCTTTTCGAAAAGCTGAGGGTGTATCCTTAGGACGGGGCGAAGGCATCGTGTGGATGTCGGGAACTACTTTCAACTCTTACAGTCTGCGCTAGAAGAAAATGAACTCTTTGACAAACCTGGTTCCATATTGAACGTCGATGAAAATTGCCTGCAGCTCAACAATAAAGCAGACCATGTAATAGCTGAGAGGGGAGCACGAGATGTTTTTACCATAACCTCAGGACAAAAGGGGGAAACGGTGACGTGTATCCTACTGCAAGGGCGATGGCATTTTTCTACCACCCGTGTGTCTCTTCAAAGGAAAAAACAAGAAACTCGAATGGAAGGATTCTCTGCCACCTGGTTCAGAAATTATCATGTCCGAAAAATCTGCGTACGTTACTTAAAATCACTTTCTTCTTCCGTAAGGACGAGATAACAATATTGCTAATACTGACGGTTATGCTTCCTATTGTAATTCTGTTGATCTTTTGCAAACCGCAGAAGCGAATAATGTCATTTGGTTGTGTTTACCATCGCATATTACACATTTCTTACAGCCTCTGTTATTTTTAAATCTTTGGAATCGATGCAAAGCCAAACCAGGTAGAAAAGTCGGGCGTGTACAGTTTGGTGAACTTTTAGCTCAAAGTTGGGGAAAACCTGCTACTGTAGGAAACGCAGTGTCGGGTTTCAAGGCAACGGGGATATTTTCTTGAAATCCAGGTTGCATACATCATATGATATAACATCCAATGCAGGAATTTGAGATAATGGTGTATGAAATCATCTCAAATTCCTGCATAGGTTATTAATAAATAACGATTACCCACCATATCTCACAAACAGATTACTTTTCTCCACCGCAAACCGAATTAATAATAACAAAGAAGCCACTTTGGAATGAACGGATCAAACCTACATAACGGTATATAAATCATTAATGTGTATACCTAATCTTAGTGAAAATATCAAAAAATTGTTCTAAAACACAAATATTAAAATAGCTTTTACGTCCGCTCTTCCATGCGGCAGATTCCATACAGCATTATAAACACCTCTACCTCTGGAACAGATTAATAATGTTGTATACGCGGTCAGGTGCGAGGATTGCTCTAAGGTGTATGTGGGGCAAACAACCCAGGACGGCGCAAAAGGAGCACCCAGCACCCCTCTGACACCAGAGTTAATCCAAAAATATGCTCTTTGGCTACTCATATTATCTCAACAAAACACAATGTTAGCTTCAATGGGGTAACACCAATATTTAAGGAAAATAACTATAACAAAAGAACATTTCTGGAAGTCGTAGCCATCAAACTATTTTCCGATAATCTGAATATCACTGAGCAGTCTGGCATTTACAGTAACGTGTACAGCGGGTTGATTGGGGTACATCAAAATTAACCCACCGCACTAAATTAACAATATGCATTTTTAAATAATTTGTTTTATTCTTAAAATTTAGTTGGACGGACCTGTATAACAACCGTCGTGATCGTTGGCCTCACAAAACAATGTTTCTTTTTGTAAAAAGTATATTTGTTTGTATCTAGTGTTCAGTGTTTTCATTCACAGAAATAATATAGTGTTCCTAAACTTTTCATATACTAAAGAGTGCCTATATCCGACATGGCCACAAACTGAATTTGAAAGATTTTAGAAAAAAATGTAAATTTGTTTTTTGTTTTGGAATGTACTTATTTCGCCACTTAGAAAGTAAAATGTTTTACAATCCTTTACAATATGAACTCTGCAATTTATATATATACAATTTTTGAAGTGAATAAGCTGTTAATTATTAGTTTTAATTATATAAAAAAAAATGTTTTTCTTTTTTAAATGTTAAGTGTAAATGTTAGAGTCATTAATATTAGTATTTTGTTGTCTACACAGATCTGAGGAAGGACTAAATTAATGTCCGAAACGTCATAAAGAGAAATTGTGTTTAATTTTTAAGACAAATATTTAATATAAGAAAAACCCAAATTCTGTTTTATAAACAGTAAAAGTCAATATTTCAAAATAAGATCACATCCGTGAAAGTGGCTGATTGACAAAATCAAGCAATCTAAAGCATCAATATATATATACCGGGTGTCAACGAGATTATGTATCAGCACGCCATTTATTTATTAGTTAAAATAAAACTTTGAAATTCGGACCGTATATATGAGTGATTGGGGGGCTTCTTCAGGTACACTCAGTTTTTGTATAGCGCTTCCGGTCAAACCGGAAGAGACGTTAATTTTGAATTTTTAAATACAACATTTATTATTTCTGTTCATATTCTGTTTCTTCTGAAAATTTGCCATCTAGTGCAGGTTAACTTTTGACATTTCTGTCAAAGATGGCGGTATCTGTTAAATTTATCCATTAAAGTGAAACTGCTTCGCAACGATTGTCGAAATGTAACAACCATCAAAGTTAGCTTTGAAAACAATTAAGAAACGTATTTTTCACATTTACACGCATTGGCGAAGGAAACATGTATTTCACGTTGAAATTACTAAAGAAAATAGAAAAAAAAAAATTTTCATTTTCAAATGACAGGTACTCGTTTTTTTAAATAGTAACACCTATTTTTTATTACAGTGCCATATTGGCATAATTTTTAGCTTTCAAGTGATATAAAATATGCTGTGGTTTAGTGGTAGACAGGTAGTACAAAACATAAAATGTTTTAAAAGTAGTCTAATTCCAAAGACTACTTTTAAAACATTTTATGTTTTGTACTACCTGTCTACCACTAAACCACAGCATATTTTATATCACTTGAAAGCTAAAAGTTATGCCAATATGGCACTGTAATAAAAAATAGGTGTTACTATTTAAAAAAACGAGTACCTGTCATTTGAAAATGAAAATTTTTTTTTTCTATTTTCTTTAGTAATTTCAACGTGAAATACATGTTTCCTTCGCCAATGCGTGTAAATGTGAAAAATACGTTTCTTAATTGTTTTCAAAGCTAACTTTGATGGTTGTTACATTTCGACAATCGTTGCGAAGCAGTTTCACTTTAATGGATAAATTTAACAGATACCGCCATCTTTGACAGAAATGTCAAAAGTTAACCTGCACTAGATGGCAAATTTTCAGAAGAAACAGAATATGAACAGAAATAATAAATGTTGTATTTAAAAATTCAAAATTAACGTCACTTCCGGTTTGACCGGAAGTGCTATAGAAAAACTGAGTGTACCTGAAGAAGCCCCCCAATCACTCATATATACGGTCCGAATTTCAAAGTTTTATTTTAACTAATAAATAAATGGCGTGCTGATACATGATCTCGTTGACACCCGGTATATATATATATATATATGAATTAAAAGGAATCGTTAGGGGATCCAGCATAAAAAACATCTACAGTTACAAAGTTCTTTATTTATTGCCAATATTTCGCATTACAAACTAATGCTTCTTCTGGGCTTAACTACAATATTAATATGAATTACAGAATTGAAATTTAAAGTAGTAATAAAATAATCTATTTAATATTAAAATTGACTCACAATTTGAACTTTTTTGAGAGAGAATCGCATCTGACTATGACCTATGTTGTTTTAACCAACTCGTTTCAGATAACATATTAAAAAACTTTTTTTAAAAAACTGGTATATATAAATTTAAAAAATGAGGTGTGGCCACCACACGACTTTCTTATACGTATAAGCGTTTCAAATTATAGAAATTTAAGAATTTTTTTTACAAAAATTA
The DNA here is from genome assembly GCA_963170755.1 of Amphimallon solstitiale. Classification (NCBI taxonomy): domain Eukaryota; kingdom Metazoa; phylum Arthropoda; class Insecta; order Coleoptera; family Scarabaeidae; genus Amphimallon; species Amphimallon solstitiale. The sequence continues at coordinate 44,961,629 of OY720684.1, read as the reverse complement.
TTCAAAATCCTATTCTAAGTACTTCTATTCTCTTAATAAATCTCTATAGAATGCATACTTTGCAAGATATTATCAAAAAGTGCTCCTCGCTAAGAGTAAAAGTGCTACTTCCGGTCCGAATTTTAAAATTTCATATATACAAAAAATATTGCAAATCCAGTTTTAAATACTTTTGTACTCTTGATAAATATATATAGAATGCATAACTTACGCTATTCGATAAGAGTGAAAGTGGCACTTCCGGTCTGAATTTTGAAATTTTTTTTATACAAAAGATATTGAAAATTATGTTTTAAATACTTTTATACCCGTAACGTACTTGTCTATAAAGCATGATTTGCGAAATATTCGCAAAAAACTGATTTTCGATAAGAGTAAAAGACCTACTTCCGGTAGGAATTTCGAAAAACTTTTTAAATAAAATTATTCTCAATTTTAATTTTAAGTATATATGAATTCTTTATAAATTTGTTTAAATTTAGTAGTTGACGAAATATTGGCAAAATTCGATTTTTTCGCTGAAGTAAACTGCTACTTCCGGTCTACCGATTTTACTGAAAAACTAATCAGATCTCAAGAGGGAGATTATACGCGTGAATACAAAATTTGGAATTGATACCTACAGCGGTTTGACCGTTATCGTGGTCACACACACACACACACATACACACAGACACACACACACACACACACACACACACACACAGACACACAGACATTTTTTAAAAACCAGTTTTTCTGTATCAGGGGACTTCAAAACGTGGACATCTGCAAAAATCTCGAGGTCGAAAATTTTCATCATCACAATACTTCCTTATACTACGTATAAGAAAGTAAAAACAGATAAATGTGTTAATAAAGTATTAAAACGGACAAGAACATGTTTACCCATTGACAGGTGACAAATCAATGAATTGATCTGTAAGGGACAACCGTATCCAAGCTGCCTACAACTTTAATATGATATTGATAACCTAATGTGTTAAGATTTAGATTTGTTAAAAGAATTAAAATATACAGTGCATTTAACTATACAGTGTGACTAGAAAATGAAGTGTTTATAATTAATATGGTTAAGTTAAGTTAAATCCATTAGTTATGACAATTAGTAATTTGTATAAATTAGTCTTGTATAACTTATTAAGGAAATGGCATTTTAATTTTTGTTGTTTGAATTGATAGTGATATTAGTTTTTGTTAAATGAAAGCAAATAAGAATAAACGTTACTTAATCTATCTATGTCCGATCTGAAGTTCATAGAATTATCGTTATTATTGATTTCAATCATTTCCAAAAATTCCCTAGATTTCTTGTGCCTCTCAACACACAAAATCTGAGTGTTATCATACATGGGTTGGTGATTAAGTCTGAGACAGTGTTGTGCCAAAGCACATCTCTGTTTTTTAGTGTTAATATCGCTTTTGTGTGTTCTGAGGCGAGTTTTCAGCCACGATGACGTATTTCCTATGTAAACTTCATCGCAATCTTTACACGGTATAGAATATACTATGTTGGAACGACATTCTTTATTGTCTTTGTCTTTGACTTTCGAGAAAAATTTGTCTACACCAAGCACACCATAATACCCGAATTTGACATTGTCACACCTAAGGACCTTTGTGATTTTATAGGTAACATTTTCTATGAATGGTAATCTGAAATAGGTAGGTTCTGAATTAAAATTATTGTTATTATTTTGTGAAACATTATTGTTAATGTGAGGTGTATTAAATAGAAATTTATTAACTAGTGACTTAGGATAACCATTGTTAATGAATATATTGCTTAATTTTTTCATGTTGTCATTGAGAAAAGAGGGGTGGCAAATCCTGGATACTCTGTTTTTTGTGGCAGTAATTAAATTAAGTTTTTGTTTTATTGGGTGACTGGAGTGATAATTAATGACTCTGCCTGAATACGTTGGCTTTGTGTACCAGTCTATCATAATGATGTTGTTCATGTTTCTTTTTAGTTTGGTATCCAAGAATGGCAAAGTCCTCTCTGTCTCTGTTTCTATTGTAAATTGAATTTTATCATGAAAAGAGTTGAATTTGTTTAGAGTGTAATGTATTTTGTCAGAAGGTAATCCTAATATTAAATCATCAACATATTTCTTTACTATTGACAATTCAAAGTCTAAAGAAGCAACTATGCTATCCAAGCAGAAGTCCATAACTATGTTGGCAATGATTGGGCTCAAAGGCATGCCCATTGGTACGCCATCAATTTGTAGGTAGAATCCCCCATTGAACGTAAAATAGCTATTATTAATTATAAATCACGTTTTAGTTTCTTTTGACGTAAACTCATTATTTACCAACATACCAATACACCTTCTTTTAGAAATCATTGATTTAAAATGGCCAACAAATAGAAAC